>JAJJMB010017331.1:3054290-3110907 GCA_023531105.1 Papaver atlanticum
TGCATCCAAGCTAAGAACATTTGTACCCTACTGCGAACACATATTGTGGTAGATGGGGAAAAACTATTTGCTGGTGTTTTAGGGAATGGAGAGACGACCGTGTGACGGAGGCTCCTCAACCGAGAAAACTTCCTAACCTTAAACAGATGCACTGCACGGGAGTGCTTTGAGTTCGAGAGATCAATTTGTAGGACTCCGTCCTAAACCAAGACAATGGCCGTTCCAGAGTCAATTCGGTCACAAAGAGGGAATAGGGTTGATCTGTAGGAGGGAAGCTGAGAAGTGTATGAGATCAATGATGATCAAGGATCGTGAATGTGTTTAAGGTATCTGCAAGTTTTCTTTGAACTATTGAGTTCGAATAAGTTCTGGTCGATTGATGGAATTCTTGAGAGTGATTGCTTGAAAAATTGTCTCCTTCAATCCTGGATTCAGAGACTTATTTATATTGCCAGAATAGTAGACACACTGATCTCCAGTAAGTGTGACGGTTGCTCGAGTGAAAGAGTGGGAAATCGTGGTTTAACAAGTTCCAGGTCATGCGGAGACTTAATTGATTGTCCACCCACTACTTTGCTAACTCCCTCAACTGCTTGCACTACTTAGTCACATTTCTCATCGTGTATGAACACACGTGTTGTAGGACGCCAGACGAAAACCCTAATTAATATCTCCCATATGACGTGATTGATGTCTCACGAACGTGGAGTCTGCAAAGTAGACGTGTATTTGATTAGTCAGTCGTTGACTTGATTAGACGATGAGTCTAAGTATTGTTCAGTCGAGCATGATTTTTGAATGCTCTAGGATTCATGCATTGAACATGTCTGCTGGGACGTATAGTTCTCGAATGAATGATCTTGATAGTTGAATCGATATGATGAATGTTGATACTCTGAGCAAATATTGCTCGTATGATAAATTGTTGAATATTGATAGTTGGATAAATATTCGAGCATCTGAGCAAGTATTGCTCATTCGATAAATTACTGAATTGAATATTGATAGTTGAATCAATATTCGAGCATCTGAGCAAGTATTGCTCATTTGATGAAATATTGGTAATGTGACAAAATAAAATATTAATTAAAATATTGGTAGATATACCGAATATTATATATTTAACCCAGATGTTGATTGCTGGATCAATCATAAAATTATTAGTGTTTGAACTTGCTCAGAATTATGATTTACAGAGCATTTGTTCGAAAACCTAATTTTTGCTCAATTGTTGATCAATTGAGGACTTATTGAAAATAAGTAACTGAGTGAATGAGGGAACATCTACATGGGATGATGGCCGACCATGTAGATCCCAAGTGCTCGAGTGTGCGTGCACAAAAGTCTTTTGTTGACCAGTTTGTGAAAGGGTGATCAAACGCTGGTTTAATCATTTATTAAAATAGTGCTCGTGTGAGCGTTAGGTAGTAAAACCTAGTTATTGAGAGATGAGGGACCGACCAAGGGCCATGCGACCGGCCCTTGGTGGTCGTGGGACCAGCTGACGATCGATTGAGCAAATCCCAAGTTGGTTGGAGAAAGTTTGGACCCAATACGAACAATTGACAACAAATTAGGTCAAAATTATGAAGATGTGTGGGACCGGATCATTGCAAGCCTTAGGGCCGGTCTTTGTCGGTCAAGGTAGCATGCCCGTGTCACCACAGTGTCGGTATTTTCTGGTGCGTGTTGAGCAATACTTTGGATTTTCAGAAGAGTTTGATCTAGAGTGAAACTCTCAATTTTGCTCAAATGAGCAAGTAGAACTTTGCTCGTGCGACCAATATTTTGAAAATATTAAAAGAATAATATTTTAATACTTGATGTTAGTAGCCTAGTCGGTCATGTGACCATTTGACTTTTTGGCTTTTTCATGGTTTGAGCAATATTTGAGAAAATATTGAAAAACTAGGGTTTTCGCTCAAACGATGGAGTTCCATGAGATGATGGAAATAATAATATGAGAAAATAAGGGATTGTAAGGTATGGGACCATCCACGGCTAGGGCATGGCCGGCTGGCTAGGTGGCCCGGTCTCGTGACACCTTTCCCTATTTTTGTTCGATGAAAGTATGAAAAACCAAGAGTTTCGCTCAAACGAGGGAGTTTGCTCAAATGAATGAGTTTCCATGAGATGAGGGAAACAAATTAAAATAAAATAAAATAATGGTAGAGGGGGACCGGCCACGGCGGCATGACCAGCCGGTCGGTGGGCCCGGTCCCACGCCTCTTGTTTATTTTATTTAATATCATTTTCCTGGTTGGTTCCTCGTTTGTCCATATTTTCGAACGTTCGTTCGTGCGTTCGGGTGCTCGTTCGTGCACTATTGTCAAGTACACTTGCACCGTTTTCTCGGGGTTTACTCTGTGGTGGCCCAGATGCCCGATTGTTGAATATTTATTACTAATTCATGAAATTCGGCTGAGAATGATTCATGAAACGGATTAATAAAATAATTTAAGTATCTATTACTAATCCATGGAATCCAGCCGGGGGATTCAGGGAACGGAGTAATGAGATAAAATGGTTATCTATTACTAATCCATGGAATCCAGCCGGGGGATTCAGGTAACGGAGTAATGAGATATAATAGATTATCTATTACTAATCCTTGGAATCCAGCCGGGGGATTCAGGGAACGGAGTAATGAGATATAATAGATTATTTTCTAGGAATTCAGTGGATGAATGTCACGCTAGAATTAATCTATATGCATAATCGAGATATGAGATAATTGAAGCATCATATTCGTTCTGAGGGGTGTATAGTCAGGGAACAACGAGCGGCGTGACGTCCTGAAGGCGTTAAGCTCTCTAACAAACATTATGTCTAGAGAACCGCCCAACCATTAAGATTATATACACTGTCTCTCTACGTAGTCAGGGAACAACGTGCAGCGTGACGTCCTGAAGGCGTTAAGCTCCCTAACAAACATTATGTCTAGGGAACCTCCCAATCATTTTGATTCTATGTAGAGGTGATGATGAAATGTGTGAAGCATCGAACGCTCAGCCGGGGAGGCCTTTCGAGAGACATATTCATCATAGCTCTGAGAGGAATGTTCGCTCAGTCAGAGATCGTGAAACGGTTCACGGATCGTAAAATATGAATCGTCACATGCATTCCTGAAGCCAAGTCAGAAACATGCAGTATCATGATTTTACGATTTTAGCCCTTACCGAAAATCCACCATCAACAATTGCAAATCCTAGAAGATCAGCCCTCAAGACATGTTTCCTTTCCAACCATCCACAATCAATCATCCAATAATCCAACCACAAACACCACTATATACTCCAACTACCCACCACCGATACACCAACACAATCCATTACAACCACTTTCAGAAACAACACCATACTCTCCTCAACAATCTCAACCATTGTCAAACCATCTGCAAGCAACCACATCCCATCACCCACTATTCACATGCCAACACCACCATCCACCAACTATACTCACATACCATAATTCCCCAATACCGTTAACTTGAATATAGGACAATAATAAATGAATCAGTATAAACAGAGGCAACGTCAAACGTTACCGACACCAACACCAACAAGCTTTTAAGACTTCATCTTACTGAATCGCAAACAAGACAATTACACTCTATGCTACTTTGCACTATGGCATATATGGTTAGCAAGAAAATTCTAAAGTTTACAAACATCAGAACCAATCACCCATTCAAATTTTCCAAATTGCTCTCCTCATGAAACAAAAATATCTATGGGCATCAAAACACAACCAGACTACAGTCACTCAAGAAATCAACACCAAATTATGATAAAATGAAAAACACCGGAGGAAAAGTGGATAAAGATGAACTCAGATGGCGCAACAAAAGAAATATTTGGACCATCAGGAGCATGATTTCGCTGCAGAAACACTAATAAATAAATAATCACATCAGCAGCAGTCCCTCTAGAAATAACAACGACAATAACAACAGACACGTGGACTATACTGATGGCAACAAAAACAACAACAACGAATCAGTGGACAAAAGTTATATTTGAAGTGGATTTTCTCTCCTTGTTTGAGTACATTTCCAACATTTCTGTACCCCGTACATTGGCACATGATCTCGGAAATTAAGCACTAGCTCAGTCAAATTCCACAAAAGCATATTCAACGCATATACAGGGAGGCGAACCAAGCGGCGAACAAATTGGCCAACTTTTTGCTTTCGAGGAACAAAGAAAATGAGCTACAACCAACCAGAATATGGGAATGCACTTATCCACATTTTTTAAATTCAGTTATATTAGATGATGCAAGGGGTCATATCTACCCTAGAATGGTACCGTTTTAATTTCTAATACAATCATTCAAAAAAAAAAAAATGATAATAATACTTAAATGTAAAAATAAAAATAAAAATAAAAATATGAATAAGAAACACGACGTGGGGCTCAAGTTCCGCCATGATATAGTCCGAGACACATTTACTGATAGATGTTCCCGAGCAGGTATGCCAGCAAGGAAGGAGGTGGCCTTGGAAGGTGCTTTGAGACCGACAGACATTTTAGTATACAACAGTGATAACGGCCGCGACATTTGTCTAGATGTCACTGGCGTATCTCCTTTCGCCGAGGCGAAGTCCAGACTTTCCGACCTGGACTTGCTGTGGGGAATGCTTTGCTTGCAAGCGCAAAAAATATTTAGAAAACTGCACAACCAATGGATACAATTTTAGTGTCCTGGCATTCTCGACATTAGACGAACTAGGTGACGATACTGCGCATTTTCTAAAAAAAATGAATAATTTCATTCATAGGCATGATGTTAATATTAAGGGGGAAACTATCTCTTTCATAGAGTAGGTGCAGTTATACAGAAAGGTGTCGGAGCTAAGCTTATCGCTAGGCTAACGACTAGTTGTTTTTTTTGTAAATTTTACCATTGTTATATAATCTATATATTCAAAATAAAGATATATTTTTATTATTAATAAATGTTACTTAAAAATATCTGAAACCTTGTCTATTTTCGTTATTAGTCGCATCATAAACACTTCAACATGATAATTTACCAAACATAATTTACGGTTTATTGATTCCACAATATATTACTTATTATATAGCTTACCGAACATCTAACTACTTTAGGTTTACGGCACAACACAATAGAAAAACGCTTTTGTAAAACTTATAATAACACCAAAATGGCTTTTAATGGAAAAAACGTTATTTGTGTCCTAATTTTTTTAGATTTTAACTGAAAAATTTGTTTTGTGATCCTAAAATCGGTATCAGACCCAAATATCATCTTGACATAATGATGAATACACGTGTGGCTGGACCTACTCAGGACTAGTGGGGCAGATGTGCCCAAGGGGGCACGCCTATATAACACCGCTTAATTGGGGACCCCAAAAAATAATTGGGGGCCTCACACTACAGGACAAAAAAGGTCATCAAAAAAATTTGTGTTTTTGTGTTGTGGAGAAGAAGAAGGTGAGTTTTTGGGGGAAAACTTTTAGAAATGAGTGATTCAAGTGGAGGAAATGATGTTGGTGAAGCTTCAAATAACAAACATGATTGTGTTGATGGTGAGATTATCTTACATTCCCATTTGGATTGGATGTATGATGAAGACATGTTAGCATAGGAAGCCTTGAATAATGGTGCAAATGAAGATCATATTGCTCAAGATGAAGGAACCAACCCTCAATATGAAGAACCCGAAGCTCAAAACAATCATGTAAACATCTTATACCCTTCGATTTGTCTGTTTGTTGCTCCAAGTGGTCGAATCATCCACACTATGGAACAACTCAGTGTCAGGGTCGTTATAGTCGAGGGTGTAAACCCAAATGACTCTCTAAGGTCGTCAATATATTGACACCAACAATGACGACTCAAACCTGGACCTTTTCCAGGTTATGAAAAATTGATAATGTGGTGTGATAGATATTGACGACTCTTTTAACTAGTTCACTTAGAGTCTTTAGATTGTTTTGTTTACACTAAAACGAATCTAAAACCAAAATTTTCTGTAAATAAAACACTTAGGGTCGTCATATATGTAGTCATACTAATTGACGACCCTAACCAACCATTACGATTTTTAGTTAGAGTCGTTAGGTACGGTAGTTATCATATTAACGACCCTTGCCCTGGATTATCATAATTTTTGATTTCATAAAATCATTTCATTGAATTGTAAAAGGCATACATCTTTCATAGGGTTCTATTGAAGGAAATGAAATACAATAGATGATAACGGTGCACTTGTACACTTAACCATAAATGTTGTAAATATAGGTAGTTCCTTCCAAGACACAATAGCATTCGTCGAACTCAAACTCTTTCCCACAAAGCACCGCATATCGGGCATACGCCTTCCCCAACTGAAAACGCAAAATAAAAATAACATACTCAGTTAGTAGCATTCAAAACTTGGGATTAGTTTTACTTTTTGTTTAAATACTTACTCTTATAGCACCCAACATATTGGGTAAGGCTTCCCTTACGGCTTTCAATTCTTTTTTGAAAGCTTCACATTCTACGAATATCTCCTCGAACCGTTCCTTGACGAGTTTCAAAGATTGAGTTACAATTTCCGTCTAACGCCACAAAAACGACGAATACACGGTTCCACCAAGCATCGGATGTTTGATCAATGTATTTTCCTAGATCTTCAAAGTGGTCTTTGAGTGTCAACCAAGATCTCACAATGGTGTCATTCTCTTCGGAAGTGTAGGGAGTAGTCATGGTGTTTCCTCTTTTTTCCCTTCTTGGATGATTAATAAATGAGAAGGGGAAGAGAAGGTTGAGAATTATGGTTTGGGTGGAGAAGAGGTGAGATATGGTTCTCTATTTATAGAATTGAACGATCCAACGACCAAGTTTTTGAAATTTTTTTCGTTGTTGACTCAACCACATTGGTTGAATTCAAATTCTGCATTGACTGATGTAGAGTCGTTATGCGACATATTTACAAAGTAATGACCCATCAACAAAAAGAAAGTTGTCATCGTTCATGTTTATGTCCTGACGACTCCGATAGCAAACTATCTTACTAACTTACTAACTTTTAGGGTCGTTAATAGGTGGTTCTCAAAAGTGACGACTATACCTAATTTTTTTTAAAAAAACTGAGAGTCGTCATTTGTTTATTTATAACCCTGACGACCCTTATTTGGAATATTGACTGAATACATATTTTTGAACTGATTTTATTGAATCGAAAAAAACATACATGTACTATGAAATAAAATAGAAGGAAAAGACATAAAATGGTTCACTACATAATGTTTGAACACTTAATGATATTTGGTGAATGGCCAGATACTTTCTACCAAGAGACGATAGAAATCCTCGTGTGAAAACTCCTTGCCGTACTTAAATTCGTATCGACTGCGACCCAAAGAGTACTGGAAAAATAATTTATTTATAAGTTAGCGTTGTTTAATAAAAATAACCATATGAGAGGCCTTTTGATTGACAAACTTACTCTCGCCATATCAGATTCGTTGGGAAGAGCATCGGCCCGAGCTTTCAATTTGTCTTTCAGCGCTATGCATTCATTGAATAGTAAATCGTATCTTTCCCTAATACGCTGGAGCGTCCTTCCATAAAAATTTCCGTTTAGTGCTTTGAAAATCATAAACACACGTTCCCACCAATCATTAGATGTTTGATCCATGTTAAGGTAGGGATCTCCGGTTTCGTCGTGGTTTTTGGCCACCCAATACTCTCTTTCAAAGTCGTGTTTCGTGACCGTGATGTGTGCTCTAAACATAACAACATCTTCTTGATTATTGAATGGAGTTTGAGCCATTTTTGGTGCTTGAAAGTGATGGGTGACTGATTTGGGAAGATTAAAAGTGATTGGTGAATAACTTTGAAAGGGATATGTCTCCTTTTATAGGAAAAAAAGACCCAACGGCTAGTTTATTTTGAAAAAAAACGTTACTTTTTTCCAAAAAAAACAAAAAAAAAAACAATAACTGCTCCTAGTAGTCAAACGTACTCTTGATTTTCAATTTTTACAATAACTGCATATAGAGTCGTCATGTTTGATATATATACCCTAACGACCTTAGACCAAAACTAAACAAAATGGTGTATATTTGTATGTAAAGAGTCGTCACCATTCTTATAGGGTCGTCAATCTTTACCAAAAGAGTCGTTCGCCTGTAATAAAAACCCATGACGACCCTCTCTCTGGTATGTAGATCAGCATTTAAGTCAGTTGAGTCGTCAATCTGCAAAAACATAGTTGACGACTGTATCCTTGGCAAAATGATTTAACATTACAGTCGTCATTTTGACATTTTAAACAGTGACGACCCTTAAATGAAGGTTTTGTGTTTTTTTGTAGTTGGTAGTGCAACCAAGCTCTCTACCAGAACCCGTCTCTACGATGGGTCCGGATACCTCCCAACACTATATGACTGATTTGGTATGTTTCCTTTAACCGAATCGATATATTTATTTTCAAATTAATTTATTAGTGATCTCATGGATGTGTAATTTGTTTGCTAAATATAGACATGGGATAGCAAGGCTGAGGCCAAGGAATGGCTTATCTCCAAGGCAAAAGATAAAATGTGCATGGTTGTTCAAAGCAGGCACGTCGATTTTAATAAGATGGAGATGGTACGCGAGAGAGCAGGGAAAAAGGGAGAAAGTCACAAAGGTAAGAATTACAAGTATGAGAAGAAGACGACTAGGGTTTACAAAACTGTGTCGAAGAAGTGTGAATGTCCGTCCAGGATTGTTTTCAAAAGGAATCATAAAACTGATGTATGGAGATTGTATAGTATTCCGGACGGTCGTCACAACCATCCTCTACCCAAAAGTTTATATGGACACCCTGCATATGCCCGGTTGAAACCACATCAAATGGAGAAGGTTCGGCAGATGAAGGGATTAAGACCTCTTAAGATACTAAATGCAATAAGGGTGGAAGATAAGGATAACTTGTCTACCATTTCCACAATCAACGCTGCCAAAGCAACGATCAAGAGAACCGAATGGAATGGTAGATTGATTATGCAACAATCAGAGTGGTTAGCAGAAAAACTTAACTACGCCATGTAAACAAGGGTTGGTCAGGACGAGAAAGTGACTCATATTTTTCTTGCGCACCCAAGGATGGTGGATTTGGCTCAGTGTTTTTACCAGGTTATGTTCATAGATTGCACCTATAAAACAAACAGGTATAACATGCTGATGTTGAACGTGGTCAGTCATACTTCGGATAAACAATCATTCACCGTCGCATGGTGCTTTATGGAAAAAGAAGAAATAGAGGACTATGTTTGGGCATTGGAACAAGTGAGGTTGATTTACCGTGGCGAAGAGACGCCGCAGGTTATATATACGGATATGGATTTTGCAATTATGAGCGTCGTTCGTCATGTTTTTCCACTAGCTCAACATTTTCTTTGTACGTGGAAAATCCAAACCAATCTTTTTTATAATTGTAAGAATCAAATCCAAAAGATCCATCCTAAGAAGGGTAATCAACGTTCGAAGGAGGAAGATGAGCGTCTAAGTCGACTTTCCAAAAAGGAGCGAGCGGAAGAGAAATGGAAAAATATGATGAAGAGGGGATCTATGGAAATATTTTTGCAAAGATTGGGACCATTTGGATCATTCGAAGACCGAGGTTAAGTATTATGCTAACTTGCATAAGTTTATTGATGATTGGAGCACGGATCATAAGAAAGTTGTCGAGTATTTCCTAAAATACATGGTTGAATCCTTGGAAGGAGAAGTTTGTTTATGCATGGACCAATAGATACAAGCACTTCAAAAATGAGTCTACAAGTCTTGCAGAGCAGTCTCACGGACGTTTGAAAATTTTTTTTGGAAGAGAATAAGGGTGGGATAGGTACGGTACCCGAAGCTATTCACGAGCATGTAGAGAATGATCTAAGAAAAATAGTGACTCAGATGGAGATAAGTAAATACCGTTTTATGATGCAATACATATAAGACAAAGATTTGCTACGGGGGGTTGCACACCAAGTATCATGGTGGGCAATAAACCATATGATGGTTGAACTTATCAAATTTAGAGCTAATGTGGCCGCTGTAAAGGTGATGAAGTGTAATTGTACAACCGAGACATGGCTCGGCCTCCCGTGTATACATAAAATTGGTGGGTACAAACATATCATTCCTTTTGAAGATATCGATTCATTCTGGAAGCAACTTTCATTCACCTCAAAGACCACAGGTTTAGCTGATGAAAAATTTGGAGACCTGGAGATTGGCAAGTACATCAATGAAAAATACCGAAAAATGAATTGTGCAGGAAGACAAATATTGGTTTCTAACTTATGGCTGGCAGCCCGTAAGAGCTTGGGGGTAGAAGAAGAGCCAATCAAACAAAAACCATCAGGAAGACCAACAACTAAAATGTCATTTAGAAGAAACTGTGAATGATGATAATAGTTGTGCAAGAGACCTATCACATCATGAGCATGTCCAGACGGAATTTAAGGAGTACGAGAACTCTTTCATTTCCAAGAAAAGGGGTCGGCCAATTTTTTTTTTGAAGATATGGATGTTGTTGAGCATGCGGTCGGTACCCAGCAAAGCCAAACGAGTGGAATGGTGATGATAAGAGGAAAAAAGGGTAATCCGCGCACCCCTTGGGATTCCCAAGGAAGACCACATCGTGTTTCTTACACTTTGTATGAAGAGTATACCGAACAACTTCCTTACGTCATCTTAGATCACTTTATATCTACCGACGACGTTGACGGGGATGGAAATTGTGGTTACCATATTGCAACGGAATAATTAGGGCATTTCGATGAAGCCAACGAACTTAAACTCACCCAAAACGAATACTCAAGAAGAAAAATAGTCTCTAAACTCGTTGAGGACAAGCAACTCTATTTGACAATGATCATGGAAGGAGATCCAAAAGAGAAAGAAATGAAGTTTAAGGAGTTGGTTTCTAACGTGAAATGGCGAAAGGGGTCGAAGAAGGTCGGTTATAAGTTTTGGATGGAAATGCCTTTTTGTGGCCAACTTTTAGCAGATACATTCACTTGTGTTGTTCATGTATTCGGCAAAGGGTTCCCCGGAGGCTCTTGTACGTACGTACCCTCAAGAACTAGGTGTGAGCCGGCACTAAAGAAAAGAAAAATTGTAATGGCACATGTCAACATGAACCATTACATAGGTTTGAAGATAACTGAGGAATGTCCTTTACCACGGGTGCGCTATGGTGACTGGGGAGAGTTCACTAAGGAGTGGACAAACCAGTATAAGTACGGCATGAACTTGTGGAATGCTAAGGACCCAACGCCGGGTTACATTGACATGGATGAATAATCGTGAGAGGAGTTGTTTATTTTGAGCTTTGTATTTTGAAGCATACTTTTGGAAGATGGTTGTATCTGGAACCTGGATATTTGTATTATCACTAATGCTTAACAAATACAATTTGTTTTACCTTGCCGCACAAACCTGCCATTAGTTTGTTATTATTATTTATTTTATTTATTTTTAACTAGAGTCGTCCGTATTTAGCATGTTCTCACTAACGACTCAAACCTGCCATTTGTTTGTCACTTAGTGTCGTTAGTGTCGATACCCATATATCTGTACGATTCTAATTGTCCATATATGTTGATCTCCTGGATGTTTTTGTCACTTAGAGTCTTTACTGGTCTAAACATATACCTGACGACTCTAAACATCCATATTGGTTGATCTCCTGGATGTTTTTGTCTCGTTGGGTCGTTACTGGTCTAACCATATACAATAACGACTCTTCCATGTTTACTCTTCAACGTCTCTTTATGAATACACTTTTCCAAAAATAAATAAGCCGTTGGGATATTTTCTATATAAAGATTTCATCATCACTAGCAAATTCAACCGAAAACAATCAAAGTAAATCATTTTTTCAATGTCAAGTCCATCATCAAATAACAATTAATTTGAAAACATACTTAGAAGATGCAAGCGACCAACCAAATCAATATTTGCAATGGAAGAAGAGATACGCAAAAGAAACATGCGACCTACTAAAAAACCATTCACTCCATCGTCATTTCCTATGAAGGAATAAGAACATATGCGCAAGGCCAAAAAATGAGGCGAAGAACAATTCCATCTCAGGGAAAAATTCAACCAAGTTGAGGAACAGACTGAATGGGTTAAAAATTATTACATCGTCAAGGATCTTCCCAAAGAACATCAACATGAGAGTCAAGTTGATTGGAGTCCTTTCATTAATCACTACAAGAAACTGCGCTATGATTATGAACCATCCCATATTTGTGAAAGGACGATTCACTTTATGAAATTATTCACCAAGTACAACGAGTTTCTCGCTAGGCACAGAGGGGATAGGCGTGCGGCCCAGGATGCATATACGAAATGGAGATGAGAGCCGTTTTATCACATCGAAGCCGCAGTGGCAGTTGAATCTCGCACCAGGAAAAGGAATAACATGTAATTTGTTTAGTAAGATTTAAGTTAGACCAATTGTAATGTGATCTACACCTTCAAATTCCTATGCTACTATTTCCAAGTTTCAACTAAATGGAGTTTCTATTTTTTCTGAATAAGGGTCGTTAGCCACGTAGAAGTATCTAACTGATGACTCCACAGTCGTCAAATTTTTAATTTATACCCTAACGGCCCTTGTTGTGGATTTCAAAATATCCGACTGTTGGGATTTCCTTCTATATAATACAACCCCCACCTCTTGAGAAAATGGCCCAAAACATTCCATTTTCTACCAAAATACTTAAAATTTCAATGGCAATGGCGGAATGGGAACTGTATGAAGATTTGTGTCTCGTTAAATCATTTGCTAATATGTTCCGTGAACGTCCGAATAAAATATATTCCAAGTTTTGGAAGAGAGTTAAAGAGTTCTTTAACGGGCGAACCGCGAATCCCAATAACCGCAAGTAGAGAGACTTGGATTTTCGATTAGACTACATAAAAAGTTCAATGCGAGAGTATGTTAAAGTTAGGAATATGGTGTACCAACATCCTCTTAGGGAAAAAGTAGGTAATCCGATAATATTCATCGTTAAAAGTTTGCATCGTTAAAAGTTCGCATACTAACATTTAAGAATTCATTGAATTTCACCTGGAACGTTTCAATGGGCTATGTAGAATTCGTAATGGGGAAACTAAGTTCATTTACCACAAAGAATATACGACGTTTTACCAACGTGCTAGGAGGTTCATCGACGAACATTTGATGTGTCAGATTCTAGAATATCCATACTAGCTCTTATGTAATGCGAAATTGATGTAATGTTATTTTCTTAATGAAATCAATGTCCGTTCTCGTTCCAATTTAAAGTTTCTAAACATGGTCGTCCACTTCTAAAATATACATAATAACGACTCTATCATAATTTTCATTCTGGTACTTTTTCTGAAAATGTCGTTAAACTAGTAGATTAATGGATAACGATTCTATCTTCAAGGGTCGTTATTTCTATAAGTTCAACATTGACGACTCTTACACTCATTTTTCATTTTTCTCCTGGATGTTTTGGTACCAAGGAGTCGTTATTTTTCAATTTTAAACTATTCATGACTATTTCTAGATGGTTAGAGTCATTAAACTGCAAAATTTGAAATTGACGACTTTAAATCTAAGCCAAGTTATATTAACTTATTGGTATTAGGGTCGTTAATCAGCTCAGTATGATGATGACGACTCTTACATTGTGATTTTGTTGGGTACTTGTTAGCACTAGGGTCGATATTTTGTTAAGTATGTTGAGGACGGGTCCAACACATTTGAAAAAGCGGGGGTCTAACAACCACACCCAATATTTCGTTTGGAAATCTGAATAGATAAACTCCAATATACTTTCAAGAGAATCAACTAGACAGTCAGACTCAATCTAGAGAAAAGTATATCAAAGAGTTATATCTCAATTTCTCAATTCAATCTGCAATCAAACAAATAGGAATTTGCGAGCACGATTGAATAAGAGAAATAACTTGGACGGTATCACAAACTAATATCTAAGTGTCAATAAATTCAATCAACAACCCAAAGTTTGGATTCAAGAACTGATTGAACTTAACGCACAACCTGTGATATTTCTATTATATAAAAAAATATAATGCGGAAAAGAAATAACACAGACACCAGAAATTTTGTTAAAGAGGAAACCGCAAATGCAGAAAAACCCTGGGACCTAGTCCAGCTTTTAACACCGCACTATATTAAGCCGCTACAGACACTAGCCTACTACCAATGAACTTCGGACTGGAATGTAGTTGATCCCTAATCAATCTCACACTGATCAAGGTACAGTTTCGCTCCTTACGTCTCTGAACCCAAGCAGGATTCTACGCACTTGATTCCCTTAGATTATCTCACCCACAACCAAGAGTTGCTACGACCCAAAGTCGAAGACTTGATAAACAAATCTGCCTTACACAGAAAAGTCTATTGGAATAGATAAATTTGTCTCCCACAGAAATACCTACGAGTTTTGTTCCGTCTTTTGATAAATCAAGGTGCACAGGAACTAATTGATAAACCGGACTTATATTTCCGAAGAACATCCTAGTATTATCAATCACCTCACAGTAATCTTAATCGTATGGAAGCGAAACAAGATATTGTGGAATCACAAACGATGAGACGAAGATGTTTGTGACTACTTTTAATCTTACCTATCGGAGATAAATATCAAGAAAATCTTAGCAAAGATAATACTCAATCACGATAGTAGAAGTAAGATCAGAACACGTAACTACAGAGAAAATAGTTGGGACTGGCTTCACATTCCTTATGAAGTCTTTAAGTCGTTAACCTACAGGGTTTCGTGAAAAACCTAAGGTTAAAGGAGAATCGACTCTAGTCGCAACTAGTATCACACATGAGGTGTGGGGATTAGGTTTACCAGTTGCTAGAGTTCTCATTTATATAGTTTTCAAATCAGGGTTTCCAATCTAAGTTACCTTGGTAACAAAGCATTCAATATTCACCGTTATATGAAAACATGATTAGATTCAAGCTAATATCTTTCAACCGTTAGATCGAACTTAACTTGTTATACACAAATGAAATGTACCTTCATTTAGGTTTAAGTAACCGTACCTAAACGTGTACACTAGGTTGGCTCAACAGTAGTTAACCGAGGTTAGCTATATGAACATTCTCATATCAACCTTATTCATCTTAACCATAACTAGTTCAAATGACTCAAATGAAACTAGTTATAGAGTTGTTCAATTGTTATATTCTCAAAGAAGTATACAAGAACACAATTGAAGCAAAATTTGTTTGATTCACTCGAAACAATTCATGAACAATATAACCACGGTTTGCAAAGAATGCATTCCTTATTATATAAATGTATTAGTTCATGAACAAACCGATTCTAGAACTTTAATCACTCAAGTATGCAAACGGGTACGCATACTTTAAGTAGCCAGACTGAGTTTGGATTCGCCAGTATGCAAAAGGGTACGCATACTTCCAAACACAACAAAAATTCCCTGACCCAAACCTTTCGCCAGTGCGCGTACGCGTATGTGTACTTAGGTACACAGTATTTCACAACTAACAGGTACGCATAAAAGTATGCATACTATAGTTCCGGTCATAGATCATATATATGCAAGAACACATACTATGTTTATAATCCAATGATGGTTAAGTGTTTTAAACTCTATTTCAATCATTGAAACATTCTTAGAGGATGACAATAGCTTTTTCACGAACTATTAGCATCAAAGCAATTTTTAAGTTATTGAAATAATCATTACGAAATATTCCAAGTCTACACCAAATGATTGTATCACACAAACCATATAAGATGTTACTCGGCGATTTTCACACGATCATCTTTTGACTTTTGTCAAGAATATAAGATGAACTTTGTTGAAGCGAAAGCTTACCAACACATACTTCGAGAAATATGTAAGCGAGTTAAACTCAGCTCGAAATCTCAAATGTGTATAATCGAATACTATATAGTAATACGACTTTTGTCTTAATATAAGAGATAGAGTAGAAATAGACTTTCCAAGTGATAGATGAGTTTTAGTCTCCACATACCTTTTGTTGATGAAGTTCCACAAGCTCTCGTTAGTAGTTATTCGTCTTCAATTTATGAACGCCGTGAAGTCTAATGCTCAACTACACAATCTATCTTAGTCCGAGACATCACTATAAGTATACTATAAATCTAAACTTATAGTTTTGATCACTAACATTGACAAGCAAGCTTGAGATAGCAATGCTTGTGAGTTTGACCAAGCAGTGCTCTAACAACATTGACAGTGATTTCCAACTTTTCAATGTGAGGCTCGTCATCATGTTTACAATCATTTAAAAACAAAATCTTCTAAATATCCTTCTAAATTCTTAAGAAAGCAAAATAGTTTCAACAAACCATCCAAACCAAACACATAGTATGCACTGCAGAAAATAGTTGTATCTAAGAAACATGAGTTCAAGTCGACAATCCCAAAATAAAAAAAACAAACTAGATCCATTCAAACTTTAAAACATCTCCTCACCCACGACTATCACCTCGACCTCCACCTCGACCTCCGCCTTGACCTCTCTGACTTCCCTGACTTGATGATGTCCAACTTTTCTTAGAAGGACCCTGTATTGGGCTTCCCCTTAGAGAACCACCTTCTTCTCCGATAGCTTGTTCATCATCATCTTTGCTTCCTTCACCTTGTTCAGCACGTTCTTGTCTTAGTTGGCTAGCAGTTTTCCTGGTCCTCTTACTTTGCTTAACCAGATCAGGAAACATTTTCTTCGCTTGTGGATTTTCAATGTGTTGGCAGTAATCAGCGTACTTACGATGTCGCTCAGGTTCTATCACTTCTCATTTGTCGGCCGAGCAATAAAATGCCTTGATATCCCTCTATTTACATTCAAATACCAATTCACATTAACAAACTTATATTTGTATGTATATATGAATAACAAAATTACAAAAATAAATACTTACCACAAGCTTAAGAATGGTAGAATTATCTCTAGTGTCGGATGTAGAAGCCGAAGAGGATGCTTTGTTGCTCCTCTTACCGCTAGTAGTATCTATCCTTATCACCCGACCGTGAAAGAAGCCTTCGTACCATGACATGTAATCTTCACTTTCCTCGTGTCCTTCATTCACATGCTCCCAAAAAGAAATGTCTACCCTGCTATTACCCTTATGCCTATCATTCCAATGCTTGGCCTCGGGCCTAGGTTCATAAAAAACATCTAACGCTTTTCCGTCTGCCTTGTATTTGTATAATTTATGTTTGAACGGTGGTACATAATCATCATCGGGTGAATCTTGAATATACCCAAGCTGACGCATTATTCTATTCAGATTATACATTGAATATCCATAAGGGTAAAACAGAGGGCCATGGTAATATTCAAGATCTTGGATTCCTCCGACTCTATCTTCCTTATACGGATCAAAGTTTACCTCTTTGGCTGTCATGTTGTCCAATTTTTGGTGCATGGCTATCAAGTCTTCCTTTTGCGATTTCTCCTTATCCTGAGACCCACTAAACTTGTATCGGGTTCCTCTTGGTTTAGTATTGTTCCATGTTGACTCCAATTGGACGTCTTCATCTTCTTTGATCAATGAAGGGAAATGCTCGTAAATCCACACCTAAAATAACACCAAAACAATAAAAAACACAATAAATCTAAAAATACGGGACATAAAAATTATTACACACACCGAACAATTTTAATCACTCCAGTTACCTGAAGTAGAGCCAAATTCCCGTTAATTTGAGAAGTTCGTTCCCTGGATGCCTTTGCTAGCTGTGCATTCAAATGTGCCACTATGGCAGTCCCCCACGAGTACCTACTCACCTCGTCCAATGGATCCAAAAGCTGAAGAAGGTTGACGCTGACTCTATTTCCTTTGCTATCGGGAAATATAACCAAACCAGAGACGTACAACAAATATGCGGCCGCCATAACACGAACTTCCAAATCAGAGAGGAGATTATTTTCTTCGTCTTTCTTAAGTGAACCAACATACATCTTTCTAATGGGCTTAAGTTTGAATTCTTTCTTTGGGTACTTGTTTCCCGGGACGAAATGCCCATTCGTCGTCTCTTCATCCCAACCAAACAACTTCTTGGTGAGTGCATAAATTTCTTTCCAAGGTAGGTTTTTCTTGAACTTGTCATTGGTGGATTTTCCTTCGCCTGCAACCCTAAAATCTGTTCTGCATCGTCAGGAGTCACTGCCATCTCGCCAAAAGGAAATTGGAATGTATCGGTTTCACCATAGAACCTCTCACAAAAACATGATACTGCGAGCTTGTCATACGTAATCACGGAGTTCTGAACCGCAGCATACAAACTTGACTTTTCAACAATCTCTCTCACTCTTGCACATTCACCTTCTAGCGGCCATTTTGATATTTTTACATATGAAGATTGGCGTTTAAAAAGACGTGTGGCATTCTTACGATCCTACAAAACAGAAACGAATAAAAATCATAAATAAGAAAGTTAATATCAACAAATCATATGAAAAGCAACGTTGCGTTGTTAAGATTGTCTCGTAGATGGTACGAGCCCAGGTGCTCTTCTATCCAAATAGAACTTTGCAGCCATCTTTAGGTTCTCCTCTGGCTTACCCACCACGAAGACGTTCTAGCTGTAAATGTTGGGCGGGAATGTGTCTCGCACTGGGTTTATTTGGGGTTTTCTTCTTCACATGTACAACCGGTTGAGGATGCGGCTGCTGCTACTGCTGCTCCTCCTCCTCCTCATCATCATCATCATCATCCTCACCATCACCAGTACCATCATCATCCTCCTCCTTATCATCACCACCACCACCACCATTTCCATCCTCCTTATCATCATCATCATTACCTTTATCCTCCTCCTCCTCAATCTCCAAATCATCCTCCTCATCACCACCACCGTCACCACGACCATAACCACCGTTACCATCATCATCATCATCAACAGCATATTCACCTCCTGTAGGAATTTCTTCTTGTTCATCTTCCTCATCGCTTCTAGAAGCAGACACAACATGAGAGGATGAAGTCGACAAATCCGACGACTCATTACCTTTATCTATGGGTTCACGGATAGAGAAGGCTACCTCACTCGGCCGTTTTCCGCATAATGGACCGACAATTAAGTATTTTCCGTGGAGGGGAGGTCTGGAAGGAGGAGATACCATGGGATTCTTATCTTTCGTCTTGCTACAATAGTCCAAAGACAAAAAAAAGGAACCAATTAGACATCATTTTTATTGTCTAAAGAACAAGGGTCGTCAGTAAGAAATTGTTAAACATAAACGACCCTTCAATACAAATGACGACTCTAAATCATCCGATGACGATTCTCAATTACACAATGACGACTCTACTGCTTCTACATGACGACCCTTTCAATTTTTTGGTCTTCTACATGACGACCTTTTCAATTTTTTGGACAGAATGGTAGTTATTTATCATATAAAGTCGTTAGGGTTTAGAAAAGGGTCGTCACTAAAGAATCGTTAATGGTTTAGAGATTGTAATTGACGATCCCTTCATTATTTTGGACAGAGAGGTAGTTTTGTATAGTATAGAGTCGTTGAGTTATAAAACGAGTCGTCATCAAGAATCGTCAATAGTGTACTTACTAAATTGACGACTCTAATCTAGGGAAAAATATTTGCAAACCAAGTTCTAGGGTCGTCATCTCCTTCAGCCTATACGTTAACGATTTTTCATAATATCAACATGCAGATGAAAAATCGTTAGGGAATAAATACATCGACATTGACGACCCTAGAACTGTAACTGCAATTTCGCGGTTAAAAACCTATTTTTTCAATCAGCGTATCAAATTAAACGCAAACCCAAGTTAGATTAGGGGGTTTTAGTTCACATACCTTCTGATTGGAGCCATACCTTGCTCCGATTCCGCCTGATTTGATTTCTGCCTGGTTCTTGAATAAACCCCAGTGTTAACCGTATCGACGAGATTAGGGAATTTCTTTTCTAACAGTCTGCTTGGTACGTGCCATGTTTATAGAAGAAGTTAATCGTCGATTAAAGTTTTCGCATCGACGATTACAACGATTAATCGGTTGAAAGAAAAAAATAATTTCTTCGGGTCGTTAATGTGGGAGGAGAGAGCAGAGAGAGGAGTCAGGGAGGAGAAGAAGAGTTTTTGGTTTAGATAGGAAATGAAATTGGGGCCTAGGGTTAAGGGTTAGTAAGATTAAGATTTTAAGTTTAGTTATTAGTGAAGGATAAAATGGTATTTTCACCACCGTTTGGAAGCCCCCTATATTTTTTGGTGAGGCCCCTAATTATTTTTTGGGGCCCCAATTAATCGTTGTCTATATAAGTAACATTTCAAGTTTAAATGATTTTGACGATCTAGTTATCTCTTTGGGTATTCCGCCATTTCTGTACTGGTTGTGTTGTTAACTAGGTTTTCAATTACAATCATCTCTCTGCATGATGAAACTCCATTTGCTACAAGTCTCAATGAATTTCTATAGCAATGAGATGGGGAGGATTGGGTACAGCGGCCTGACTCACTAAGTGTATCTGAATGGTCCGTTTAGCAACTAACTTGTTTCTGTAGTAAGTTGCATGTATTTCTAGGGTTTTAAATTGCTTAAGAGAAATTGATGTATCTTATCTGTGAATTTCTTGATCTGGTTAAAGCCATTTTTGCCCAATGATGGAAAACTCATTTTCTTGAACAGTTGCATTGAGCTTTCATTATGAGCCTTGAATCACCACCACCACCGTCTCTTCTCCCTCTCTCTTCATCTGTCTTTTCTCCTGCTTCTTCTCCTCTGACCTCTCCTTCTATCTCTCTTCATCTCTTTTCTCTCTACCTCTCTATAGAAGGTTGGTGATGATAGACTTGTTATGAAACTCTTTGCTAATACTGTGAATGATTTATTATAGCTATGAGATCTGAGGGCATCATTATTTATTTTACCAGTTCAAGATTTGAATATCTTTTTTTTTTTTTTTTTTTTTTTTTTGCATTCTGAGAATCTAGAAGTAAAAATCTTTTTATTTCGTTTAATGGAGTTGAAATTACAAGTTTGTATGTATGTGTTGCTTATGTGTTTAGAGATTTCCATGACTCTTTACTAAACTGGGTACAATACTCCAGTTTTACAGAATATTTACTTCCTCTTGGTGAATTTTGTGTTAAAATCCTCTTGAGATTTCCAGACCAGTGTGTTATACATGTGCTTTACATTCACCATTTTGATGTCTTATGCACCTTTATATTGACACACTATCTGGTAAATTCCATTGCCCTATGATGGAAAACTCACATTGACGAGCAGTTGCATGGATTTTCATTAAGAGCTTTTACATTCTCCTCCTCCTCCTCTTCATCATCATCATCATCTTCCTTCTTCTTCTTGTTTATTATGGTGAGATGTGTGAAGGCTCTTAATGATAACCTTTAGCTTACACCGAGCAATGAGTGTCTGATACTACACGATCTGAGGGCATTAAAAATCGAATATCAGTGTTACTTATCGAGTCTCAGTTTGATTCGTTTGACCCGTGCATCATAGTCATATGCTTTTAGCATTTTACATAATGCATCCTAAGTTGTGGCTGAGGTGTGCTACGTCTCACACCATATTTTGGTTAACATGTTAGTAGAGACTCGGAACTGATAAATATCTCTAGTGCTGTTCGTTCAAATGAATTAAGCAGTTAGTTCCGGAATTCAAGTGACATGTGTTTAAGTTTGAAAAATGTATCTAGTACTCTGCCATGTTATGCCCAGAAAGAGAGTGGAAGTGTTAGTATTTCAAAGGGAAGATCAAATTCAACATATATGTGGACGACATGCAGATCAAATAAATCGAATCAGGACAAATGTAAGAGCTTGTATCACCACATAAACTTGTTACTAAGTTGTATATACTTTTAGTGTTTTATTTAGCTTAAGAGAAATTTATATTTCAGATTTGTAACCTCTGGATGAATTTTGTCTTTGACAAAGTTCTGCACGCAAAGTTTGACCTAGTTAAGAGTCCTAAGACATTTTTGCTCAATGATGGAATACTCATCTTATTGAACAGTTGCATGGAGTTTTCATCACAAGCCTTGAATCACCACAACCACCATCTCTCCCCCCCCCGCCCCATTGGACTTTTGATTGTGCTCATTTGATTGAATCAAGTCTTTATTTCGAGTGTGGTTTGTTTTTTGTCTGTCTATGTCTATTTTGGATATGGAATTAGTTTTTGTTTTATGCCGCATCTTTGACATGAACAGCCACGGGTTTGATCTGTCTTCCAAACTAGCAAGCTGAGAAGACATTTTGTGTGGTTTGATGTTTTGTTGAGATTTTATTGGCAGTTAAAGTCATTTAGGAAATTATTTTGTATTTATCCAAGATTTTGGTGTAGCCCGTTTATTTATAGTTTCTTTACTAGTTTATCTGGCTAACTACGTCATTCTCTGTGCACAAATAAAAGTAAAAATGTCCACAGAAAACTAAATGTTTCATTGAGACTTTACTTTCACTTAATTAAGTTGAAACTTCAAGTTTGTATGTACGTGTCTACTTGGTTATGCGCTTAAAGATCTCTAGCATAGATTTCCATATTTCCATGAGGAAGTAGATATGTGTTTACCCTTATGGAAAGAACGAGGAAGTAGATATGTGTTTACTCCCAATAAACTTATACTGTACTGTATACTATAACAGAGTATACAATGATCAAGTTCGGATTAAACTTTGCATTCTTAAATTTGTTAGATTGCACCGTGTTTTTGCCCATATGGAAAGATCAAGGAAGTAGATAACTAGTTTTGTTATCTTGTGTATCCATGCACAAGATAAGAGCTAATTATTGGCATAAGAAATTATAAACAATAATAAAAAAAATATGAAAGATAATATAAATTTGCATTGGAGAAGACAAATATTGCATTTGAGAAAAATTTAAAAAATTCATGAATGTATGCCTTCTCCAATGCAAATTTACATTATCTTTTCTATCTTTTTATTGTACAATTTCTCATGCCAATGATTGGCTCTTATTTTGTGCACGGATGCACAGATAACAAAACCCATAAATAAGCTTTTGTTGTATATTATACTGTAATAGAGTCTACCATAATAAAGTTCGGATTTAACTTGCATTTAAGATTGAGTTGAAACTCGACCTCCTACTATACTGTGTATAATTACGCTGAATATTGACTTCATTTAGGAGAATTTTGTGTTAATCCTCTTTAGATTTTCAGTGTATCCAGCATAAGCGTGTTCTACTTGTGCATTACATTTACCAAATTAGGCAAGGTTTCTACCACTCCATGTTTGATTTACTATTTTGAATCTTTGATATCTTATATATATCTTTTCTATTACTGCTCCTTTATTTTCACACACTCTTTGGTAAATTTTGTAGCCCTATGATGGAAATATCACATTGACAAGCAGCTGCAGAGCTTTCCGTTAAGAGCTTTTACATTCTCCACTTCATAATCATTATCATCATCATCATCTTCTTCTTCTTCTTCTCCTCCTCCTCAATTATTATTACTGTTATTATTATCATTAGGGTGAGATGTGTGAAAAGGTGCTTAATGATAACCTTTTGCTTACACTGCCAATGAATGTCAGATGCTACACGATCTGAGGGCATTAAAAATTGGAAATCAGTGTACTCATCGAGTCTCAGTTTGTTACCTATCTGTCATAGTCACATGCTTCTAGCATTTTATATGAAGCATCCCCACTCGTGGTTGGGATTCGTCACTTTGACATGTTGGTTTTGTCTCTGAGTCCCTGAACTGATAAATATCTCTAGTGCTGTTCATTCAAATGGATTAAGCTGTTTGTTCACTCTGATTATGGAGCTTGATTTTTTTCCTTTCAGTATTCTGTGTCTACAGAGTCCAAGTGACATGTGTGTAAGTTTGAAAAACAAATCAGCTGTCCAAGTGGGAGTGCATTTTTCTTGCTTTTTCCCCCTCAGTATTTCAAAGGACAGATCAAACACATGTGGAAGAGATACAGATTAAGTTAACCAATCAGGCCAAATGTACGAGCTTGCCGTGACGTAAGCTTGTTACTATGTTGTATCTATTTTTAGGTTGATATTTGCTTAAGAGAAATTTTGGATGAATTTTGTGTTTGATAAAGATCTGTATGCAATGTTTGACCTAGTTAAGTCATTTTTGCTCAATGATGAAAAACTCACTTCGTTGAACAGTTGTGTGGAGTTTTCATCACAAGCCTTTAATCACCACCACCACCACCACCTCTTATCAATCCTCTGTCTGTCTCTCTCCACCTTCCTCTCTTTCATGAAGGTTGATCACATGCTTGTTATGAAAACTCATTTGCTCAAGTACTGTGAATAATATATTATAGCCTTGAGATCTGAGGGCGTCAACAACACTTTTTGTTTTATGGATCTTGAATGATGTGTTGGAACTATTTTCTTGCTATCTGAGAATCTTCAATACAAATGTAGATAGTAGATAAAAGATTATTTATTTCGTTGGACTTCCAGATTTTTTGTTTGTACGTGCTTATTTTGGATATGGAAGTAGTTTTTATCTTATGAAAGATCTTGTAAACTAGCTCTCTGGTAGCAAGCTACGAAGTTCACACTTGGTGTGCTTCGGTGGTCCTTTGAAATGTTATTGGCAGTTAAAGTTTTTTTTTTTTTTCTCAAGGGAGTGGTTTGTATCTTTCCAAGATTTTGGTGTAACCTGTTCATATTTTGTTTACAACCTTGCCTAGCTAACTAAGCGATTTTCTGTGCACAAATAATAGTTAATCCTATTGTATCAGGAAATTGTGATCTAAGATGTCAACTGCCATGGGACAAGAGGATTATGAGCAAAGACTGGGTATTTGAGTTAAAGAACCGAAGAGGAAGATGTGATTTCAACATCATATCGTATCAACTCTTTTTACAAGGATTTCAGATTTCAATTGCAGGTTAGTTCTTGAATTATTTATTGTTCTTAATTTATTATGACACTCTTCATTGCGCAATGATGGAAAACTGAGCGGCTGCATTGGTTTTCGTAACAAGCTTTTACATCATCTGTTGGAATGAGTCATGAATGTCACTGTACAGTTAGTACTATAGTGTTACAGTACTATAGAGTTAGAGTTAGTGTTAGTGTTAGAGATATTTTCCTCCTAACCCTAAATGTGAAAGTAGTAAGGATACCTAAGTGTATATAAGAGGAACCTCTCCTATGGGTGAAAAACAAACCTTTCACTATCTCTTTCTCTGTTTCTACATCATCATCATGTTGTTGTTGTTCCCTATCTTTTACCCCCATATCGGTCTACCTTTTGTTAATATTCCATAATGGGAGGTGTAAAGGCCTATCTTTTATCCCCATATCGGTCTACCCTCTAGTTTTGACCCTTGTTTCTTGAGTTAGAAACTTGCACCTTTGCTTGCTAGATGCATGCACTCATCCCACGTTCTCGGCTGTGTCACATACCTTTGTGTATGTGATTACTGCAATTGTGAGAGGAGGTATGCTCATAATATCAAATCTTGAAATTGGTTTGGATCCTCTGAAGTTCATCTGTTTTCATGTCAGACTACATACTATTTAGGCAAGTCCCATATAACAGCAACCATGTATGCAGCACGTTTGATATAGTTGTGGGCGTATATACAATTGAAGTAATAGAGCTAACTCTCATCAATTTGTCCTGTCCTTTTGTCTTGGATGACAATTAGTAACATACTAATATTTTCTTCTTCCTTTTGTTGAGAGGAGAGAGAAAGAAAGGTTGTAATTGAATGAGTAATTATTGAACTGAGTATCAAAAAATACTGATTAGGCATAGGTTACCCAAGATTTACAAAAAGTTGGCAGTGACGGTAGGCATTTCCAGCTAAGTATATATTTATAGCATGTTCCAATTGGAAATTGAAGTACAGGAATGCTGCTCCTTGTTAAAGTTAGATGATTTCACTTCAATACTGCTTGAAGTCGGTATGTTGGGAAATTGAAGTCAGTTTGACACCAACACCATGGAACCCGGGTCGAAAATTGTGAAAAATATGCATGTCTATGTAAAGACTGATGTGGCATGCGGATCAACTTCACAATTCTCGGAAATGATAACTCATTGTTAAGAAGTGATTGTAGTGTAGCCTTTAGGGTTATTCTTCTTACTGTTCTCTGAAATTATCTTGGTGCAGTTTAGCATTGTGGGTTATAACCAAGCACTAGTGCAGCTGTGTATAAACTATGCAGTATTTTCCATCTTTTTTGTATTTGTGTTTCTTAATACCAGCACATTTGCATCTAAAGAAAGGTAATGCGAGGAAGATCTTTGACACCCTAGAACTGGAATCATTGCAACGCAAACTTAATAAGATGTAACACACATTTTATTTTGGTTATCATTACTTTATTTTGAATTCACATTTCACATTTGGTAGTGGAATGAGTATGGAGTTTGTTCTTCAGTTTGTTTGGTTTTGCAGATATTGAGCAAGGGGAAGTATAAAAGCGTGTTTCATCGAGCTGTAATTATCAACTTATGACAACAGGACCATCAAAAGAAATCAACATTGATCGTTTGTACTCGTGTTTGGATTAGTAGTGTTTAAAGAAATCCACTTGCTTTTCTATTAGTTAACAATAAAACAAACGTCTGAATGTGATGTTGGACTGGTAAGTAAGGGTTCAAAAACAAATACAAACGTCTGAATGTGATGTTGGACTGGTAAGTAGGGTTCAAAAACAAATGCGTGATCTAAGAGTGGGAAGGCTTTCCACTTAAAAATTACTATTATTATTGGAGTCGATACGGCTTGGTGTATTTTTATGTGTTTTATGGCTGTGTGTATCATCTTCTTTTCTTGTGTTTGATACTATGAATTCTTATTTACTTCTTCCATCCACCAGAATCCCGATGTTTAGAGCCGTTGGTAAATGCTGAGTTTGTGCCAGTTGGTAATAATACATCTTAGGGTTCCAGCTCATGGAACTCTCGAGTCTTGACTTGTTTTAAGCCGGAAGGCCTCTTAGGAGTTCTTTTTGCTTATTTTAACTGGTAGCTGGTTGTGCAAATGCCCTTGACTACTCGGTGAACTGCTAGCTATGAAGCTATATCTAATAATCATAACCAATGATTAAACAACATACACATTTTCCGGGGTAATATATTTTTATTATTCTCACTTTACTTTGTGTTGTATTTGTATACTCGTAATAAAGGAAGAAAAAGTGCATGGCTGCTAATAGGGTACCAATCTATTTGGGGGTGTACCATCTCAAAGGTAAAACATTATTTGTCTTATTCATAATTTGGTACACTCCCAAGTATTCTGGTACACCCCATTAGCAATCTTAGAAAAAGTGGATTCTTCAATAATCACACTATAAATATAGCACAATAACTTACGAAAACGGGACACATCCATCAAACAGAATAATATACTACGTACGGCATATCAAAAAAGGAAAAATGAGGTACAAGCTTACCAATGAATTCGACGTGAACGCACCAGCAGATGATGTATGGGAAGTTTATAGCTCTCCTAATCTTCCTAAACTGATCCTCGATTTACTTCCAGGAATGTTTGAGAGGATAGATTTTGTCGAAGGAAATGGTGGTGTTGGTACTGTTCTTCGCCTTGTATATCCTCCAGGTAAAATCTATATCCTCCATGCCCAGTTCTTACTTATTTTAGTATCATAGTATGAATTATGTGTGTCTGTATTGTCAGGAACGGTTCCGCTAACTTACAAGGAGAAGTTCGTGACAATAGATAAGAGCAAACGTTTGAAAGAAGTGCAACAGATTGAAGGAGGATACTTAGACATGGGGGTAACGTTCTACATGGATAGTTTCCAGATTATTGAGAAAGTTGGTTGTAATTCATGTACCATCAAGTCGACTACCAAATATGAAATCAACGACGATGAACTTGCTAAGAAAGTTTCTCCTCTTATAAGTGTTGATTCACTTGTTAATATGGCTAGAGGCATCTCCAAATATGTTCTTAAGAAACAGAATAGTCGTTCCAGCCATAAACATCACCCTAAGGAAAAAGTGCATGAACATGGGCATCCCAGTGCCGATGAGGAAAAACAAGTACATGGGCGTAACCGTTCATTCCAGGGTTAGAACGATGTTGCTCGTACCTGCAGCTTGGGGATATTATGGCTCCAATCTAAACCTTTGATTATTGCAAGGCTATTTGCAGTTGTATTATGTATGAAGTAAAAATAAATAATAATATGAATGAATGAAAGTTTGATTCTCATTTTGTTAAAAAATTTCTTCGTATTCTTTAATAGCAAACCAAAGTTATTTAGCAAAACAACAAAGACTGATAGGCCTACTAATATAGTAAAGGATTACTATATTTGGATTGCTTCATTATCAGTTGCCTATTTAGCTAAACAGTGGCGATTTTTTTCCTTCTTCCCTATGCGTTATGCTGGAACTGGACGTTGTCAATCCAAGTAGCGATGCCGTGGCCTAAGTTACAAAAATACCCAGGGGGTAGTACACAAACCTTTATATAGACTAATTACATGATGTTCAGCTGTATGCAGTGCTTCCAGACTATCCTGATTTACTCCCTTGAATTAATCTTTTGATTTCTTTCCCACAAACTGAATACATTCATATCATGGTATTTATTTAGAGCGTCATGAACAAGAAATGCTACGTGTAGCTAAAAAATGGATAGGGGGACTCAAGGTATATAAAAAAGTCAAAGATATCCTTGCCTAAATTTCACTATTCATTAAAAAAAAATTCCTAAATTTATAATCTTCTCCTTCTCCTTCTCCTCTCATTTACAAATCATGATGATCATGATCATGATGAAGATCATTAAAAAAAATACTAAATCTATTATCTTCTCCCCATATCCTTCTCTTCTCATTCATAAATTGTGATAAAGATGATGATCATAGTTTCATCATGATGAGAACGATGATCATAAAGAAAACCCAAAATTATTATATTCCATTTCTCCTTTTCATTCATAGATCATCATAAAAAGAAAAAACTAAGAAAACCCACCATTTATTTTTGTTTTTAAATGGTTAAAAAATACGTAGTATGATTCTATGAATTTTGGGTTAAAACAAAAAAATTCTGAAGGTGTTTACGGCCGGGAGTTCTTAGATTCCCAGCCGAAAGTACATGTTTCGGCTTGGTTTTCCAACCGAAATAAGTTTTCTGATTTTTTTTGGTTTCCAGAACCAGTTAACTGGTTCTAAAAACAAAAAAAATCAGAAAAATGATTTCGGCTAGGAGTTCTTTATTTCCCCGCCGTAAATAAAAAATACGGCTTGGAACACCATCATTTCCTAACCGTTTTTGCGTTCTACGGCTGGGTCGACAAATTATCCCAGCCGAATAAGTGTCGGTTGCGGCTGGGATTTGATGTTTTCCCAGCCGAAACTCAAAAACCCCAGATTTTTAATTGATGTTTTCCGATTTGAATCAACAAAATCCTCTACATATAAGGTTATCCTGGATAATCTAAGGATATGCTTTACCATATTAGGTGGTTGGTTTTCAAAAAAGTTAAAAAAAAAATCCTCAAAATGCTCCTACTTAATCAAACAAAAAATAATAATCGATGAAAAAGAGTTTTTGATTTTCATAAAATTAGTACAATGATTAATCCTAATTCATACACTAATCGTAATTAGTTTAGGTAATCACCCTAATTAACACTAATTAAATTGAGGGTATATTCGGTATTAATCAAAATAATAGGATAGGGGTTATTGGATTTGCTATTTCATGACCTAATAAAGCCCCAAAAATCCTTTGGGTTTCAAGCCCCAATAATAGGATTAAAAAAAAAGAGTACATCGTATTTATAAAATCTAGCTAGTTTGGGGTCTAGTCCACTTATTTGGGGCCTATGAAATTTCTCTCCCACCTCTATGAAATGGCTATGGGGTGTCAAAATTCATAAAAAGTCTGATTTACCCCCAAATTAAATCCTAAAACTAACTCATATAAATACCAAACCATTTCTATTTTCAGTAAAATCTAAAAACATAAAAACCTAAACCTTAAAAACTTTCTTTTTCATCCTAATCTTTTTAAATCCTCAAAACCCTAATCAACCTCTTCTCCAACGATCTTCAATTCAACCAAGAAAAAGGTAAATCCCTGATAGACGCATTTATGTGTCTATTTTCATCTCTATTGTGTATAATGTTAGTACCCATTTTTGTACTTATTTTGGTATTTTATCTCTTTGTAGGTGTTTTTGGAGAAATAAGCTTTTGTGGCGAAATTGGCTCGAAAAGTTGATGAATGCAACCCAAGGGACGAGTGTTATGCGGACTCCAGCAACGGATAAGGGGCGACCATCGGATAAGGGGTAACCTTTCCCCTTCACATTCAAATTCTGAAAATTGGCGGGAAACCAAAAACGTACGGCATGTTTTTGTGGCTGTTTTGGTGGTAGTGATTTGGAAGAGTTTGAGGTCGATTAAACTTCTGATTTTCATAGGGTAGACTCCTTATGGGTCTATGAATCTAACATGGGTGTTTAAATCGATTAAACTGGGCTCAATCGACGGGTTTTGATCTCAACAGCAAAATATGGAAAGTCATGTGTGTGACTTGTTTTAGGAAATTTTAGAGAGATTAAAGGCAAGATTTTCTTCCCAAAGCTTAATATATATCTAAGGAAGAGTTTAGAATCAAAAGGAAAGCCCAGAAACGCGTGGAAATTCTAAAACAAGAAATTGCCGCAACTTTGCCGTGAAGAGAAAGAAAGATATTTCGGAAGATTTTGGAGAGATTTAATCGCTCTTTTTGATATAAATAGATTGGTTGGGTCATATATAAGGGGTGTCTAGAGTTTTGGGGGCTGAGAAGGGCTGAGGAGTGAGAAATCAAGACGAACAGAAAGTTACCTGCTGCTGTTTTCTGCTGGTGCGGAGCTGAAGAACACGAAGAACATAAGACGCACACTGAACAGTCGCGAAGAACACGAAGAACATCGACCCACACTAAACCGTCGCAGAAGCAGTCTTATATTCTTGTTTATTAACAGCACTTCAGTTATATCGGTGATTCTGTAACGCCATAAAAGCGTTGCAGATTCGCTGTATTATTATTTCTCTTCAATAAAAACACCTTTTGAGCCATGTTTCTATCTTTTGAGCATGTTTTTACCATGAGGAGCTAAACCCAAACACTGGGATGACGGAGGAAGACGAATATCATACTTGGGGTAATTTTATTAATTCTTTTTAAGACTTTTGCATTAATTTTAATTGAAAATATGATTTGAATTAATTGGTTGTCATTTAATTTGATGATGTATGCTTAGCTTAGGTGTTTTGATACATCATGCTTAGGATTTACAATCAATGTTTTGAGAATCTACCTAGGCAAAAATAGAGTCCTTGTCTTTCTTGAGCTAAAATTGTCAAAGAATTAATAATTGAACCTTATGTTTTGAATTCGGTGGAATCCCGAATCCCAGTACCTCTCACCATTGTTTAATATTTTTGTATATATTTTTATTAAATTTAAAAACTCGAATCTTCACAAGTCCGAGTGAACGACAACCTTACTTACCACTTTAAAATTACATCAATCCCCATCAACCCGTTCTAGTATTTACATTTCTTTATTGATTAAATGTTTAAATCTTCGATTTCTGAAATCCAAAATCTCTGATCTTACTCAGAATCAGTTTATGTTGAAAAATCGAATAAACCGATTCTGAGTTTTGTTCTTCGGCCATGAAGAGCATGCACACTAATCACCAGAATCGGTTTATAAGTGCATGAACATCAACCGGTTCTGAGTATTATTTTTTATTTTAACCTTGTGATTCCACAATCGGTTTTTATTTGCTTGTTAATTTACCGATTTTAGAATTGTCTCTTCAGATTCTGTTTCATAATCGGTTTTTATATATGTATCACATAAACCAATTGTTTATGTTTGACATTCATGTATGTTTTTGTGGTTAGAATCGGATTACATATGTTTAATTATGTACCGATTGTTAACTTGATTTTTGTAGATATGGACTTCGTCCACCTAGAATTTTACTCTCGAGAGCTCACCTTGGAGGATATTCTTAGGGAACCACAATCTGTGTCACCCAGAAGCCTCTACAAGTTTGCATTTGGGCGCCATGAGACCCTTCTTGAGCAAGCCCTCGCACTGATAGACAAGCTTGCACTGGAAGAGGTTTATGAGGTCATGAGGTTCACGAGGAGAAGGAGAGACTTGATTTCAGCTGAGAGGGATCGCCATATACATTTGGAAGGTATGTGGGAAGAAGTGGCTCAATATCAAGAATGGCTGAAGCAGAAGTTGCTGCTCTTGATGCTGGTGGTGGTGGTGCTGTTGCTGCTGCTGCAAATGCTCCTGGTGTTGCTTCTCCTGATGTTGGTGCTCCTTCTATTTAAGTTTTTAAGTTTAAGTTTTAGGTATTAAAAGTTTAAGGTTTTAAGACTTGGTTGTTTAAGTTTAAATTTTTAACACTCTTTTGGGATGGTTAAGGTTTATATTTTGGATGATCCTGCTACTTAATGCACTTAAAAGTTTTAATTATAATTATGTGTATCGTAAAACAAGTTTATGCATGCTCAACAATTTTATTTTTGAAACACAGGCAAACAATCGGTTTACTCGATATGTCAACATAAACCGATTGCCTAGGGTCCATATAGAAATCGGTTTATGTGTGGGGTTAGCATACTCCGATTCTTCATGCCTTAGAAATGCTGTTTTTTTCTGTATCCTTTTCAAGCTAGAATCGGATCACATGTGCATTTGTATAAACCGACTGATGTCGGTTAAAATTCAAAAAAATTCCATGTCTTTAATCGGTTTATGTTGGCAATAATAACGACCGATTCTTGGTGGCATAAAAACACAATCGGGTTTTATGAACCTTCGAGAAGACCGATTATTCCAAATTATTTCACTTTTTAAAAAACAAAAAAAAAATAGCCGTTGGGGCCTTTCTCTATATATAGAGACCTCATCCTTGGACCCCATTTCCTCCAAAATTGCTCATTTTATTCCCTCTCACTCCATACCTCCACAACTACTCATTTCATACCTCAAGTACTCATTTCTCTACAAAAAAAAAACACCTATTTACATATACTCTCCAAAGCTCATATCATAATATACTCTTTCTAACCCTCCCAGTACCTCTACATACAACAATGGCATCATTTGATTCAAATGAAGATTTATTCATCACCAAAGCATGGTACGCCGAAACTCGAATTAGAAATCAGTCCTCCGTAAGGGTAGATGCCGAAACCTTTTGGACAAAGGTATATAACAATTATAGACAAGATTTTGGGAATCCGAATGGAAGAAGTGTTCAACAAATCCATGTTAGGCACCAAGTCATCGAAAAAACTATACTTGCTTTTATAGCTATCCAACATCGGATTTTGAATGCTAGCCACTTTAACTTGTCCATTGAACAATTTGAAAGTATTTTTTTGGATTATTTACGTAATCCATGTTGTTTTATCTTCCAATGAAACACCACTAACTAAGTAAGTTTGTGTTGTGTTTTTATAGCATGAAGTCATGAAAGTGCACTACTTGGAGGAAAAGGGGGAAGCATTCGCATTCGATGCAAGCTATCACTTCATGGTGTCCAAAATTCCGGAGTATGGCCCGGACTTTATGGTGGGTGAATCGGACTCAGATTCCTCCGAAGAAGATTGATGGGTTTAGAAGTTTTTGTGTAGGTTTTATGGTTTGACCTCTATGTAAACCCCCACGAGACTATAACTCGTCCACTAGGGAAGGGTTCAACGGTTTGATGCACATGTTAAGTGCATCCGTGATTTCTGCGAAAATGAGTAGATATGAAATGAATGAAAAAAAAAACTTATGAAAATGTTACAATCGGTTTATATATGACTACAAAAAATCGATTGTGGGAATCAGATTGTATCTATGCTTGCTTAAATCGATTCTATAAGTCCTCTGTTAATTTCGAAAACACTACCCAAAATTGGTTCAAAACTGCATGAACATAAACCGATTTTGGATTGTGTTTCCGAAAAAAAAATCAAAAATTTTCATTTGTTTGACTCAAATGAATATCGATTTACATTAGTTGATCTCACTTCTAACCTGGTTGATTAACACTAATACGATTAATTAACGCTAATTAATAAGGGATAAAATGGGTAGTACGAAAATAGTTGGATAAGGGGTTATGAAAAAATTATTTCTAATGACTTTTGTTGTCATCTAGTAACAGGCCCCAAATAAGTTGACTAGGCCCAAAACTAGCCAAATTATAAAAAACAAATTGGGGGATATGTAAATAATTGGGGATACAATAATAAAACAATATGGATTTAGTTAGAACGCGCGATTGGGGGATACTTAAACTAATTGGGGGATATAAATTACTTCACCCAACCAATAGTGTCTGCTAAGGGGTGTTTTTTGGGGGAGGAAATACTAAAATACCTTTTGGTTAATTAAAATCATTATGAAAAGACTATACTACCCTTCCCACAAAATAAAAACTTAAAACTAAAAATCAAAATACCAAATTTATATCCCCCATTCATCTGTTCCGGTACTCTTATTAGCGTTTCAAAAAAAAAAATCTTCATCTTCTTCATCGTCGATTCAAAAATTTGTTCGTCGATTACCCGAATCTATCTATAACAATTCCTCCACGAAAGAAACCCAATCCCAATCCGCAATCAAAATCAGTTGCTCAACAAAAACAAGAAGAAAGAATCAATCGGATTGCTCTTGAAGAAGAAGAAGAGAACTCGGACAATCAAACTCTCACAAAAATGACTTCTATGAGAAGGTAAGTGATTTTGAACTGTTTTATGAGTGTTTAAATCGATTTAAGGCATTGGGTTTAGGTTAGAATCGCGAACCCTAACTCAAACAGTTGAGTTACAGTCAATGCCGGCATTGAAATTAGTATGAATACAATGCCGGTACTGAATTACGGCATTGAAATTAGTATGAATACAATGCCGGTACTGAATTACGGCATTGAAATTAGTATGAATTTACATCATTGATTTTAGTATGAATACTATGCCGGTATGGAGTTACTGAATCACCTGAAACTGAATGTTCTGTACCGGCATTGATTTTAGGTTGAATACCATGCCAGTAGTTTGTTACGGCATTGTTTTAAATTTATTCGATTATGTCGGCAGTCCACTTTTAATATACAGGAAAACCCTAGGAATTTGTTATCAGTACCGACATTGATTTTAGGTTGAATACCATGCCGGTACTTTATTACGGTATGGATTTGAATTCTTACGTCTGTGCCGGCAGTGCTCTTTTGGTATCCAGGAACTGCTTAAGAATTACCTAAGACTACCGACATTGTCCACAATTATTCATCAATGCCGGCATCGTGTTTTTGTTAAATTACTATTCCATTTTTTGGTCTCGGCATGGTCGATACTTCGTGAATCAATGCCGTTACTGATGATTATATGCCGTTATTCAATATATCTATGTCAGCATTAAATATGAAAGTGAGTTGTCTTATATTTATTTCGTGTTTCTTTTGATATAGGGCTAAAGCCAAGGAATCTAAGAAAGCAAAAGCTAAAGATCGCATTAAGAAAAGAAAGAAGAACGATCTTGGTACTCCCGAGTCTCTGCCTCCTCGAGGGAAAGAACTTGGTCGCAACAAGCGTTTGGGGGTATCTACAAGAAGGGGAAAATGGGAGAGTGGCGGGGACCGTAGAAAACTCGTAATCCGTGAACCTACTGGAACACTTGAGCACCATGAGCAAGATGAAGAGGAAAGTGAGGAGGAAGATAATGAGGTTGATCCAAGTCAATTAGCAACCCAAAGCCAAGTTTTAGAGGAAGGTGTTGGGACAAGTAAAAACCGACACGAGGCAAAGGAAAAGTAAAAGTTAAAGGTTCGCACCTTCCTCATACTGATGACATGATACCTGACCTTGATTGTGGTAGAATTTGGGGTGGAGTTCCGGAACCGAAAATGCTATTTGGCTACAAGGACACGTGGGCTCGTACTATCTATCAAACCTATGTAAGAATTTTTATCTTGTGTGTATGTATTGTTGTGTATTAATGTAAAATCTCCTAAGCGTATTATCTCCTAATTGTAGGATCATAAAAAGGTTGTGCGTGTTTGCCGAAACCAAGCCGCGTCTCATTGGGATTTGTCTACGGAATGTGAAGAGGTCCAAACATTAGTAAGGGAGTCTGGTCTATATGGTTTGGTTAAAAATTATATGAAGTGTGATTCCATGACAGTCAATTGCTTCATCGAAAGGTATCATGGTGAAATTGATACCATGCACTTCCCGTTTGGGGAGATGACCTTGATCCCTGATGATATTCTAGGCTTGAATGTTATCGACAAATAAATTGCAGAAGGAGATAAGTGTTCGGACCTAGAATGGTCGAAGTTGCACGCTTTGACTAACAAGTTGTTGGTTTGGGACTACAAAACTTCTGTGGAAAGCTTCTATGTATCTATGAATAGTAGGACAAAGACCATCAAGCTGAAGGTTCTTAAGGAGAAGTTTGAAAACACGAATGCAAGAAGTTTGAAGGATGGATGGGACCCCGCACAAATTCGTTATATATCCGCTGCATACCTATTATTCATCTTGGGCACTAAGGTATTCCCTAACTAGATTGTCGATTGGTTCATGTTCACCTTGATTTATCAAAAGACAGAAAAAATTTTCGTAGGTATATCTGTGCGATAAGGATTACATTTGATAAATCAAGGTGAACAGGATTCAATTGATAACCCGGACTTATATTCCCGAAGAACAGCATGGTATTATCAATAACCTCACAATAATCTTAATCGATTAACGAAACAAGATATTGTGGAATCACAAACGATAAGACGAAGGTGTTTGTGACTACTTTTCTATCTTTCCTATCGGAGATATAAATATCAAGCCAATCTTACGATTGTACTCAATCATGATAGAAATAGCAAGATCAGATCACGCAACTACAGAGAAAATAGTTGGGTCTGGCTTCACAATCCCAATGAAGTCTTTAAGTCGTTCAATCTATTTTCATCAAAGAGATTTTCAAGTTATTGAAATAATCAACATGACATAATAGGCTTAACTTTTGAACCACTTAGCACGTGCATCAAGCCTTTGAACCACTTGATGACCAGAGTGGACGAGTTATTCACAAACTATTTTCATCAAAGCGATTTTCAAGTTATTGAAATAATCAACATGACTTTCGTCACGAGTAAAGATGAACTCGGCTAAAGCGAAAGCTTACCAACACATATTTCGAGAAATAGATAAGCGAGTTAAACTCGGCTCGAAATAACAAATGTGTATAATTGAATTCTATATAGCAATACGACTTTTGTCTCAAATAGGAGATAGAGTAGATAGACTTTTGAGTGATAGATAAGTTCAAGTCTCCACATACCTTTTGTTGATGAAGTTCCACAAGTTCCCTTGAGTAGTTCTTTTTCTTCAATCGATGAACGCCGTGGAGTCTAAAGCTCAACTACACTTACTATCCTAATCCGAGACTTAGCTATAAGTAGACTAGAAATCAAGACTTATAGTTTTGGAAACTAACCTGAAAAACAAGCTTGAGATAGCAACGCTTGCGAGTTCAACTGAGCAATGATCTAACACAAGGACTCTTGGGCTCGTTGGATCTATCAAACTTATGTAAGGCATTTGCATCTTGTTATTATATTATTTATATATGATTAGGTGAATTTAAGTTAGTTTGGTGTGTTTTTATAGGACCACAAGAAATCCTTCTGTGTTGGACGCCATCAATCAATGGATATATGGCCTTTGGAGTGGGAGTGTGATGTTGTTCAAGCATTAGTCATAGCATCTGGGTTGTATCCCGCGGTAGAAAATTATGTGGCCACTGATCAAGTCACGGCGAATTGCTTCTTGGAGAGGTTTTTTAGTGAAACTGATACCGTGCATTTACCTTTTGGCGAGATGACCATTATCCCTAAAGATGTCCAAAGAATACTAGGTCTAGAGGTTCTTGGGAAAGCCGTTAAGGAAGGAGATAACTATAAGGACATAACTTGGACCAAGATATATGGGCTGACTAAAAAGTTATTTGGGTGGGACGAGGAAACGACTAAAGCAAATATGTATGTGGCAAAGAATTCCCAGAAAAAGACTATCAAACTCGTCAATCTCACAGGATTGTTTGGGAATACGAAGGGCAAGGAATTGAATCCCGAACAAATTCAGCAAACTGCCCCTGCATATCTATTGTTCACCTTGGGCACCATAATATTCCCTGATGCTAGTGGTAACAGGGTGCATATGAACAACCTACAATACTTGGATCCCTTAGATAAGGTTCATGAGTATTCATGGGGCACTGCTTTCTTGGCACATTTTTTGGCAGAGATGCGTAGAGCTTATAAGGAGAACGCCTGTCAATTTATGGGGAATTTCACTGTAATTCAGGTATAGTGAACTAGTTATTTTGTGATCATTGTCATTAACTTTGTTAGTTTCCAATTATTTCTTTTCTTATACATTTCATTGGAACGATCTTTCATTGGCATAGGTGTGGGCTTATGAACACTTCCCAACATTGTTCACGAACTACAAATCGTTGAAGTTAATACGTGAATGGCAACCGCATCATCCTCTAACTCAGAAATACTTTTTCAACAATGCTCTGAAGCCCAATAACAAGAAACGGTTATTCGCCATGAGAGTGGCTTTGGACTCTGTCGCTGCCCAAGATGTTGCGTTTGACCCATATAGGAATGCCAGAGGAGTTCACTTTGCAAGGCATGACAATGTTTCATTTTACAATGGGTCGTTATTTTATCCAAAAGGTTTTGTTATGCACAACCCTCACCGTGTAATGTGCCAACTTGGGTACAAGCAGAAAAGTCTTACGGATACATCTTATCAGAAATTCTCTCATGACTTTCCTCAATTCCAAGCAAATGAAAAGCATACTCTGGTAGTTTACCACCCAAATCCCCTTCCTGTACATTGGAGGGAAAGGGAAGAACAAGGATTTGTGTTGGATAGGGTTGGTTGGGAATTGGCGGAAAACGGTTATGAGTCCGAACCAAACTTTCTCAAAGGTCATAGGAAGTAATCGCATCCTTATGTTATACGTACGGCTACCGTTGAAGTCCCTCCAAAAGAAGAACCTCCCTCGACAACTCCGGCTGAGACTATTGTACCGTACTTCAAAAGACCCTTACGTTTTTGGTACGTACTTCTTGTTAACTTCCTATTCTTTTAATCTATATCTATGAACGTATATAAGTGTACATACTAAGTACATGTTGAAAATATGACAACAACGTTAGCGGCTAGGCAATTTGGAAAACTTTTTTAAGTGCAAGAACAAGAAAAGAGATGTGCTGACCCCGGAAAAAATGCATACGGTCGAGAAAAAAATAGACAACATTGAAGATCCAAAGGTACTTGTGGGGTGAAAGGAAGAAGAGGGTACATACGAATCCAATGACCGAGTGATCGAAGATGTTTGCTAATGTGTTCTTCTGTGGTGTTAGTTAGGTCTTGAACAATCTAGTGTTGCTTTATGTTTGTTTATGTGTCTTGAACAATGTTAAACATGTGTTTGTTTGTGTGTCTTGCTAAACTCTTTGCTTGTTTTGGTTTATGTTTGATTTGTTTTCGGTTTGGAACATCTTAACATTGGAGATGGGTTTTTTAAACAATTTAGTGTTGTTATTTGATTTATTATGTTCATAAACCAGTGTCAAATTACCTCTTAGCCGGCATATATTTGGAATGTCGGCACTCTAAATTTTCAAAATCAAAGAAATTTCAGAGTTTTTCTGACAGTACCGGCATGGTCGAGTATCGTAAAATCAATGTCGGCACTCTGAATTTTCCAAATCACAGAAATTTCAGAGTTTCGGCATTGAATTTTTTTTTGGCTACCATGCCGGTAGTCTGCCTTTTCCAGACGTAATTTTTTTTTGTCAGAGTACTGGAACGGTTGGTAATTTAATTTCAATGTTGACACATTTACTAATTTCTCTGGATATGTTTTCAGTATTTCCGGCACTGTTTCAAAATTTAAGGTCTACGCCGAGACCAACTCACGGCATTGTAGAGTTGAAATAAAACCAAGCCGGCATTGGCATCAAAATATGATTTAATGTTTTCAATTCAAACTTCCAAAAAAACAAAATGTTGCGTATTAGTGAACCACATATACCCAAATTACTCATCATCGCTTCCACACATATGAACTTGTATCTTCTCCCGGGTAATTGATAGGGCCAACGCATCCCAAAGTTGGTGATTCTCCTCATACAATTTCATCCATTCCTCCGAGTGATTGGGAGCAATATCCTTGTTTTTAGTCAACGGGAAAACCATCGGCAATGGACAGCTTTCCTTGAGTTTCAAAATAATGAAATGATTCCCGTTCACAAACGCCAAAACAACTCTTATCTTCTTAAGAGATCCTTCGCACTTTTGCCACTTTGGTGTATATGTTGCTTGGACGGTGGGGGTAAAATAATGAATAACACAATTAAATGTATTCGCCACTAGATGCCCGCAAACCGCCATTCTCATCCAATATTGAGTAGGAAGGAACCTCATCTCATTCTCGGGCCGTAAGACTCGAGCATACAAACTATCAAACCCTTCTTCATCACCAAGCAATTTCTCATAAAAGCTCTTCTTTTTCATAAGTTGTTCGGCCATCCTCTTTCTAGCGTATCGGCATGGTGTCATCCCTTTACTAACCGCCGTCTCAAAGATTACTAATTGTTCAGTCACGACATGATAGCCACAATTTCCATCTCCATCGACATCATCCGTATATACAATATACTCGCGAATAACCTCAGGAAGTTGCTTTACATATAACTTTATTTTGGTATGGTAATGTCTATAAGTCTTACCTATTTTGGAATCCTTAAACATCTTCATATTACCATTTTTTATCTTAATTATATCCAATCCATCCTCTGCAATCTACACTTCCAATGTCTTTAATATGTGATAGGAGTGGATACTTCCTTCGCTTTGGAACCGAAACTACATCAACTTTGGTCGTGCCTACGGAGTTGTCACCGTCGTGTTGTTGTTGACTAGATATGGGTCGCTTACCTTTGCTATCACTTATCTTTGGTGTGGCTTTGGAATTTTCACCTTGATGTACTTGACTTGATGTAGGTTCCTTATTCGGCATTCCATTTTTATTTGACACCGCCGCCCTATCAACTATGGGTGTGCCTTCGGAATGCTCACCTTGTTGTTCTTTATCACTTGATGTTGGTACCTTTGTCGGCCTACCCTTTTTATTTGGAACCGCCGCTCTATCAACTATGGGTGTGGCTTCGGAATGCTCACCTTGTTGTTCTTGTTCAATCGATGGGTGTACCTTCCTCGGCCTACCCATTTTCTTTGTAACCTCCGCTTCATCGACTCTAGTTGTGGCATCCGCATCCTCGGCTTGTTGTTCTTGTTCAATCGATGTGGGTACCTTCTTAGGCCTACCCCTTTTCTTTGGGACCTCCGATCCATAGGCTTTTGGTGTGGATACGGAGTCTGCCGTTTGTTGTTGACTTGATAGCGGTTCCTTCCTCGGCCTACCCATTTTGTTTGGAACCGGCGATTCCGTGAACCTTGCTTCTGAAATCTCACACGCGGTTAGATCTCGTTTCTTACTTGCCTGGAGTTCACATTCACGTTGACTCATTTCTTTTAATTATTTTATTTATTTTCTCTTTGTTGTTTTGGTTTGTGGTCTACCGGTAGGATCTCCTTTTGGTGGATCTTCACTTTGTGCTATCCATGGGCGAGTAATTAGCCTTAGTTGGCTCAACAAGACTTGCCGGATAACCGAGTTGACACGTGAGTAAGCTTCGAAGAATTCCTTTGCTTCGTTCGTATCCCATGGTGATTGTCCGGGATCTTCCGTAGGGGGAGGGGTGAAAGATAGCTGCCTCCAAAACGGATCAATGACCTCGATAAGTATCATTTCTTCATACTTCACAAGCATATGACGACACGGAATCCCCAATGAAGACATGTCGGGACAAATACACACATCATCTGGTTTGACGTAGTTTATCTCCTTTTGTATTTCTCTCAACATATGTTTTATTGCCCACTAAGACACGTTGAATTCTATTCCTCGGAGAAACTTACCATATTGAAGATATTGAGTCATCCTTTCCATTGAGATTTTCTCAAAATGTTCCTTGATCCTATCGATATCACTCTTGAAGTATTGCTCCATTGCCATGGTGACCGTAACCACGTCTACTTGGTTAGACTCGTGGAGATCTTCCGCTATACTAGTTTCTTCATTCCCATAGTGTCTATACCGGTTTGTTCATGCACGCACAAATTTTTACTTGAACTTATCCAACTATTGCTTCCGACAATACGAGACGGCACTTGGATAAACTTCGTTCCAATTGTCAATAAACTTGTCCAAATTCTTTTCGTACGTATCCTCGGTAAGAGACCAATAAACTTTCTCCCGATCTCTTTGAAATTCCAACCAATTTTTATGATTTTCATTGTGTTCATTGTCCACTTTCTCTTTAATCTTTCCTCTTTCTTCTCATTCTTCTTCCGGTGATAGTTTCTTCGTCCGAACTTCTTCCTCAAGTTGAGCAATCATTCTCTTCTTAATATCCACCTTTGTGGGTTCAAACAAGGCATGACAAGAACATTTTGACGTATATGATATGTACATAGGAAATTTTGTGCATCCGGGAAGACGTCGGATATTGCATTCATTAATGCGTCATCGTTATCGGTTATGATGACCCTCGGAAGATGATTTTCCCGGAAGAATAATTTCAATTGTATTAATGCCCAAATATAATTATAATCCTTCTCGTTTTCCATTAAACACCAAGCCAATGTGAATGATACCTTGTCCGATGTTTGCCCGACGATGTTGAACAACGGCATATTTTATTTGTTTGTCTTGTAGGTGCAATCCATCATAAGAACACCAAAACATGTATGAGCCAATTTCGCAAGCAAAGGATGCGAAATGAATATTTTAAGGGGCTTGTTGTACGGCCCTATTTTAATGATACAAGTGTAGTTGTGATCCAAAACTATCTTCTCAAATTCTTGCATAACGCTCCTCCCTTCCCATTCCACCCTTTTAATACTTGCTTGTGTACTATAAATTGTACTTAGAGAAGACACGATCGTCTCATCCTTTTCCTTAAAGCCTCTGAGAATTTGTCTTGGTTTGATACATGCTTTGGTCAATCTCTTTACATCCTCCATTTCATGAGGTTTAGCTTCGCAACTAGGGAGTGACCAACAAAATCTTCCGGATCCGGGTGGTTATGACGGACGAACCACACCTTACAATCCCATTCCTTGTCCGTGTCTCTTAAATTGAATACAAGCTTAAAGAGGCAATTATCCTTCCTCGTACGAGTCTTGTATACCCTATTAGCCTTCTTTGGATATACATAACCCTTTCTCTTGTGGATATTCTTCTCCTTGTATTCCCAACTTCTCTCGCAAGCCATCTCAAAACGAATCTTTGAACCTTGGGTATTCCTCACCAACACAAACATGTTCTTAAGAGCCGTCTATTTAGCCCAAGCAATTGCTTCATTTTAAATTTTATTCCATACATAAGGACAATAATAGGAGATTATAAGGTTCATTACAAGCAATTCATTAGTAAAGTTCAAGAACTAGGTGAAAAGTATTCTTTGGTAACATAACAGAGGAATTTTATAGTATTCTGACGTATCCCGACCAAGCGGTCTTGCATTTGTTGGATCAAAATATGTCACAACCTAAGGAACGAATGAAAATAAATAAATTAGTTCCAAAAAAAATTTAAATACTATGCATAACTATGTTCCGGCATGCTCGACTAAAGTTCCGGCATGGTCGAACTGAATCGAAACTGAAGACCAAATTTGAAACGCTTTCCGGCATACAAATTTCATTTGAAATCAATGCCAGAAACAGAGGTACCGGCATGCTAGTTATCTATGGTTCCACGCCGGAACAGTGTACCGGTGTGGTCGATAATTAATATACCATGCCGGTATTTATCTTTGGAAGACACTGCTTCATGTATGTTTTTTAACCGGTGCCGGCATGGTGACGTTAGAATTGAACCATGTTGGTAGCATATTCCGTAGAATATTCCTGTTGGATATTGGCTCGATTTTAGGAAACAACTAGCTGATTACCTAAATCAGTTTTGACACTAGTTTTGGAATATGTTTAGACTTCTATCTAAACAAGTGTTTCATATCTTATCTAGCTTAGGTTTCCCAAATTAGAGTAAAGCTTGGTTTCCTAATTGAAGTATTGTAAGCCTATAAATAAAGGCATAAGTCTTGGGTTATATACATCTACATCATCTATATTAGTCTTGTTTAAACCCGTAGGTTTTAGACATCTCCTCACAAATAAGAGAAGTAATCTCTCCATTAGCAAGATGTAGATCCTCTCGTAGCTTTGGGGCTGGGAGAGCTGGGAGAGAGTTGAAGGTGAGTTAAGAATGTGAAGAAGAAGAAGGGGTGTTGAGTGTCATGTGCATCATGTATTCTTTAATATATGAATGAAGTGAATTTATGCTTCCCGTGGACGTAGGAACATTGCCGAACCACGTAAATATCTGTGTCTTTTGTGTTTAATGTGCATTAGTTTCCGTTGAATGTTTAGTTTACGTTTCTGATGCCGGATCCTGGAATGCCTTGAGGAACAATATGAACCTCTCGGAACAACAAACTGGTATCAGAGCTTAGGTATAGGTTCTTGAAATCTAGGGTTTGCTTGTTTGAATTGGGTCAGAAACGGTATGTGAAGATATCAAAGAAGATGTCAAATTTGAAGAAGAACACAAAGACAAGGTGATGTTTTTTAACTGAAATTTGTGGTGAAGAATCGTGATAGTTCTGAAAATTTGTGGTGAAGGTTGGTGATAGTTTTAGAACTATGATGCAAGGTTGTAACAGTTCCGTCAGAAAACATGGTGTATTGAATTAGCAGTGAATTTATGGAAGAAGACATACTTATAGATTGAAGTAAAAGCCTAGAATATGCATCAATAGGCTTGTTGCAAATAAAGTTATGTCAGTTTGAAATCAGAGTTACTTTGGAATTCAGAAAATCATTGTGTAGCCTCATGTGAATAATCTTAAAGACAAGCTCGTTTGAATTGCATCAAGTTAAAGAGGTGGATTTTTTGGTTTGATAAGCACCGTTGAAGTATCAATTACTCATAAACGAATGTATTTGAAGTGTTTCACATTCGTTGATTGTTGATTGATACACTTTTGAAGTTGAAGCTCTACTTGAAGGGAGGATTTGACGTTGGTATACGTCTTGAAGCATAAACCCTATGTATTTTGCATAGCTTCAGGTAAGTAATTCCATAACCTTATTAACTAGTTTGATAAAGGTGTTTGGTTGTTTCTGATCTTTACCTCGTTTGTTTGAGACTTTTGTGGACTATTTGGGAATACCTTGCTAGTTTTCCGTTTCAATGTGCTTGCTTTGCAAGCCAAGTTGCAAGGAAGCAAGAGTATTGTGTTTGAAGTACAAGTTAAATTGTTTGTACATTGGAGGAGGTAAAGATGCAAAAATTGAATTCGTCAAAAATCCTTAGAATTGTTCGAAGTACCAAGGGGAACAATTGTGAATGTTACCGGTTGTCATTAGTTTGATCATCTTGTCCTTGACGTAGTCGAAGGAATTGAATAAGAAGTTAAAACTCATCCTCAGTTGCATGTTGTAGAGAGGATTGCAGAAACCTTTTTTTAGGAGGTTTTATGTGAGAATTAGCAATCGTTAGAATGTCTTAATGTTGTGAGAGCAATAGTGGAGGGTTGATAAATTATGGTTGAAGAGTTTGATTTCACGAAGAAGTGCTTGAAGCAGTTGACTATAAGCATATTGGATTGTTGATCGATTGAAGAGACGTGGTAATCTGGATTTCCTATATGGAGATATTGTGTGTGGTGGAGCTGTAGTTTCTTGTTCGGTTTTGAAGAGAAGAGATTGAAGATGAAGTCGACACATTTTTTTTGGAATATGTACCTTGGGCATATGATTGAAAAAGGGTTTGTTTGAGTGTGTTGAGTTTGAAGCTTCCTTGTAGAGTAAGCTTATGACCATTGGATTTCCGTAATCTTTTGTTGTTTACACAACAATGTAGAAGCAGAGTTTTTCGTACCATTAAACAAGGAAAATATGGTATGTTTTGAATCATCCATTGGATGTTTGCAGGCACCTCTTTGATTTACTATTTTTTTAAAAAGAGCTAGGTGGTTTGTTAGCTTTGTTGTTTTTGATGATATTTGGCAGAGAATTAAGGTGTTACCTTTTGAAGTCATCAAGTTAAAGAAGTGCAAGACCATGGTGGAAAAACAGATAAGTCGTGAAGATATATGTTCTGCTTTTGAGGTGAAAACTCGGTTGCAAGGAACAAGTATCATTGTGGCACTTCACAACTGTAAGGTACAATACTACATGTGAAGTATATAGTTATGCGAAAAAATCGCATACTATTTGAAGAATGCGGTATGCGAATTGAATTGAATTGAATTGCCTTTTGTTGTAAGGAAAGGCATTGGAAAACAATGAATGAAGATTCAAGTTCAGACGTGAACGTCAAAAACCGCATATCTAGTGAGGATGTGGAATTTCGAGTGTTTGAATGCTTTTATCATAGGCATTCTCTAGAGAATGGTTTTCTGACTTTAAAGTGTTGGATTTTGAAGTTGTAGATATTAAGCATTCGGTTGAAGTACTTACATGAACTCGAGAAATTTGAAGTTGTTCGGTGTGTACCGAAGTTTGAATATGAATTTTTAAATCATTAGATCCATTTGACTCCGTGGGGTTTAAAGTTGTTCAAACGGTGGAGTATTCGATAAGTTTTTCAATGCAGTTGTAGTGATAAAAGTATTGAAGAATGTAAATATGTATTGTTGAATATGGAAGTAGAAGTGTTAGATAGTGCGCAATCTAATACGGTTGAAGAATAATTCATGCAGTTAAGGCATGATGTTGAAGAACGCAGAATCATGCAGTTTAGGATTTTACGAACATTGTGTGAAGGTGGAGAAAGAATCAAGCTTGGAGTAGAAAAGTTATAGTTCATGAATATCACCACATATGGAATACTGGAATGTGTTCACACAGATGTTTGGGAACTTACAAAGAGTGCATCTTTGTAAGGTATGAATTATTTTATCTTTTGAAGAAAACTTCATAGGTATGGGGGTACACCATACATTTGCATGTGATGAAATATTGAACTCCACATTGAAAGACGAAGTGTTGGAATTTGAAGAAGTAGGATGGAGGAAGAGCTCAAATTTGACAAGTGAAGTGGTGAGTTGAAGTCAAAGTGTATATTCTACAAGTTAAAGCAAATGTGCAAAGAATTGAATCTTGCAAGTTTGAAGAATATGTGCACGTGAAAATCTATGAAGTCGAAGACGTGTTAGGAATACATAGATAACTGGAATTGCTGAGAAATCAGCAAAGTTACGAAAGAATTGGTGATGTTTAGGATTGGCCATCTTGAACTAAATCAATGACTTACGTTTGCAGCATCTTTAGGTGCATTAGTATGTTGGTATTTTTTAAGACACGGTTGCATCCCTACCATGGGATCGAATTTGTGAAGCACATGTTGAAGTACATTGCATCCTTAAAAGGAATTTGAAACACCATTTGGTGTGTTGGTGTCGGTTGACAAATTTGAACCTTATACAAGGATTTTGGAAGTTGTACTAGTGCAACATCTTGGGACAATTAAGTATTAAAGCATCATTAGATGATTGTGAATTGAAGCCCTTAGAGGAATTGAAACATCTTTGGATGATTGGCACCTACGGGTGAATTGAGTATTGAAGTCCAATAGTGGAATTAAAGCATATACGGATGATTGGCACCTCCGAGTGATTGGAGGCAGTAGAATACGAAGGCGTGGAAGGTGAATGTCGATATTTCATGCCAAGGTGGAGAAATCAGAGAATAGTGAAGTTGAAATTTTCCTAAAAATCTTGCCAAGGTGGAGAATTGTTGGATATTGACTCGATTTTAGGAAACAACTAGCTGATTACCTAAATCAGTTTTGACACTAGTTTTGGAATATATTTAAACTTCTATCTAAACAAGGGTTTCCTATCTTAGCTAGCTTAGGTTTCCCAAATTAGAGTAAAGCTTGGTTTCCTAATTGAAGTATTGTAAGCCTATAAATAAAGGCATAAGTCTTAGGTTATAGACATCTACATCATTTACATTAGTCTTGTCTAAACCCTTAGGTTGTAGACATCTCCTCACAAAGAAGAGAAGTAATCTCTCCATTAGAAAGATGTAGATCCTCTTGTAGCTTTGGGGCTGGGAGAGCTGGGAGAGAGTTGAAGGTGAGTTGAGAATGTGAAGAAGACGAAGGGGTGTTGAGTGTCATGTGCATCGTGTATTCTCTGATATATGAATGAAGTGAATTTATGCTGCCCTTGGACGTAGGCACATTGCCGAACCACGTAAATATCTGTGTCTTTTGTGTTTAATGTGCATTAGCTTCCGTTGAATGTTTAGTTTACGTTTCTGATGCCGGATCCTGGAATGCCTTGAGGAACAATATGAACCTCTCGGCACAACAATTCCGTGGTAGGTAAAAAGTAACTTTTGTACCGGCATGGTGTTTTCGGTTGAATACAATGCCGCTTTCCTTTCAAAATGGGGGATATTGTTGGCCGGCATGGACGTAGTATGAATACCATGCCGGTAATGGCACTGCCAGCATTGTATTCATACTACGTCTATGCCGGCACCGATCCAACAATGGTGGATTCAAAAAAAAAAAAATCAAATTTTCAACACATTGGCACCTTTACCTGAGTATTGGGAGTGCTTGTATGTTGAACTAGTTTACTCTCTTGGGTTGGCTCTTCACGAAACACTTCATGCTCATAAAAATCATGATCCAAGGGTGTTGGTTCCACAAATACTTGCAATTGTGAGTTGTTATCATTAGCAGAAGATTGAAGATATGCTACTTGTTGTAGTTGTGCTAAAGATTCAGCAGCAATTCTCTCTTCACAATCATCCTCCATTTTCACCAAAAAAAGTTCCCTCTCAATTTTTTTCCCTCCTTCTACTCTCACCTCACTCACCCAAATACAAATAAAAATACACACTAATCATTTATCAAATAATCTTATGAATTTACTAATTATAATTAATCACTAAACATGATTAGTGAGGGGTAGATTAGGAATTAAGTAAAATACATAGATAAGGGGTGACCCTGATTTGATATTTAAATCCAGGGTTTGTCCTTTTCCTCTATCCCCCAATTAGTTTAAGTATCCCCCAATCGCGCGTTCTTTAATTAGTATATTATTGTCACCCCCTATCCAGCTAATTTATATACTCTATCCCTCACTAATTATGTTTAGTGGTTAATTATAATTAGTTAAGTCAATGGATGAGTTTGATAATGATTAGTATTAATCATTATTATTTTGGTGAGAGTAGAGGGAAATTTTTTGAGAGAAGATTTTGGGTGAATAAAGAAATACTGCTGATCTTTAGCTTAACTACAGTAAGAAGTTTATTTTGAATCTTAGGCTAATGATAACGATTTACAACCAACACCCTTAACTAAATCATGATTTTTATGAGCATGAAGAGTTTTGTGAAGAACCAACCCAAGAAATTAAACAAGCTCAACAATCAACATACAAGCACTCCAAATACTCAGGTATGTATAAGTATTAATGTGTTAAAATTTATCATTTTTTACTTGAAATCACCATTTTTACGGCTGAAAAAGATCAGTGTCGGCATAGTCGTAGTATGAATACAATGCCGGCATCATAGCAAACGGCATTCATACTACAACCATGCTGAGAAACCATATCCCCCAATTTAAATTTCATGTCGGCATTGCTTTTATAGAAGAGTTCGATGCCGGCACCAAAGTTACTTTTCACCTACCAAAGAATATTCTTCAAAATATTTTGTCGGCATGGTACTATAATAATCTTACACAAGCAACAACTAGCCTGCCCGAGCAGCGAGCACAACAATCTTTTTACATTGCGAGCAAAAATCCTTTCCACAACCGCAAGCACGCACACCACGTTCCTCTAAAGACTTGACTATCTCTTGAGCATTAAGTCCACGATGTCGCAAAAAGTCTCGCCTAGCATGTGAGCAAATTTTATTGCAGGTTATCACAGTTGGGGGCGTCTTTGTAATATCTCTACAAACGCTTAGAGGAGAGTTATGTCATCAATGGTTGACACAGAAGGAAAAACAAACTTCTTACCCAGTTGGAGGTTAAGAGGGGACGATGTTTGCATCGTCTATAAAAATAGACTGAGATCCCGCTACTCGATCCCGTAAAGAAGATTCCATAAGTTTCCACATGCTTGTTTCCCAAGTTGCTTGTATATGGAGTTTACCTAATCAGGGTATACATAGACTATATAAATACATGTATTCTAAACCGGATAAGATATAAAATTCTTAGTTAGCTAACCATATGAGATTATTGTAGTTCTCCATGGATGTAGGCATAACTTGCCAAACCACGTTAAATCCGTGTCTTTTTTATTCATCTTTAGTTTGTTTTCTAACCCTAATTTCACATCATCATCATCATCAATCAATCGTGTTTTGTGCCCAAAAGTAATTTTTGGTACAAACATTTATATACCTTTCTAAGTGAGCCATATGTATTTCGATAAGCAGCACTAATAGCAGCCAAATATACCCTACTTGATCCACTGAAAATCTGGATGAAAGTATTTTCATCGGTTCCCAATCTTTTCTCTTTAGCTTCAAACAAAGATTTGGCATCTATCGAGCAGTTTTTAGACCTTCATATCTCACCGTTTTTCGAATAACAGTAAGATATGTGTTGGAGATGGTGCAGGCAATAGTTCAAATGGTGGTTTGATACTGGAGCACAGTTACATGGAGAACACAGGTTACATGCCAGTTTTGTTATGAAAGAAAATGCATAAAAACAAAATAGATACATGTTTGGTGCATCGCGAAGGGACGGGGTAAAACCACGCCACATCAAATCTAAAATGCACCACTATCGAGCGGGGCCAAACATGGGCATGTTGAAGCCTGTTTTAATGCATCGCGACCGGCCGTGGTGAAGCCAAGACACGCCAATTCAAAAATATCAAGACTGGAAGCCCAGTCCTTCCACGCCAAATAAAAAAAAATGTTACAAGAAAAAGATACCGGGGAAAAATCTAGTGATACCCTTATAGAAATCCAGACATTTCAACTTTACCTGGCAGACAGACAAAGTTTTATTTTTGGTAATTATACGGAAAAAATCGGTTGTCCTTCCATATTTTATAAGTTTCGGTTTTTCATTCCAAGTTTACGCCTTAATTATAGTTTAGGAGCCAACTATAGTTACTCTTTAAATCTGATTCATGCCAGGCGATCATGAATTTCCGGTCCTATTTTTGATTATTTTGCTTTGGTTCAAACTTTGCATTTCCCTGCCAAGAGCTTTTGTAGTAAAATTCAAATGAAAAATGCTATGAGGGATAACCCAAAGGCGCATTTGTTGTTTTAGAAGGTTTGGACCGTAGTGGGAAAACATCTCAAGATAGTGGATACCTCTCATATTTAGGAAGAAGAAGGATTGTCAGCTGAGTTATGGACAAAATGCGCGTGTTGGAAAAATATCTTCATACGTTTACAACAAGGCCGATTTAGATGATCGGACGCAGTGGCGGAGCCAGGTTTTTCAACTAGGGGGGGTTAAAAATAAAAATTGACAGTGAAGCAGTAAGCACTAATGGTAAACAAGTCGGCCGAAGGCCGCGGCAATTTTTTTTGGAAGGAATCGCATAATTAGTGAGCAACTGTGGTTCGTTTCTGTATCAAATGAACAACAACCTCTTGTCTTGGATAAGTGAAGAATAGAGTAAACATTAAACGAACAACAACAACAAAGGAAAATTATGACAAAGAAAACATAAAACAACCCCAGCAATAATCAGCTAGTTGTAAGAAGTAAAAAAACAAAGAGCTTGGAGTGCAAAAGGAGTAAAATACTCACTAATTATGTTGTTTTCATGGTGAAAATGGTGGACTAAATCTGTTAGACCCTTAATCTTTCCCTCTAGGCCTCTCCTGTTCTCTCTTTTCTTATTTTGCAAATGAAACCGTAGATGGATTTAGGTATTTGGGCTTTGAGGGACTAAGTTATTTGGTTTGGTGGACTAACTAACGAATTTTACTTGACTGAAAGGCTAACATGTAGGGCTTTGTGAGAAAAAGGGGGGCTACAGCCAGGGTTAGCCCCCCTTTAGTTCCGCCACTGATCGGACGAACAATCTTATTTAGTTGATTTAGATTATTGTTTAGTGGCATTTATTGCATGCCTTGTAAGTTGTACCTTAACATGGTTCTATATTCTTGTCTAGTCTCGCAGTTGATTCTGGACAAACCGGGTCTTGGCACAATTTTTGGATGTTCAGAACTTCACATGTCCTGTAATAGCAAATTCGGTTTCAAAACTTGTGGTCTCCAATTCATGTATTCAGTTCCCAACACTGTCAAAGAAAACAAATTTGGTGGCATTCTACAAATATCTTATATAATAAATTGGGTAAAAAAAATGATCGTATTTAATAAACCGTTGATAGTTATGAATGCTTTTTTCATTTATTTGGTAACTTACTCTGTGTTTAATTTTAATATAGGCAATTGCAAAAATGTTTAAAAAACCAGGCAAGGGCAAGACAGTTGCAACCTCAAAGTCAACCTCTTTGCCTCAATTTCAATCAAATGACATCATTTCTATGGATGGTTCACAATCACAAAGTGAAAGTGTTCAAGCTTCAGCAATTGGCTCAACACATGGTACTAGTGACACTAGGACATTACCAGAACCAGAAGAGAACCCAGCTGATGATACCATGCCAGGCTCTAATAAAGATGATGAAAATAGAGAAGCTGATGAGGATCCATTGGTAACTTCTCTGAAGAAAAGACTTAGAACAACAAGGTCACCTGTGTGGGATGAATTTGAAAGGGATGTTGAAGTAAGACGCAACAAAAAACATGTGAGGGAAGCTGTTGTACTAGGTACATGCAATCATTGCAAGAAGGTAATTGATGCTGGTAGTCAGACTGGTACTACCAGGTTGTCTAATCATCTAAAGATTTGCCGAGAGAGACCACAGAACAAGGCTGGACAACAACAAATTACTGCTTCACTGAAAACAGCAGGTAACAAAGCTGTAAAATTAGCTAATTACAAGTATGATCCTGCAATTTCTAGGGAATACATGGCTAAAATGATTGCTAAGCATGATTACCCTTTAAACATGGCTCAACATTTTTACTTTAGAATGTTTTGCAAGTCATTGAACCCTGCTGCTAAGATCATGTGTAGAAATACAACTAGAAGTGATGTGATGAAGTTTTTTCATGAAGAGAAACAAGAATTGCAACTAGCATTGGATAATTTGACCTCTAGATGTAGTCTTACAACTGATATGTGGACTTCTAAGCATACTAAAGATGGATATTGTTGTGTAACATGCCACTACATAGATGATAAATGGAACTTGGTGAAGAAAACATTAGCTTATATTTTAGTGCCATCACCACACACAGGAGATGTTCTCACAGAATGTATTAAAACTTGCACTCTTGAATGGAACATAGATAGGAAATTCCTTGCTTTAACTGCTGATAATGCTGCTGCCAATGGTGTGATGATGAGAAACTTAATTAGGTGGCTAGAGAGTAAGGATTGCCTGGTTCTTGATGGGAAATTGTTTCACATGAGGTGTGCCAACCACATTCTTCATTTGGTTGTCCTAGATGGTATGAAAGTTGCTGCTAAGTTTGTGCAAAAAATTAGAGATTGTGTTAAGTATGTTAAATCTTCACAAGCTAGGAAGGAGAGATTGAATTGGCTGTGTCACAAGTTAGGTTGTCTGGAAAGGCAGTTAGTCTAGACGTAGACACTAGGTGGAACTCAACTTATGTTATGCTCAAAAATGCAATTGAACTGAGAATAGGGTTTGAAAGATTAGTTGTCCTTGATCTTGAATTCGAGTGTCTACCAAGTGCTGACCAGTGGCAACAAGGGGTAGTTATTAGTGCATGTTTAGAGGTGTTTAATGATGTTTCAACCAGGTTTGCAGGGATGAAGTATCCAACTGCAAATCTGTACTATAATGGGGTATATGAAGTTAACAAGTGCATCAAACAATGGGAATACAGTGATTATGAGTATATCAGAGAAATGGGGTTGAAGATGAGGGAAAAGTTCGATTCATATTGGCTTGACAGTAATTTGGTTATGAGCATTGGAGTTGTGTTAGATCCAAGATACAAGGCAAGATGGGTAGAGTTTCGTTATAAGAAGATGTATGGATCCAGTGGCTATGCAGTGGAGTATAACAAATTCAAAACAAAATTGACAGCTCTTTTCAATGCATATGAATCACAAAACTCAAATGCAGATGAACACTATTTTGGAGCTCGCAGCTCTGTCTCTAGCTCAAGTATGATGGATTCAGGTAATCTAGATGAGGTACGTGATTCTGATTATGATGAGTTTATGATGGAAAACATGGAAGTTGAGGTGCAGAAATCTGAGTTGGACAAGTACTTAGAAGAACCAATGCTTAGCAAAGGCTCACCAAAAGATGAGTATTTGTTTGAAATCTTGAGTTGGTGGAAGCTAAATGCACTTAAGTACCCAACTCTTGCAAAGATGGCAAGAGATGTCTTGGCTATCCCAGTCACCAGTGTGGCATCCGAATCAATGTTCAGTGCAGGTGGTAGAGTGCTTACAACGCACAGAGCTTCATTAGATCCAGAGCTTGTTGAAGCATTGTTGTGCTTAAGCGATTGGTTGCCAGATTTCTTTGATGAAGGTAACATTTCTTCCTCTCTTTTTTGCTTAAACTCAATGCATCTTTGATCTTTGATCTGTTATTCTTCCTAGTTTCTATTATTACTACTTATAGACTATAGTCATAGACTCATAGATGTAGTTGTATATCTTATCTAAATGTTGACTATTTATAATGCAGATATGGAAATCGAAGAACACTGAAGAAAAGAGAGTTGGAGAATTGACAGGCCTACTTATCATACTTGTGTTTCTTTTCTGTTTTCATGTATGTGTGAGTGAGAGACAGAGATATAACTATTTAAGAGTTGGAAAATGTTTACAGGTTTTTGATTTTTTTTTGGTCAGAAACGGATATTGTCGGATAATTATCCGATATCCGATAGCTTAACATATCGGAATCGATATCTGATTTTGATATCCTATATGATATTATCGGATATCGAATATCCGATAGTGCTTAACCTGTCGGATATCGGATTCCTTAATATCCGACGGATATTCTTCCATTGACAGGCCTACCATGGGCATCGTTTATTTGGATTTTATTCTCTCAAATGACTTACTCTCACTTGCGATTCTTGGAGCTCCATCAAAGACAATTAATGCAGGCATTTCAGTTATTGTTGTTCCTTCATGTTGTTTATATTAATTTTGGGCTATCTTAAGTGCAGGCACTTCAGTTAGCGGAGACGATGTGGTTAATGTAATGAGAACTCAACTCAAACTATTGCTGCCATGATGGTCTTAGTGCGGTATTTACCATATAGCACTTGGGCATAAAGTTGCTTGGTTTCCCTTTATTGCAGCTTTATTTGTTTGTATACTATGAACCTTACTTGCAAATTCCAACTTCTAATCCGACGAAACCTATTATTGGGACGTCACATTCCAATAGAGGGGCGTCAATAATAGGACAAAGACGGGTCACCCGTTAGTAATTTCAAAAACCTCTTATCTGAAATATTTATATAATGACTAAACAGCCATCATGTAGTTATTGCTAATAATCTAATTAGCTAATAATTAGATTAATAAAATCATATTAAGAGTAGTATTTTGGTGGGAAGAAACGGTTGAAAAAAAAAAGGAGAAATTTTAGAGATTTCTTTCTAACTAAAACCCTAGATTTCAAATCACTCAACCAATATCCTTTTTATTTCTAAAAATTGATGAAAGTATGTAGCAAGAAATTGGATTTTTTAGCTTTTCAGAGCAATTTACGGTTGGGTTTTTCCTTCGTAGCCAACCGTAATACAAATTTACGGTTAGGTGATGATGAACTCCTAACCGTAACTAGGTAAAATTGGGGAAACCCAATTGGAAACCAGTTACAGTTGGGTTTTTTGGTTTTACGGTTAGGTTTGGTCTTGAACAAACCCAACTGTAACTGAGTAAAATTTACGGATGTTTTTTTTTTGTCGAACCTAACTGTAAATCAATTACGGCTGTTTTTTTTTTTTTTGTCGAACCCAACTGTAAAACAGTTACGGTTGGGTTTTTTGGGGGAGAACCCAACCGTAACTGGTTCTGAAACCTTATTTTTTCTATTTTTTTTCCAATGAATCTAACCATTTCAAACGTAATTGGTTTGTTGATCACGATCACTTCTATCAATATGCTTCTTCCATCTTTAATAGAGAATTCAATAGCCGATTGATCGAAACGGTTAAATGATTTTGATTCAAAAAAGAGGGAAAGATTTACTGTTGATGAAGGAGAGGAAGTTAAGAAGAAGAAGAAGAAGAAGAAGAAGAAGAAGAAGAAGAAGAAGAAGA
>JAJJMB010017331.1:3110917-3368116 GCA_023531105.1 Papaver atlanticum
GAAGAAGAAGAAGAAGAAGAAGAAGAAGAAGAAGAAGAAGAAGAAGAGATTTTTCAATTAGAATTAGGTTTTGATTTTAGTTTTTAGGTTTTTATTTTAGTTGAAGGGTATTTTAGACATTTGTTATTGAATCAAGAATACTTCATAACTAATTTTTTGGTCACTAGGAATCCAAGTGAAGCCCCTCTATTGGAATGTGACGCCCCAATAATAGGCTTTTATCCGAATGGTGTCTCAAGATTTGTACAATATGTTAATGTAAGAATGAGCTTCCTGTTTAACATAACCTATTTGGTTTGTTTTTTGGTTTCGCATTAGAGGTCCTGATGCGAAACTAATGGTAGTGCTGCAGTAGTATGCTAAGCTTAAAAACATTTATACTTATAATTAAAATGCTTTTGATTGAAGACAATCTTCTATTATGAAACAACTAGACGTATGTTTTGTAGCTAAAGCTGAGCATCTCTTATAATCAGATCATCCAAAGCATCACGACACTCCAATCCACTATTTTTTTTTTTTGATATAACGGAAAATTTATAAAAACTAACTGAAAGAACATGCATTGTTTTGCTTACATAGAATACCTAACCAGATTTCCTTTCTAGATTTCTCCCAACATCTAGAATCAACATGCACATCCACATGTCTATTAAGGAATTTTGCTAAATTATCCGCTAGACTATTACACGATCTCCGAATATATACGAAAGAAGAACTAGCAAGAAATTTCTTGAGATCTAAAGCTTGTAGCAGAAACGCCTTTGACCTCCAGTTAACAACAAAATTGTTCTTCTTTAGGCTACTTATCACATTCTGATTATCATTGAGGAAGATTAGTCTTTCCTTTCTACTGCTTTGTCCCCATCTTGTAGCTTCTCGACAGGCTCTGGATTCTGCCTCTTCAGCACTTGAACACCAACCTATCCCTCCTGTGAAGTCAACAATTAAACCTTCATTATTTACTTCCACAATACCATAAGCAGTCTCCACTCCAATCCACTATCAAATAGTGTTGTTATCTTCCTTAGCAGAAAGATGTCATTTATGCCAAAAATAGATTTTGGGTTTTCCGCTCTCTTATATTCCTACTGGTTTCTCTATAGATTTCAGGTTTTCCGCTCTATTGTACATCCTACTGGTTTCTGTTTTAGATGTACACACAAATTACACGTAAAGAAGAAGAAAAATGAGAAATGGAAAGGTGAATTGGCTAGAAAAGTTGGATACGAGTTCCGATGGTATCGGTTATTTACTTCACCCATGTTGGTTTGGTTAAGTTAACTACTGAAGGACTAGATTGTCATTTTAGACCGATTCAGGGTTGTTTGACTCTGTCCGTCAACTTGGGTTGACTGATAGTTTGTTTGGATATAAGGTTTGACTGATACATTTGGATTTCTTTGATGATTGGCCAAAAATCTAGTCTCCCTTAATTATTCTTCTTCTTCCTCTCCTTTTCTTCAATCTCTTTTCGTTTCTTTCTCCGCCAAATACGATATGCACCCATACAAACTTTACCAATATAAACCAGTTTGATTGTTTTTGTTTTTATTTATAGTAATTAGGGTTTCTGTTTTGTTCACTCAATGGTGAAAATTCGCGTAGTTTTGCTTGACAACACAGGTAAGTTCCTATTATTCATCTTACCGTTGTTCTTTGTTGTTAAATCTAACTTCTCTGGTAACTCATTCAACTTCTTTTTCTAATAGGGTAAAACTGATGAATGTATTGAGAAAATTCTAGAATTGAATTGAGTTTAATTTTTCAATAAGTGGGATAAACCCTAAACGAATAACGGCGGAGCTTCTGTGAAAGTACCAGCAAAAGGTCCAAAATTGAGAAGAAATATGAACTTGGTTGATAAAATCCCTAACTTTTCTTTTATCATACAATGTCTTCATACCTTAATTCAGGTTTGGTATAACTGGAATGTAAGTACTTCTGATATTACAGTCAGATGAAGATTTGGCTCTTAAGTTACAGTGACATTACCTCGATGTCACCGTAAAATTTAATTCTCTCTTCCTTTTGGTCCAGAGTCCAGACACACTTTACTCTGTTATATATGAAACAATATGCTATGTTAGGCTTAGCTATATTATAATCGAAAGAAATATTCATCTACAGATGATAGAATTAGGACCAGCAATAAGCAACCTGTTCTTGAGATTTATAAAGCCAGGGGAGAGAGTCTTGCATTCGCTATCTTAGATATGTCTTTCTTATTAATGGAACTACAACTACGAGTCTAGATCAGTAAATCATTTAATACTAGAAAATCAGATCGATATATAAAATGGCCAAGGTGTATGTAGAAGTTAAGGACATCTATTTGATGAGTTGCTCACATAAAGAGAAAAGCTCCAGCTCACGTCTTAGTATGAGTTTAGCAGGTGTAACCATTCTTTGTCAATGTTGAAATTTAATTTTAGCTATCTTGCTTCTTCATTTATTATAAGAAATTTCCTAATTTCGACAAGGTTATTGAATTTGGGTAATTTGCGATTTGAAGTTCGTGTTTTATCAGATTGTAAATCTATGATTCAAAAGTGCTAATAGTGTTGTGTGATCCTAGATTTAGCTATGCTAAGATTTTGGATATGTACAGATATATGGTTTCAGTGAATTTATAGTTTCAGCTGATTTACCCCCATTTGTTTGAATTATCCCATTAGAATGCTGCTATTTCGGAGTGTGCAAGAGGTCAGAGAGTCATCTTACTTGGAATTTCAGCTAAATTAAAATCTAGGCTCATGTCACGGAGTTGGCTGATGGGTATGTTTAAATCTGAGCTTTTTACACATATTTTATCTTCTGATGTAGTTCTTATCAGTCTAATGTAGTGAATTGGTCCAGGCAGGTAAAGATGGGATTTGATCTCTCTTGGCAGAGCTTACATATCTGTCCTTATGAGTTTGGGACCTTCAAGCCTCATAAGTCCCTGGATAACGTGATACGCTGCTGAGCATTATGGTTGGGGTCCTTGGGGACTTCAGTTACAATTTCGAATCTATGAACTGGCTAAATGGAATCTTGATCTCACAGAACACATTGAACAAGGAGACAATGGTTATCAGTTCACTTGATTCAACCTGGTAACTCAATTTATGTGATTAAAATCTGCTAAAATCTTGATTAGTGATTGTTCTTAGGATCTAATCGATGAATTGTGAACTACATGCGGCATTTTTCTGTGTACGGCATGAACATATGTTAATTGTGGAATTAGAAGATTTATAATATTGATTTGCTTTTCATAGGTACTGTTAATTGGCCCATCGGATTGGGGACATCACTTTGTCTGCTCTCTGGTGGTCATTCATTGCGTACGGAATCCCCATGATCAAGGTATATATAAAGATTTGAACTTTCAGTTCATTTAGAGTTCAATCAGTAACTATTCAACAACTGAACTTTTCCCCATTTTTTACACGTTTACAACTTCCTCAATTAAGTTTATGTATATTTTTGGATGTGCTACCGCAAGCTTATGTCTGTCTACCTTGCATAATGAGATATTGATTGGCTTGGAGTCAAAAGCATAAGATAATCTATGGGGTAAAAAGATGAGGGTGCTACTGTGCTGTGAAATGCGCCAATCTGGATGAATTGCCAATTTCCCTAGAAGAGATTATAGGATTTTTCTATCATAAATTTACCGTCATGCTTGCCCTTCATATTGAGAATTCATTGGGATTCTTTTGCTTACTTACTCCTATTAATCTACATTTCTGCACTCTTCAATTGTCACTGCTCTGGAAAGGGACAGTATTCGCACCGCCTGATATATTTGGTATTCTTTTTTTATATCATGATTGCTGGTATTAAGGATGCCAATAGTTAGGGACAATTGTTGAAAATCTTAAAGTCGTTCCTTTGCTTTTACATCATATCATTTGGTTATCTTTTGAGTTTTGAAGACACAACAAAAAAGTTTTATTATTAACACAAACAGCTCAAATTTCGCTGACAGAGGAATTATGACGTAAGGGTTTGGAGAAATGGCTACGATTTTTCTAGTATTAAATGTACTTGATCATTATGAGAATAACCAGATATCATTGTGTTCCATGAAACAAGATTCTTCTGAGGCATTTCATCGAACAGGCGTCTTGCATCATTAATTTTACCGTTTTTGGCATAAACAGAGATCATGGAATTCCATGTTTGACATGTTCTCAAACATTTTGAATGGCTTCTTGAATTCTACCAGATTTACCCAATTGGGGAATCTTCGTATTTTGTTTGAAAACCAGACTTCCATTTCCACTCATTGGTTTCAAATTCCTTTTCATTTTCTTCTTTTCTTCTTACCACACTTAATCATCTGTATCCTGTTGGCCGCGAGAAACCCAAGAAACGGCCTATGAACGAGCCATCCGTTACAGTTTTTCTCTTCTTTTCATTTTCCGTTACAGGTGTCGCTGTACTACAGCGGTAAATTGGGCAATTTGGTTATCTAAGGTGTCCCTGTAGTATAGAGGTATACTTTTTTTTTAATACATAAGGAGGTTTTTATGAGTATTTTTTTTTCCCTCTCTTTTAGATACATGAAGAGGTTTTTATGACATTCTCAAACTCTATAGTGGAGATTCGATACGTTAACCTCAAATATGATAGTCTGATTCGTGGGTAACTAGACTAGCCCTAATTATGGGTGAGAGCAAGTTTTATGGTGGAATTTAACCTATTCCAAGCTTGGAAAAAGTCTGAAATGTCAAGTTGGTGCCACTCATCCTTTTTGCAAGCCATGTTACATGGTTTTGTGGAATGGGAAACCAAAGAAAATGCTAGCGTGCTAACAGACGAAATTTTTTAAAGCTATTCTGAATAGCGTTTTTCGTCTTTTAGCATAAGTCATATGCAGAAAAGCCACTCTTTAATTTTAACCATGCAAATATTTTAGTACATCTTTAGATCATGGATTTTTAGTACACAAGATTGAAATAAAAAAGAACTTGATTTTAGTTGTATTTCAGGAAAGGATGCCTCAGTTCGAGAATGCTGCAACGGAAATTTTTTTCAAGACTTAAAAACCGGGTTATCCTGTACTGGGATTCCTTTGATTATCGTTAAGTCTATTGGATTTGATTAAAACGTGCTTGATTGAGCACATAAATGCGTTGATAAATTATTATCTGGCAAGCAGAAGAGACGGAAAGCAATGTTGTCTGATCCTTCTGCTGCACTTGTTGTCACTACGGGTATTGATAGCGTCTGTTTTACTCAGTATATCTGATGGTTCAAACTCTTAATCAAGTTTTCGTTTTAGTTTATTTTGCAGCTAATTTTTAACAGGGATGTGGTGCTCCAGCAAATCTGAGTGTCTACAGTCGATGCTGAACCCAAACCCATGGTTTACTATATTAAGTTGTTATGGCTAGCTGTCAGGTGGTCGGTTATCTAGCAATAAAAAGGCATAGAAAGGTCTGCATCATACTCCCTTAGCATGTTACTTTTAATGGCATGTACACTTAGTACTTTATTTTCTCTCTAGCTAAAGTAAAGTCTCTGTCAGAATATTTTTTAAACTCCATTCCGTTGTATTTTATCTGTATACAATATCATACCTTTGTTGTTAATTTGTAGGTTCGTGATGATAATGAAGTGAAGGTTTTGCTCAAGCAAGTTCAGGAAGAAAATGAAGGTTGTGCCAAAGGTAAGACCATCTTTCTCATTCCATTTCACCTAGCAAAGTGCATCGTTTAAAAAGTATTGAGGATTAAGTGCTTTCTGACATCACATTATGGTTGCAATATCAACCTTGAACATCCACCATTCGTGGAGGTGGAGCTTTGTCAAGAATCATTGGTATGTCTTTATAATCTTATTACAGCATACAACTAGCAAAATGTTGGTTTGCAGTATGTTCTCAAATTTCAGTCATTGTATCAAGAAATTTTTGAGCTCCTTTATTTTTCATTTTTCATTTGCGTAGTTGGCGAACAAGTTATCGAAGGGACTGTGTGCCAAACCATTTAAGCATTCCTGTTGCTTACTTCACCCATCCTGAGATTGGTGTTGGATACACAAGTAAAATCTATCCCCCGAGTTCCAATGTATGCGTATCTCAAAGAGCTTTTGGGTAAAGTTGACAAACAAACTATCACAAACACTAGAATACACATACTTGAATTTAGCAGTATAGATTTATGACACAGTTGTAAGTTATGTACTCTAAATACATCTTTCATATTCTTCAGTGATATCAACACACAAAACTGCAATGCAGTGGGGTACCAAGTTGGTCCGAATGTGGGCATTGAAGCTAGGAGCCATGGTTGGCGTTCTGGATACATTTTTGAGGTAATTCACTTGATTAGATTCGGGCATACTAATAGTTACATAAGCACGCAACTCGTGCTGATTGATGCATGATCACCGTTCTATGTTTCTAAATGTTTCTCCAGTATTGCCATCAGCAGTTACCGTTACTCGTAAACTTCTTAGGAACCGATTACTCAAAGTAATTAACTTATCCAAATACATGAATGTTCTCTTTGTGTCAGAATTTTCATGTGTATCAATTCGCTTTCTTGACATCCAATTGTGAGTAGCCAGGAGCAGGAGCAGTATTTTTCATTGAGCTGTAACATTTCAGGTAGTGTTTTATGATCTAATTTAGGAAACCATTCAACTTTTCACCATGTTTCTCCTCTTCAAACCTTTAACATTGATGTCATCCAATGATTTAATCTTATGTCTAAGATGGACTTCTAGAATCTATTTGTTGGAACAAAAAAGATGTTGATCATTGAATTGTTTACAAACCTTGACATACGGTGCATCCCTTTTCATGCATATGAAGGAAGCTAATCGACTTGCCCTCCATCTAGCAGGGGCTACAGAATTTTTTTGTTATGGTATTTTGAGTAAGTAAGGTGCAATTATGTTTTGGTAGATTCGCAGAAGCAACAGTGCTGTTCTTTTAGATTTTAGATTTTGGTATATTTAATTACTTTTAAAACGAATTTCATGGTTCAGACCGGTTCATTATTGTATGAGTCTGTGGCACAATGGTAGTGCGTCTGACATCAAGTCAGAAGGTTGTGTGTTCGATTCACACCAGATTCTATGGTAAGTGTTCTGTTATTCTGTATGGTAACTGTTTTTTTATTTAGTCAATTGCACACTACAACTATCTCGAATTGTGGCGGCATGCATGTTTCAAGTGCCAGTCTTTATATATAATCTGAAGTATATTATTATGTTACGCTGAGTCACTATACTTTGTTGGCACATATTTGAAGCCTCATGTGAGTGTTCGAGATTTCTTTAGTATTCCGTGTGGTACTATATGTTAAGTTAGCTCTTAACAAGGTGTTATTCCATTAAGAACAAATCTCATAATCTGTAGCAGCTACCAATTCAACGTGGACATTTCTGATTAGCATTACTGCCTTTCAAGAATTATAAACGTTGTTAACTCTTATTACATTTTGCAGAGAGTAAGTATCCTACATTTGTAGCAAAGGAAGGAGCATGAGCTTATAAAACTATAGTTCGATGCGGCGATAAAACTAAAACAAGTGGTTTTTGAAGGAGTTTGTTTATAAAGGACAACCTCTTGGAACTTATAGTTTGGCAACTTCTGCTGAGAATTCAACGTATTTCATCACCAAGGTAACAAAATGCTCAATAATTTCATTGCCAAGGATACAATCGTTTCAAGTTTTTCAATACTTAGAATGCGTAAATATATTCTATTTTCCACACTTAAAAGCTACTACAATCTACTTACCAAAAAAAATATAAAATCACTTGATATGAACCCAAGTTCCCTCACTAGGAATACCTTGATGAATGGAAACTTATTGACATACATACCTGGAGAACAAGGTGGGGTTTGCATGGACCTTGGAGTGAAATTGGTCTAGTGAGAAACTTGAATTCTGATGGAATTTTTACTATTCCTCCTTCTACTTTACACGCAGCTTTCCATGCAGCTTGTAATGCCTGCAAGATGCAAATTATGAACTGAAAACAAATTTTTTTCTCGATTTTAAGAACTTACAAATGGAAAATGGTTGACAAAAGAAAATGAAATTTGTTCCCAAAAATGACATTTTACAAAATTCGGGGCTCTTTTAAATGCAAGGAAACCAAAACAATTGAGTGCATGTAGTTTCTTTTTGCTTTTGGATTTCAAAGGACGCCCAAAAACAAGTAGGTGTTACCTTGGAATCATCTGCAACCCCATCACCTTTAGCACCAAAAGACAAAATATCGAAAATGTTTGACTTCTTCGTGTAAGGATCAAATGCAGGTGTTGATGGTGCAGGAGAATGTCCTCTCTTCTTATGAAGACTACGTTGAGTCCCATGATGATTTTTGGTCTTTCCATGGTGATAATTCTTTCTCGCTTCAACACAAGTAGTTGTAGAAAATGAAATGGTGAAGATTACAACCAAGAAAACAATAAGAAGATAGACTGGTCGAGATGGATTTATAGTTTTCTTCATTATTTCCAAGAAACACACAATGAGAGAGAGATTCAGGTGTACTCTCTGTTGGTGCTCTGCTCTGCTCTGAAACAGAGGAGAAGCTGGTTAATGACAGTTTAAATAAGCTGAAGTTTTCGGGAATACCCTTGACTTGATTCTTAATTACAAGTGAAACCATTCAGTAGGAAAAAGGCAAGTTTATCTTTATGCCTTTGTCGTCCTAGCCTAGCTAGAACGCTGATGACTATGTAGAGTCCAGACCGAGCACCAAAAGTAGGAAATACCATATGGTCCTATAAATAATAAATTAGAGTGAGTTTGGTCCAGTCTGTTTGGTCCTTTTTCAAAATATATTTTTCTGTTTGGTCCTAGAAATTATCATTTGGTCCTAGAGTGTACAATACTCACGCGGGATGACGTCATGGATGATGTAATTTTCATCTGTGAGTGACAGGAATACCTTTTCAGAAAAATATATATAGGATTTATTAGCAAAAAAGAAATCATTTTCAGATTTCTTTTCTCTCTCCTCTTTAGATTCAGATCTACTTTCTCTTCTTGTTTTTATTTCTCTATTTTGATGAAGACGATGGTGTTGAAGTTGAAGAAGATGACGAAGATGTTGCTGTTGTTTATGATGTTGTTGTTGAAGACGATAAAACATCCATGAAATCTGGATGTGTAACAATGGCGATTCGAAGGTAAAGTAGATCTGACTCCTTTTTTCTTTCTTTTTTCTAGATGTGTTTTAATTTGTTTTGATGAAGAAGAAGATGTCAAAGAAAATGATGTCAAAGAAGATGAAGATTGAAACGAAGATGAAGATGAAGACGATTTGATGTGTAACTCTGTTTTGTTGCTGCTGATGTCAAAGAAGATGAAGATTGAAACGAAGAAGATGAAGAAGATTTGATGTTGTTGTTGTTGTTAATGAAGATTTTGATGTTGTTGTTGCTGTTGAAGTCGATGAAGAATATTAAGATTTATGCGTTCGTTGTTGCTACTGCTGTTGGAGACGATGAAGACGATGATTTTGATAAAGTTCATTACTGTTGTTGTTGTTGAAGATGACGAAAAATGAACTCAAATCTGCTGCTGTTGAAGATGATGATGATGATGCAGTTCATTTGACGAATGAACTCTGGTTTATATATGTTTTTATCAGGAGTTCATTCCAGAAATGAACTCTGGTTTATATAGGTTTTTATCAGGAGTTCATTTGACGAATAAACTCTGACTTTTTGTTCTTAATAACGAAATTTTTGTAGAATTTAAATGTAATGAAATTTATAGAATATAATGAAGTGTACAATTTTCATGAAACATAATGGACTCAAATCTATAAAATGCCTAATAGTTCATTAGGCAGAATGAACTGCTACAAAAAATAAGTTGGAATTAACACGGAAGGGTACTTTGGTTCATTTAATATTTTTAAATAATTATGGACCAAATGGAAAATGTGATTTCTGAAAGGACCAAACTGACTTGAGACCACCTAAAAAAGGACCAAACGATTATTTACCCCACCAAAAATGGGTTATAGAATTGAAAGGAAACTAATCATTCCTTCCACTTGATTTATTTTATGTTAAATGACTAAATAAGGATGAGATTGTTTTTAATATCATCCCTTTCAAGAAACCAGAGTATTTTTAGAGCCAAAGAAGGTTAAGCTCATAACACACTCCAACTACCAGCAGGGTAAATTATGAATCCAGTCCTCAACAGATGTTTTAAGTTGGCCGTGATTTTTATGTAAACAAAACAGTTATAATGGTTGTCCTATTTCAAATACTGATAAGGACAAAGGATTAAAACGGATGTTAAAACCGTAAGGATCGTCGTTATGCTCCCCGGCCCTAAAATGAAGTTCTTGGTATTACTTTTAGACCCAAAGTCGACTTGGCCCCCTTTAGGTCTGCCAGTAGTTTTCACTGTAATTTTGTTGTGCCCATCTTATTTGAATACTTGCAGGACTAATCAATTAATATTATTAGTCATTTGCAGTTCAATTAGTTGAGGCTTAATGTAAGATATAGGCGCACACACATTGAAGAGTGAGGCAGATTGAGAATCGACAATCTTTTCTGTTTAAACCTTCGTGCTTGATGAACTCAAGTTACATTCCGGTTCATTTGCTTGTGAAATTCTATCAAACAATTGGTTCGTCAATGTTAGACCTCGGACGGAGTCGCATGTTTTAATTGTTGTGCGCATTTTAAAACTAGGTAGCTAGACTTTTTGGTTTTGGTAGTTATATCCTATGCTGTGAAAGGCGAGCGCATTTGGCGCTTAAGCACCAAAGGCGCCTAAGGCGCCAAATTATGCTTGCTGTTGTTGTTTTCTAAATTTCGGGCGCTCGCCTGGGCTGCCTCGCCTTGCCCAGCGCCTCTTACAACATAGGTTATATCATTTATCATTTAAACCTGTAAGTGTCAAATCGTAGACCTTAACATTGCTGGTGGCGTATGTAAATAATTCTCAATGTAACAGAGAATGGTATAAAACGAGACTCATGACAAAACAAATATAGCAACAGTCGGTTTCGTGCCCAGAATCAGAGCTCCACTAACAAAAAGTAAAACAAATTTGTACAGTAATAATAGCTGGGGGGTCATATTCATGGCTTATTTTTTTGATTTATGACACCGCATCACCGTCAGTATGCAAAGTGACAATTAGAAGAGACAATATACTAATTGAATCAGGATTCCAACTACTAAAGAGAAGAAAATCATGTTGCAGTTTCAAGCATTGGAGATGGTTTCACCCATCTTTTAACTAAACTCATTTAGGATACAAAGACTTTCGGACCTCACTTTGCTTTTTCCTTTGTTGTATAAGACGGATAGTTTTATAATCCCAAAGGTGTCACCATCCATCCACAAAAAACCCATCAAAACAAAAGTAACACAAAAACCCTATCAAAACAAAAGTAACACAAAAACCCTAAAGAATTTGATGAAACCAATTTGAAATTTGGGGTTTTTGTATCAAGGTTTACAAATTTGGGGGTTTCGTATCAATTTTGTTTAAGATGGAGTTTTAATGGATCCCAACATTTGAATGGGGTTTTTGTACCACAAGTTTGGTCACCTTGGATTTTTATGACTAGTTCTGTTTTACATATATAGATATATACAGACAGAGAGGTGAGGAAAATGGATCATCACTATAACTAGTTACTTGTTCTACATTATTGTGGTGTGTTTTAGTAAACAAACCATCAACTTAATTTCCTCGAAAATTCTTTCTTTCATCTATAAATACAAAGCCATCTGTTTGTTATGTGATTTTTGAGTGCAATTAATTGATCAAGATGAGTGTGTCCCAACAATGCTGACTCATATCCTGCTCAAGATACATTTAGTTGTGATTTTGATCATGGTTTTTTTTAGCTACTTGTCTTAATTTTGAGTTTTTTTTTTCTTTTTCTTCTTTTATCTCAATTTGTGACTTGTTCTTCCTTTTCACACCTTAGAAACGTACTGTAGGAAACAAAACCTTAACTTTATGATCTGATTATAGTCTCTGCTTTGTGGTAGTGGTGGTGGGTACTTTCCCTTTTATTCTTTGCTTTTATATTTTTGTAGTGAGTTTTCTACTAACATTTTTGTTTGTTCATATGTTAATGCTATCAGGTAAGTAATTATCAAGGTCCCCCTGTAATGGCAGTGGCACCACCAGAATATCCTGCTCAACAACCAGCCAAAGCACAACCACTAATATTCGAAATTCTTTTTGCTGATGGATGTCTTGATGCTTGTTGTTGCTGCTGCTGCCTCATTTGTTGATCCTACCACCACAAGTACTAGTTAGTGAATTTACTAATAACATTTTTATTTGCTTAGTTCTCTAGCTTGTATTGTCAACTGTTATAGGGTTTGATAAGTCTTAAAGCATTACTTCTTCAAGATCTCATCTTTGGGTTGTAATCAATGTGTAGTATCTTAATTAAGTGAAGCAAAAGTATGTATGATAATGGGAATTAGAGCATTTCAATGTTCAAATTTACTACTCTTTCCTTTATCAGAATCAGCATTTAAAATTTGATAACCAGCACCTTCACCAATTTTCTTCCCTATTACCCAATGGACATATTCAAAAGCACAGTGAATTTGAGCCCAAAATGGATAAATATCACTAACTTAATATAGGACACCACTCGGTCAAATGTAGTAATTCTCTTTTATTGTTTTTATTTTCCTATAAAAACTAATTTCCCCCAAACCTAAACTCATAAACGTGCCAACTTTCCAACCGTAAAAACTAGTTATTATTAAGAAATAAATTGATTTCAATATTAAGTTTGAGGTTTATTGCTTAGCGAAACATGACCGATGTTTGATATTATCAACAATCATCAAGTTTCGTGGACTGAAAGTTTATAATTTGTATGATTAAACCGGCCACCCTCCTTACGGCTTTGATGTGGATGAAATACACATGCATCATATCAGTTCTTTTGATTATCTTTCACTGTCAACTTTTTCCCATCTGCAATGTTATTAACCCTACTACAACAATAATATATGAAGATATCAGCCTGCAATACGCCTTATCATGCATAATTAGAAAAACTTGTTATTTGTGATTACGCATTGCTATTCAGAGCTTCTCCAATGTAATATATGTGAAGATAAATGTTTAAATCCACATTGGATAGACATTCATTTTCCTAAAAATCTTTTCCAACCCCAACTTCTTAAATCAATGTGAAGATGACGTAGCTTAATTTTTGTTAGACATTGTCAAGGTGAATGTCTAGTTTTTGATATCCACTTTGACAATGCAAACTATCCTAGTAAGTTTTTGTTTAACTAAAATTAATTCCAATATATTAAATAATCTTGCATTTTTAGGGGCGACCCCGAAAGAATTAGGGGCGACTAATAAGACAAAAAAGGGTCACCCAAACCTAAAATGAAGCCACCCCTTATCTTTGATTTTTCGAAATGGAAAATATACCCTCAATAATAGGTAGATAAAACTACAATCGGTAGTTTAATTATGTAATCGGTAGATGTTAGGATCATCGGTAGATAATGTGTACATATGTAGTTTGAAAGTTTTTGTTATTTTGAAATAACCTACAATCGGAGGGTAATTATTTACCATGTCGTTCGATTACAAAGCTGTCCCAAAATTGAAATTTGAAAAAGTCTAAAGTTTTTCGAATTTGGGAACTACCATAATCGGTAGACAAGGAGTTAACATTTCTCCCGATTATGAAGTTGCCCCAAAATTGAAATTTGAAAAAATCTCAAGATTTTCGAATTTGGGAACTACCATAATCGGTAGTTTATGAAGTCAAACTAACCTACCGATTTTAAACCCCAAGTAAATCGGTAGACAAGGAGAAAATGTTGTGTCCGATTATTAGGGTTTTTTGGTACAAAAGAACTTTAAAAATGAAACCACGATAATCAGTAGTAAATGTTAATAGTTTTACTTCCGATTTTGGACCTGTCTGACAAATTTTGGAAAAGTCACCAGAATCAGTAGTTAAGGTTGATAATGTTACTACCTGCACATATCTGATAATTTTTTGAAAATTTACCAGAATCGGTAGGTAAGGTTAATATTTATCCTTTGATTATTGTGAAAAATTTAGCAGTTTCAGATAATCAAGTAATAAACATAACTCAAAATACATTCATAACCCATAAACTTGAGAGCATATAATCCAAAACAAGCATCACCTTAGTATTTAAAACAACATAATCCGAAAGAAACTGTTAAAACAACATAATCCAGAACATCGAACAACACATTAACACCTAGTTTTCTTCTGAGTATTCTTAGCTAAAGTTTTAGAACGCTTAACACGACCCGGACGACCCGCATTATCACCAGCATCACCTTTATCTCCCTCAATATTTTCTTTAGCAATAGAGCTTGAAGAAGCCTTAGATCTTTTGTTCGTCTTTGATGTTTTCTTCTTGGGCGGGTTCTTCGTCACTTTCTCCCCAAACTCCACTGCATACTCTTCATTATCAACTTTATCAATCAGCTCTCTGTGCTTTTTCATCTTCTCAATTGACACAGTGTTTGTTGATTCTGAGATGATAAGAGTGTCTAACTCTTTGGTTATTTGTACTTATATATACTAGTTTTGGTGTGGTTAGCAAGTCGCACAAGAAATGAAATGATAGTTGTTCCTCTCTTTTCTTTTTTCTAAATGAAAAAAAAAAATCTTCTTAAATTGATTTGTGAATGTAATAGTTGTATCCTACTCCCCCGTCCCAAATTAATTGAGTTATTTGTAGTTTGCACAATTCTTAACGTAAGGACGAAAGAGGAGTATGTTTAAGTATTTTTTACAATTATACTCTTATGGATAATAACTAGTAAAACTTATAAATGATTTATCTCTTAAACTATACCACGGTTTTTCGTAAACTTTATACCATTCAAAAACATTTTAAAACATCTACGTAACGAATATAAACATGACTATCAAATTATACATATTTCTTATAGTAATAATAATCAATTAAAAGGTAGTTTTAGGAATAATCCCTTGATTAGTGAGATATCTCATTTGTAAAACAAAATATATAATCAAATAGCTCAATTAATTTGTGACGGAGGTGTATTATTTAAAGATCATAGGCCTAAAACATTGGATTAAAAAGAGTTTTTGATAGAATAAACAGAGTTTTTTTGATAGAATAAAAAGAGGATCGGAACAAAACAAATATACCAAGAGTAGTTGAAGCCTATATTTGGCGCTTGGAATTAAAATTCCACTAGCAAAAAGTAAAAACAAACTTAACAAATTTGTATTGCTGTGGGTACGCATATTGAAATGTGTGCACCCTACCCGACTGAAAATAAGTTCAAGGTTCTTTCTTTAACAACAAATTAATTATGTCAAAGGTCTTCACACCCACCAGATTTTGCGGCAAATGCAATTTTGGAGGATAATCTTCTTGTAACTCAATTGCATCACTAATGAAATTTCTTCTTAGTATAGGGGAAAAAAAGTGTAATTTTGTTGTGCCCATCTTATTTGAATACTTGCATGAGTAATCAATTAATATTAGTCATTTGCAGTTTAATTAGTTGAGGCTTAATGTAAGATATAGGCACACACACATTGAAGAGTGAAGCAGATTGAGAATCGACAATCTTTTCTGTTTAAACCTTCGTGCTTGATGAACTCAAGTTACATTCCGGTTCATTTGCTTTTAAAATTCTATCAAACAATTGCTTCGTCAATATTAGACCTCGGACGGAGTCACATGTTTTAATTGTTGTGCGCATCAATGTCAGCTTTTAAAACTAGGCAGCTAGACTTTTGGTTTTGGTAGTTATATCATTTAAACATGCAAGTGTCGAATCATAGACCTGAACATTGATGGTGGCGTATGTAAATAATTCTCAATGTAACAGAGAATGGTATAAAACGAGAATCATGACAAAACAAATATAGCAACAATCGGTGAACCTATTTTTCGCGCCAGGAATTAGAACTCCACTAACAAAAAGTAACACAAACTTAACAAATTTGTACAGTAATAGTAGTTGGGGGCTCATATTCATGGCTTATATGCCTGGAACCATAAATCTGAAAACATACGAGAAAAAAAAGTAAAAAGAATAGTCAAATTTTTCAACACGCATTAAATACATCTAACAAGTAAAGTATAGACCAACACCCTCCTTTATTTTCTTACCTGTACGATCTTTTTTAGTATCCATTATTCTCAAACTACTACTACAAATTTACCCAAATTGTAAGAATAGATAGAAAACACAACTAGCAAACCATACAGATTTAATAAGTGTTGGTTCCTCAACAACACTTGTAAGGATGTTATTACTGGGAATTGGTCCACTGAGGATAGAGGTTCCCATGCTTTTAGGTTTGCTAAATCCTTAAAGAATGTTAAAATTGCCCTAGGTAATTGGAATAGGGAAACTTTTGGGAACATTCAAACTCAATTGAGGTTAGTTCAGAACCAATTGGGCATGTTACAACAACAAGGTTCTAGAGAGTCTAATCTAGATGCTTCCATAAAACTTGAAAATAAGTTAAAATATTGGCATGAGGTGCAACAAGAATTCTATATACAGAGAGCTAAGGAAAACATTATTAAATTTGATGATAGAGATACAAAGTATTTTTATGATAAAGTCAAATTTTAGAGAAGAATGACTCCAATCGACACTTTATTTCAATCTGACAGTGGTGTCTGGCTTACTAATAGGGAAAGCATAACAGATAATCTTAGAGACCATTTTACTAAAATAAGTAAATCTACTAAACCCGATGATCCTATTGATTTTCTATGTTACCTATGATTAATGAGGATGGGAATTATAAGCTAATTCAAATTCCTTCTGATGATGAGATTAGAAATACTCTGTTCCAAATGCAACCTTGGACTACACCTAGTCCTGGTGGATATCCGCCGGGTTTTTATCAGAAAATGTGGGATGTAGTTGGTTGTGATCTGATTAGAATGGTTAAGGCTTTTTTTCACTCAAGACACCTCTTAAAACAAATGAATCACAACTTTATTAGTCTCATTCCTAAATCTGATAAGCTTAAAACTGCGGCTGACTTTAAACCAATTAGCCTAAGCAACGTGTCTTATAAAGTGATCACCCCTTTTCAAGGTGCTTTCTTGTCCAGCAGGAATACCACAGATAACATAGTTTTAGCACATGAGCTTGTACATACAATGAAAAACTGTAGTGCAAAAAAAGGTCTTATGACACTCAAACTTGACATGTAAAAGGCCTTTGATAGGATTGAGTGGTCGTCTGTTATTGCTATTCTGAAAAAACTAGGTTTTCATGAGTTCTTTTGTGACATGATAAATGAATGCATATCAACTGTGTCTTCTTCCATATTGCTGAATGGATCTCCAGGTGAGGTCTTTTATCCTACTAGAGGTATTAGACAGGGATCCCTTGTCTTTCTACCTCTTTATCATATGCATGGAGTCGTTCTCTAAGTTTCTTATTCATGTTGAATGTAATGGCCAGATGGAAGGTCTAAAAGTTACTATGAACAGTCCTTCTATCAGTCACTTATTTTTTGCTGATGACTGTTTGTTATTTTTTAGAGCCAATGTTGCAGGTGCTAAACATCTTAAAGAGATAATTAAGCAATTTAGCATATTCTTAGGTTAATCTGAAAAAGCGGGGGTCTAACAACCACACCAAATATTTCGCTTAGCAATCTGTATGGACTAACTCCAATATACTTTCAAGAGAATCAACTAGACAGTCAGACTCAATCTTAAGAAAAGTATATCAAAGAGTTATATCTCAATTTCTCAATTCAATCTGTAATCAAACAAATAGGAATTTGCGAGCCCGATTGAATATAAGAAATAACTTGGACGGTATCAAAATCCAATATCCAAGTGTCAATCAATTTAATCAGCAACCAAAGGTTGGATTCACAATTGATTGAACTTACGCATAACCTGTGATATTTCAATTATATAACAAATATAATGCGGAAAAGAAATAACACAGATACCAGAAATTTTGTTAACGAGGAAACCGCAAATGCAGAAAAACCCCGGGACCTAGTCCAGATTTGAACACCACACTGTATTAAGCCGCTACAGACACTAGCCTACTCCAAATTAACTTCGGAATGGAATGTAGTTGAGCCCTAACCAATCTAACACCGATCAAGGTACAGTCGCGTTCCTTACGCCTCTAAAACCACGCCGGATTCTGCGCACTTGATTTCCTTAGCTGATCTCACCCACAACTAAGAGTTTCTACGACCCAAAGTCGAAGACTTGATAAACCAATATGTCTCACACAGAAAAGTCTATTAAATAGATAAATCTGTCTCCCACAGATATACCTATGAGTTTTGTTCCGTCTTTTGATAAATCAAGGTGAACATGAACCAATTGATATACCGGACTTATATTCCCGAAGAACAGCCTAGAAATATCAATCACCTCACAATAATCTTAATCGTATGGTAGCGAAACAAGATATTGAGGAATCACAAACGATGAGATGTTTGTGACTACTTTTTATCTTGCTTATCGGAGATTAAATATCGAGCAAATCTTAGAGATGATAGTGCTCAATCACGATAGAAAACAGCAAGATCAGAACTCGCAACTACAGAGAAAATAGTTGGGTCTGGCTTCACAATCCCAATGAAGTCTTCAAGTCGTTAACCTACAGGGTTTTAGAAAAACCTAAGGTTAAAGGAGAATCGACTCTAGTCGCAACTAATATCTGTTAGAGAATAGCTCGGTTGAACCCACCAAGCGTTGGTATGTCAAGTTTTGTTGTCATATTTTAGTGAATCAAAACTCATCTAAGAGTCGCGTGATTATGTAACTAGAGACAACTTCGTATAGGTTAGATTAGAAAGTCTAGGATTATGAGACATACAAATATTACTCGAAGACTTGAAGAATGTGAAGAAGTAACAAGATACAACGACGACATCATCCTTCCTCTTGAGGTTAGTAATATTTGACTTGAACTGTTTCATTCCTAACATATCTTTCAAGTCGTGCTATATTGAAAACATAACTGCGAAGCTGTGAATGATTATACTCTAGTAGTAAGACATGATCACATGATCATAATGTTAAGGAATTGGGATACGAAGTATAATTCTTATCTTTTGAAATTTGTATATTTATGACATCGACATAATTGTATGAATGCTATTGTGATTATGTGTATGAATAAAGGTGAAGATTTCATCCTAGGAAACAATGTTTACATTTGTTTAAAGGAAGTACATTCATGAACTTGTTTTATGAATCGAAAGGGAAATCGCTAGGCTTATTGGTAATTGCATATCTTTGGATTACCAATATATTTGAGTTAGTAGAACCGATCATAACTTGTTATGTATCTTGGTATAACTAATCACAGTGCCTGACTTATGTATTGGTATGACTTTTATTAGTGTAACCGATCCTAAATAATCACCTAAGATGGTATGATCGATATTTGTAATTAGTGTGACCGATCCTAGTAATTGGTGTGACCGATCACAAAAAAGTTGTGTAATCGATCCTTGTAATTGGCGTAACCGGTCCTAGTAATTGGTGTAACCGATCCTAGTGACTTGTGTAACAGATCACAAGTAATACCATGAGTATATGGTAACCGGTCATGGTAATTGATGTAACCGATCCTGGTAACTGATGTAACCGGTCCCAGTAACCATATTAAGGTAGAACCGATCCTTGTGTTTGGTAGAACCGTAAACCCATGATTAGTGATTTTTGATATTTGATCAATCACATAGTTGTCTTGGAATACAGATGAACTAATTCTAAACTTGTTTGGAAGTGTGGTATAATCGATTCCAAGATTGTAAATATGAAAAAGGATTTACAAAGAAAAGATGTCAACATACTTTGAACATGATCAATAACTCTTATCTTTTATTGTTCAAAGATATTCCTTAATAACTCAAGGAGATCCCGGACCGAAATAAATTAAGAATGTTTTAATTAAGGTTATTAGTTTTATGTGCTTTTAATTACCAGCAATTAAATGCATATCTCTGGAAAATAAAAATTGGTAATTTGCATTTACTAATTAGAGATTTCTAGTGAGATTTCGGTAAATATTGGACAGAGCATTTTCAGGAATTATGAAAACCGATTTGGGCATTTATTGCATATCTTGAGAATATTCAGTTTTGGAAATTCATTGGTGTCCAAACATCCTTGGTCTATAAATACCCAAGTTTTCATTTCGAGCAAACTATCCTAAGAGCCAGGCAAACTTCATCTTTTTGTTGTTTCTTGTGGAGCCGTCTATTCGGAGAGGAAAGTACCTTAATTAGGCGAAATCTTTTACGATCGCTCGTTTAAAGACTTCTGTGGGATCAATAAGCTCTACGAGTACCGTTGGTGGGAAACTAGATAATTGCAGTTTTTTTTTTCTTCGATTGATTTTATTGACAAACGGTTGTTGAACTTTGATTGCACCTAGTTTGTTTATTCTTGAGAATCTTCTGTTTTGATATAAGATTCACTCAAACTAGATCGAAGTATCAACGGGATCTTTAGAACTGTTTGTAGATCTAAAGACATCTTGTGATAATCCATTGTTAACAGACTCCGTTCTATGTGTGATTGATCACAAGAGATTCAAGTGGTATTGTGCAGGTGTTTATTTAAGATTAAAGAAGATTCAAAGACAAAGAAGATTTATGATTTGGTTTCTATATCTCTGGGTGTGCACAAACCTTGATTGGCTAGGATCCAACTAGAATCGAATTTATTCGATTGGTTAGTTATGTAAGATCTACATCACCTTATAGTTTTTTGTTTGATTCTATATTGATTGATTGCAACTCTAAACTCTGCTACTTCGGTAGTTGTTGGATAAATTGATCTGACAAGGCAAAGGAGTTTATTTGTTAAACGGAAGAGCCTTTGCTTATGACTTGAGATATCTTCATCTGAAAGAATCAATAGAGTTGTTACCAAACAGATTTGTTATTCCTTGACTGTTTGGAATACGTTCCAAAGGAATTGTTCCAGTGCGTGCACTTATTGAATGTCAGAAGCGCAGGGATACTGAAGAAACTAAGTGAACTATAGGTTTAGTTGCTTGTTCTCAACTATACGAAGTTGGTTTAGATTTTGTATAACGGCTTAATTCTGAGAGAATTCAATTCTGGACTAGGTCCCGGGGGTTTTCTGCATTTGCGGTTTCCTCGTTAACAAAATCTTGCTGTGTCATTTACTTTTCTTTTCCGCAATTATAATTGTTGTTATTATAATTTAAAGTAAATTACACAAACGTTAACTCCGTATTACTTGATAGTGATCCTATAGAGTTTGGTTAAGTCCGAACCTATTATCAAGTAATCACACTTTCATTATTGTATTGTCTCGATCTCGTATCCATAGACGATCACACAAAGTGTGAATACCGATTTGTAGTATTGTCTCGACTTTTTCCATAGACAATCACTTTCGGTAAGAGGACTTATAGGTGGATAAATTAAAGATTGTGGTGTATTTGGGTACCCTCGTCTTTTAAGTATCACACGGGAGGTGTGGGGATTAGGTTTCCCAGTTGCTAGAGTTCTCCCTTATATAGTCTTCAAATTAGGGTTTGCAATCAATGTTACCCTGGTAACAAAGCATTCAATATTCACCGTTAGATGAAAACTTGATTAGACTCAAGCTAATATATTTCAACCGTTAGATCGAACTTAGCTTGTTACACACAAATGAAAAGGGACTTCATTTAGATATGAGTAACCGTACCTAAACTTGTGCATCTTTGTTGGCTCAACAATAGTTAACCGAAGTTAGCCATATGAACATTTTCATATCAATCTTATTCATCTTAACCATAACTAGTTTAAATGACTCAAATGAAACTAGTTCTAGAGTTGTTCAATTGTTTATATTCTCATAGAAGTATACAAGACACAATTGAAGCAAAATCGATTTTGATTCACTCGAATCAATTCATGAACATTATAGCCACGGTTTGCAAAAGATTGCATTCCTTATTATTTAAATGTATTAGTTCATTAACAAACCGATTTTGGAACATAACCTACTCAAGTATGCAAATGGGTACGCATACCTAAGTAGCCGGACTTGGACAGTGTTTGCCAGTATGCAAACGGGTACACATATTGTCGTACACTTCCAAACTTCAGTTGATTCCAGTACGCATGTACGCATACTATAGTACCCGGACTTCAACTGACTTCGCCAGCACGCGTACAGATATGCATACTCTAGCTCCCAGACTTTACCTGACCTTGCCAGTACACATATGGGTATGCATACTACATTTCGGCCTTGGACCAATCACATATGCAAGTACGCATACTGTGCTTAAATCCAATTATTATTAAGTGTTCTAAACTCCCATTTCAATCATTGAAACTTTCTTAGACGACGACAATAGCTGTCTCACACAAACTATTAGCTTCGAAGCAATTTTCAAGTGATCAATAGATCAATACGAAACTTTCCGAGTCTACATCAAATGACTGTCTCACACAAATCATGTAAGATGTTACAAGACGATTTTCACATGATCATCTTTTGACTTTCGTCAAGAATATAAGATGAACTTGGTTAAAGCGACAGCTTACCAACACATATTTCGAGAAATTGACAAGGTGTCAACTCGCAAACAATAATTTTCTACTTCTCTTTACACTAGCAAGTAATATAATGAAAGTAGATTCGTCCCAAGGGAGGTATGAAGCAAAAGTTGTTATAAAAGTATTCTTAGCAAAGAAGATTTTGTTGTAGAAAGTCTGAAAATTACAAAGGTTTATTCAAATATAAGATGAAATTGAATAAGGATTCATTCTCGACCACCGAATATAAACCAAATTGATATATAACCACGTTCTTCACATTATCTCGTTACTAACAACCCTAGGATAATTAGTACGCTCAACTATCCCATTATTATCTCCAAGTTCACCGGACACGGAAGCGATCGACTATCGGATTCTATTTATTCAAGTTACCTAGAGGTACGCTTACTAGGTATGATTCAAACAAGTGCTCTAAGTTTTATGAGATAAGATTGTTCCTAAAATCAAAGGCTTGAATTACCTACTAGTGTCGATTTCTACATATGGATACTTAAAAAAGTCCCATCATCAATACCTATACATCGCTACTTGCGTTTATAGTTTCTAGACAATTACGGGTCGAATAAATTCTAAACTAGCAATAGGGGTATGAATTAATCATTAAATTTCGAACTTAAACAATTAACACATAACTCATAAACAACATTAGCATGATAGAAATCAAACAATAACGAAAACATCACTTTGTTAAATAATCTTATCACAGCTAGATGGAAGCATGAAATGGTTGCTCAACAGTATAATGAGTTGATGAGAGCTAAATCTAGAGTGCAATGGGTACAAGATGTAGGAGCTAATACCGCTTTATTCCATGCCACAATGAATATTAAAAAAGATAATAATAGTATTGCAGAGCTGGAGGATACTAATGGCAATGTTATTACAGAGTAAAAACAAATAGCTGACATCCTAGTTTCTCATTTTTAAAAGAAATTTGAAGCCAGGCTGTGAACATTGATGAGAATATTTTTGAAGTTATTCCTAAGGTGATTATTGAGGAGGATAATATTCTTTTGGATGCTACTCCTTCAGCAAAGGAAATCAAAGATACGGTATTTAGTATGAATGCAAATAGTTCTCCTGGGCCTGATGGCTTTCCTGGTAGCTTTTATAAGTATGTCTGGGATATTATTTGTCAAGATCTAGTAAAAGCAATACAATTTTGCTGGGACTGCAGATTCATACCTAAAGGGATGAACTCAAATTTATTATTTTTGTTGCCAAAGGTGCAAGGTGCAAGAAGGGATGATCTATTTAGACCAATTTGTCTTGCTAATTTCTGCTTCAAAATAATTACTAGAATGATAACTACAAGTATGGAGGGTATGATAGAAAAGGTGGTATCCAAACAACAAGGAGCTTTCATTAAAGAGAGAGGTGAAAATGCGGGGGGTCTAACAACCACACCCAATATTTCTTTTGGCAATCTGGATGGACTAAACCTCAATAATATTCCGAGAGTGAAAACTCAATCAAACAATAATACTAAAGAGTTTATCTCTTTTTCTCAAATCAAACAACAAATCAAACAGATAGAAATCTATGAGCCTAATTGATGTGAGAAATACTTGGACGGTACAAAAGACCAATATCCAAGATCAATCAAAACCCTATCCAACAAACAAGGTCGGATTTATCAATAATGATTGATTAATACACAACCTGTGATATTTCAATTATAAAGAAAAACAATATAATGCGGAAAAGAAATAACACAGACACCGGAAATTTTGTTAACGAGGAAACCGCAAATGTAGAAAAACCCCGGGACCTAGTCCAAAATAAACACACACTAATTATAAGCTGTTACACCAATTTCCTACTACCTATTCGGACTAGATGTAATACCTGCTTCAGCTGTATTCAAGCACTTATAGAACTACTAGCAGAACACCGATTCTCTTTAGGAATTCTTCTCGTATAACTTCTAGCAGAACAAAAATTCTCTTTAGAAGTTATTCCCGAAAATCTTCTGGAAGAACAAAGTTCTCTTCAGAAGATACAACAACACAGTTGATACTTTTCGATCTTTTGTTTTCACAAAACACCGAATCGATTTCCCTATAGATGTAAATTAAGGTTTTGGAAATATTGTGTTTGTTTTGAGAAAAACAATCACTAGGTAAAAGTAATATCAAAAAAACTTGTAGATTAAGGATTATTATACTCTTCAAAAATAGAAAGAGAAACATAATGATTCTACAACAAGAACAACTAGAATAAATCTAGAGATATCTTGTTTAAAACTTCTTAAGGATTTTTACGAGATACCTTAATCGAAGTTTTCTTTCTAGTCTCCGATTTCGACTAACAAGTGTTGGTATACGATCGGAAACTGAAATCTATCAAAACCTAGGGTTTATGATCAACAACTCTTGAATGGTTTTATATCAGAAGAGAAAACCTTAGAATATACAAGAGGTGAAAAACCTAGACTACAAGTTGTATAATCAATCACGAAGATTAAATCCAACTCGACTTTGTGATCCCCAATACAAAGACTTTTATCTCACTCTTGTTCACGAAGAACGGAAGACATGGAAAACAACTTTATGAAGCTTACACCAATTTTCCAAAGGGGATAAAAAACGTGTAGCACTCACGAACCCTTTATTTATAGTAAACAATAGGTTGGAAGCTAAGCAAAGCTATTTTCCTTTTTCAAGACTCTCCTTATTTTGGGAGTCTTCCTAAGTTAAAACTCTTGCCAAAAAAAATTAAATAATTAATTTAGAAAATATTGTATTTATGTGAGTAAATCACAATTTATCTTAGGAAGGAATCACAAACACTTTAATATGGTAAACAAATATGTTTGGAGTAATAGCTATCTTGCCTAGATAAGGAAACATCAAGAACTTAACCAAAAATGGCTTCTAGTCACGTAATTGGGCTCAAGTCCGCGAACCGTTACAAACAGTTCGGGGATTGTTTCCTACTAACGAACTGTAACAATTATAGCAACACTTATAATTGTTACTTTATTTAAATCACTCTCAACTTCATCGTTATAACTCTGAATTGAGTGATTCTTGGCTCGTTTAATTCGTAAGCTCATTAACTATAACATAAGAACATTTCCAGGGATAAAGGTTATTGTCACAAAAGTAGTGGCTCAAATAACCTCGAGAGTATATATACATAAATGTACATTTACCGTCATAGGAATTGTTCCATAGAGTGAGCATTTTTTTGGATAGATTAGAAAGGTATAATTGAACAAGAATCCAAATGAAATCAATTACCACATACCTTTGTTGATGAATTCCTCGTTGATGTCTTCTTGTAGTCTTCAAACTTCATCCTTCAAGGATAGATTCGATTATACTTCTTAGACTTAATCTAGTCTGAAACTATCTTTAGTATACTAAATCAAGAATGTATTTTGGCAACTAAAATTGACAACTAACTTGGCATATCAATGCTTGTGGGTTCGACCAAGCAATGCTCTAACAATCTCCTCCTTTGTCAATTTTAGTGACAAAACCATTTTACATATGGATTGTACTTGTTAAAAGCATTACAGCTCCAAAATCCGCCATGCTTGATTTCCTTGGTTCTTCAACTATGCATGTGTTCATCCTATACTTTTTGAAGATCCATCATAGTATTATTACACAGCATCAAAGTTCAATTGTATAACAACTTTGACAATAATACTACGGTGATATGTATCACTCCCCCTTAGTCAATACTTCATCTCACAATGAAAACCACTCCCCCTTACATAATGATCCGTAAACGGTACGAAAATTATGGGATCATAATGAAATTCTCAAAGAGATTACTTCATGACCAAAAGAGAACATATCAACTTTGTTTCGATGGTTCACATAGTCAAAACTTAGTGTATTCATCAAGGAGTTTATAAAGATACAAGTAACCCCTTCATGTTCCAAACCTGCTTCTCCCTACAAAGATATGACAATTAAGCACAAGTTCATTTAAGAACTCTCCCCCATAAAATGTCATTCCCTAAAGAACAACAAGAGTGACCTTACTCCTGGGAGAAAGATTTATATATTGGATTTTAGAAATCCCACAAGGAGATACGAGCTAAGGACCAATCATTGAAAGTCTCTCATGAGATCGTGTTACTAAAATTAGAACTATCTCATGGTAACAATACATAATATGTAATCATGAAGATCAAATATTGTGATCATCTTTTCTAAGATACAAACTTTTATAAACAAGAATTGATATGATTAGAAGGAAGAATAACCTTTTCCACAAGGATTTACACCAAGAATGGTTACCATAAGTGTATGAAGAAAGTTTCTTTGACAATAAAAACCAACATCCAATCGCTTTGATTATTGCATCTAACCTGTTATACTTAAGAATTTCAATCACAAATCAAGTTAGGTAATTAAGAATCATATACGTGGTATTAGCCATATTCATCTTAACACAGCTAGTTCAAATGACTCAAATGAAACTAGTTATAGAGTTGTTCAATTGCTATATTATCATAGAAGTATACAAGAACACAATTGAAGAAAAATCAGTTCGATTCACTCAAATCAATTCATGAACATTATAGCCACGGTTTGCAAAGATTGCATTTCTTATTATATAAATGTTTTAGTTCATGAACAAACCGATTTAAGAAAGTAACCTCCTTAAGTATGCAAACGGGTACGCATACTTAAGTACCCGGATTGAGTTTGTTTTTTACTTATAAACTTAAGCAGAAATTCACGGACGTGAAACTTCCGCCAGTATGCATACGGGTACGCATACTTACCCGGATTTCCAACAACCGCCAGTACGCGTACGGGTACGCATACTTTAGGTTCCCGGTTTTGGTCTTTTACACAAATGTGAGAACACACTATGTTTATATCCAAACATGGTTACTTGTTCTAAACTCTCATTTCAATCATTAAAACTTTCTTAGAGGATGTTAAAATAGTTGTTATCCAAAAACTATTTTCATCAAAGCGATTTTCAAGTTATTGAAATAATCAATATGACTTTCGTCACGAGTAAATATGAACTTGGATGAAGCGAAAGATTACCAACACATATTTCGAGAAATATGTAGGCGAGTTAAACTCATCTCGAAACAATAAATTACCCAACATAATATGTGCTCCCCAATTCTTTTGCAATCCTCACCGCATTTACTAGGGCTTCTTGGTGAGGATGCACTTCCAACACAATCAGGTTGTGTTGAGGTGAACAAAATCTTGCTCACCACAGGTATTCGAAACAAAATCATGCATGGACTCTAGGAATTTAACAACTTCCTTGAAACTTTCAATAATTGTTTCATACCTTTTTAAGATGTTATCCTTTGTCGAACTCTTGTCTAGGAGATCCTTCTTAATAGCACTCGTTGCTTTATGATCTTCTTTGGTACCCATTTCTGAGCAGCTTTTGGAGTAACGTATTTCTTTTTCTCCCCAATATAATTATGAAACTTCTTGGAGGGAATACTGGAAGAACTGATATTATGAGACTCGGTTTTTCTCCAGTTTGGAACATCAGATCTTGTCATCTTTTATCTCGTTTAAGAAATCTGCAATTCCTTTGCAAGTGACCTGGTTTTCCACAATAAAAGCAATGTTTAGTAGAATGGAAAAAGTTATGTTTAGTGTTACCTGAATGTATATGTGCTTGCTTTGGAACTTGACAGGATTTCCTCTTTTCGTTATCGGAAGTTAGTAGAGATACTTCACTTTTGTCAACCGTGGAAGGTTTTGGTTGAGAAGAAACTTTAGCTCTAACAAATTTTACCTCTTTTCAAATACCAGGAGCGTCTAATCCTTCATAGCCCAATCCTCGTGTATCACGATGAATTCTACATGCTCCCAATATTGAGGTTAATTTATCTGAGATGCTACTTCTAGACAAACTCTCTTTAAAGCTCGAGTTTTCTTCTTCCAACCTTTTGACCTTTTCAAGTGCAATAACTAGATCATTCTTGGATGATTCACATTGTACTTTGAGATCTTCTCGTTCCGAATCAAATAACAAGTTCATCTCAATGTTCTCCAAGTTATCTAGCTTTGCTTGAAGAGTAATTTCCCGATCTCGACGTCCGGCAATTTCTTCTTTAAGCTTTCGTATTTCGTAGAGATAATCTCTTGCACCAATAGAATCAAGTTGGTCTTGCTATTCTTTATTTCGACTACGAAGTCTGTCATATTTAACTTTCTCACTGAAAATGGTGCTTTCAGCTTCCGAGAGTTTCTGATGACATTCCTTAAGAAGATTATTAGCAACTTGATCTACATGGAACACTTCTTCGTCAGAATCAGAATCAGTATCCGAAAGAATTTTTCCAGAAGCTAATGCAACCTCGCCTGCGTACTCTTGGTGATCATAATATTCAGGTCCATCATCAAGAGTAGGCAAAGATGCTGCATATGCCGATTGTCTATGGGTCCATCTAGGACATGCTGAAGAAAAGTGCCCGAAGCCACGACATTTAAAGCATTGTACATCATCATTAGTAGATGTTGCACCTTTAGAAAAAATCTTTTTCCCGTCTCTCAAGATTTTTCTAAATTGACGTGGAGTTTCATCCTTAGCATCTGGCGAACTAGATTTATCCTTAGAGGATTCAGAATTGTTTGCATCTTTAAGAGAAATCACCTCTTTTCCAGACCGGTGTTCATTATCAAAGATCTTTAACTTTACAACAAGAGTATTCCTGGAGAGTGTAGAAAGATCATTTGCTTCTTCAATGACATGTTTCTTAGACTCGTATCTTGATGGTAAAGACCTGAGAATTTTGCACACAATAACTTTCTCCGGAATAGTTTTCCTAACGAATATGAGGAGTTAACTATTTGAGAAAGTATTTGGTTAAACTTATCAAAGGTTTCATCATCATACATGCGAAGGTTTTCCCAGTCCTAAGCTAGGTTTTGAAGCCTTGCTTCTTTCTCTGCGGCATTCCCTTCAAATACGGTTTCTAAGTTATCCCAAGCATCTTTAGACTTATTACACGTAGTTACGTGGTGCTGAAGATCTGGGGTAATGGCATGGATGATATCATTTAATCCGTCAGAATTTTTCCTTGCAGCATTAATCTCGACATCACTATAACTACCAATATCCTTTGCAACAGTTACACCGTCTACTATAACTGTTGGAGGATCATAGCCATTAACAATACGAACCCATGATTGAAAATCTCGCGCTTGAAGAAAAGCACGCATAGCAATTTTCCACCATAAATAGTTCGTGCCATCGAAGGCTGGCGGTACGTTTACAGAGATAGCACTTATGTCCATAATTATCAAATTGCTTCAAACACAGACTTATAAGGTCTTAGCGTGTTTGCCTGCTCTGATACCAATTGAAAAAAGCGGGGGTCTAATAACCACACCCAATATTTCTTTTGGCAATCTATATGGACTAAACCTCAATAATATTCCGAGAGTGAAAACTCAATCAAACAATAATACTAAAGAGTTTATTTCTTTTTCTCAAATCAAACAACAAATCAAACAGATAGAAATCTATGAGCCTGATTGATGTGAGAAATACTTAGACAGTACCAAAGACCAATATCCAAGATCAATCAAAATCCTATCCAATAAACAAGGTCGGATTTATCAATAATGATTGATTAATGCACAACCTGTGATATTTCAATTATAAAGATAAACAATATAATGCGGAAAAGAAATAACACAGACACCAGAAATTTTGTTAACGAGGAAACCGCAAATGCAGAAAAACCACGGGACCTAGTCCAGAATAAACACACACTGATTATAAGCTGTTACACAAATTTCCTACTACCTATTCGGACTAGATGTAATACCTGCTTCAGCTGTATTCAAGAACTTATAGAACTCCTAGCAGAACACCGATTCTCTTTAGGAATTCTTCTCGTATAACTTCTAGCAGAACACAAATTCTCTTTAGAAGTTATTCCCGAAAATCTTCTGGCAGAACAAAGTTCTCTTCAGAAGATACAACAACACGGTTGATACTTTTCGATCTTTTGTTTTCACAAAACACCGAATCGATTTCCCTTTAGATGTAAATCAAGGTTTTAGAAATCTTGTGTTTGTTTTGAGAAAAACAATTACTAGGTAAAAGTAATATCAAAATAAACTTGTAGATGAAGGATTATTATACTCTTCAAAAATAGGAAGAGAAACCTAATGATTCTACAACAAGAACAACTAGAATAAATCTAGAGATATCTTGTTTAAAACTTCTTAAGGATTTTTACGAGATTCCTTAATCGAAGTTTTCTTTCTAGTCTCCGATTTCGACTAACAAGTGTTGGTATACGATCGGAAACTGAAATCTATAAAAACCTAGGGTTTATGATCAACAACTCTTGAATGGTTTTATATCAGAAGAGAAAACCTTAGAATATACAAGAGGTGAAAAATCTAGACTACAAGTTGTATAATCAATCACGAAGATTAAATCCAAATCGGCTTTATGATCCCCAATACAAATACTTTTATCTCACTCTTTTTCACGAAGAACAGAAGACATGGAAAACAACCTTATGAAGCTTACATCAATTTTCCAAAGGGGATAAAAAACGTGTAGCACTCACGAACCCTTTATTTATAGTGAACAATAGCTTGGAAGCTAAGCAAAGCTATTTTCCTTTTTCAAGACTCTCCTAATTTTGGGATTCTTTCCTAAATTACATCTCTTGCCAAAAATAATTAAATAATTAATTAATTTAGCAAATATTGTATTTATGTGAGTAAATCACAATTTATCTTAGGAAGGAATCACAAACACTTTAATATGGTAATCAAATATGTTTGGAGTAATAGCTATCTTTCCTAGATAAGGAAACATCAAGAACTTGACCAAAAATGGCTTCTAGTCACGTAATTGGGCTCAAGTCCGTGAACCGTTACAAACAATTCGTGGATTGTTTCCTACTAACGAACTGTAACAATTACAGCAACACTTATAATTGTTACTTTAATAAATCACTCATAACTTCATCGTTATAACTCAGAATCTAGTGATTCTCGGCTCGTTGAATTCGTAAGCTCATTCACTATAACATAAGAACCTTTCCAGGGATAAAGGTTATTGTCACAAAAGTCGTGGCTCAAATAACCTCGAGTATATATACATAAATGTACATTTACCGTCATAGGAATCGTTCCATAGAGTGAGCATTTGTTTGGATATATTAGAAAGGTAGAATTGAACAAGAATCAAAATAAAAGTAATTACCACATACCTTTGTTGATGAAGTCCTCGTTGATGTCTTCTTGTAGTCTTCAAACTTCATCCTTCTAGGATAGCTTCGATTCTACTTCTTAGACTTAATCTAGTCCGAAACTATCTTTAGAATACTAAATCAAGAATGTATTTTTGAAACTAAAATTGACAACTAACTTGACATACCAATGCTAGTGTGTTCAACCGAGCAATGCTCTAACAAGAGGGATTCATGAAAAAATAGTTCTGGCTTCTAAGTTAATAAATGAACTGGAGATTAAAAGAAGAAGAGGAACTGTGGGATTGAAGTTAGATATAACTGAGGCCTATGAATCTCTAAGTTGGAATTTTCTTTTTGAGACAATGAGGCATTTTGGTTTTTCAGAAACAAGTATTCATTGGCTTCATAAAAATATTATGTCTACTAAAATCTCAGTTTTCGTGAATGGAGGGCCTTGTGGTTTCTTTGAAGTAGGTGGGGGTCTTAGGCAAGGAGACCCCTTATCTCCAATACTTAGTAATAGATGAGGAGGTTCTGAGTAGAAACATAACTAGAATGGTTCAATAAGGTGTTATTAAATCAATGGTGAATAGAAGTGGTTGTCAACCATCTCACGTACTATTTGCAGATGACATCTTTGTTTTCTGTAATGGGCACAAGAAGTCATTAGAACAGTTAATGTAGTTATTATTGAAGTACCAGCAAGCATCGGGACAAATGGTGAATAGAAGCAATAGTAAATGTTTTATTGGGGGTGACACTAAAAGTAGAAGAAGAGAAATTGCTGGTTTTTTACAAATGGAATTATCTGATTTCCCAGACAAATACTTGGGAATGATTTTGAAGCCAGGAAGAGTAAAGAAAGCTCAAGTTTGGAGCATTATAGAAATGTTACAGAAGTTACTAGCTGGTTGGATGGGTAAACTCCTAGCTTTTTCTGAAAGGCTTACACTAGTTAAAAGTGTATTGTGTAGTATACCAATCTATAATATGTCTGTCTACAGATGGCCTAGTGAAGTTATAAAGGAGTGTGAAAGAATAATAAGGAATTTCTTATGGTCAGGTGACCCAGCAGTTAAAAAACTCATCACAGTTAAATGGGATGAAGTATGTGCTCCAATGGAAGAAGGTGGACTAGGGATAAGAAGGTTGGAAGTTGTCAATAAAGCTCTTTTGCTAAAATTATTATGGAGGATTGAAACAGAAGATGAAGAATGGACTAGGTTCATAAAAGAAAAATACAAAAACAAGAAAGGGGAGTGGATTACTACATATAAAAAATCCTCAATTTGGCCTGGTTTGAAATGGGTGATGAATTCTTTTGAAAAAGGAACTAGATGGATTGTAGGTGATGGTCAAAATATATCAGTGTGGAAGCACAAATGGGTGAAGGCACAAGCATTATGTGAGGTGCATCAACAGGATGACTTTATCATACAACACAAGGATATGAAAGTAAGTGAGCTAATTACAAATGGAGAATGGAAAATACCAGTGGAGATGAATGCTTACTTCAATGCAAATGATTTACCATGCATTGGGAATGGTGCTGATAAAAGAATTTGGGAAATAAATTTAACTGGGACATTCTCAGTTGCAAATGCAGTACAAGATATAAGGAAAAATTCCCTATTTGTTCATGGGCTAAGAAAATATGGAGATATTGCATACATCTTAATTTGGCCTGCAACATGTGGAAAATAGTGAGAGGTGCTGTTGCTACAGAAGACAGTGTCAGAAAGAAGGGTTTCTCTACAGTTTCAAAATGTTATCTATGTGGCAATGGACAGGATACACTGATGCATCTATTATGGGAGTGTTCATTCAGTAAGAAGATTTGGCACTAGATGGGAGGTATTTTTCACTTTTTAAATCCTTTAAATTTTGATGAAGTTCTTAGTTGGGTGCAAACTAAAAGTAATGTAGTGAAAGAGATCTGGTATATAGCTCCATTTACTTTGATGGTTGAACCGTGGTTGACTAGAAATAGAAAACTGTATGAAGATGAGACTCCTAATATAGAAGATATTAAACACAAAATTCTGTGGTTTACCAAATTATGCAATAGTAGAATTAAGGGAAAGATGAATAAATGCAACTATGATTTGAATATCATCTTACATTTTGGGTTGAAAGGAATAAGAAGTAAAATTATAAGAATTAAGGAGATCTTTTTCAGTTTGCCAGAAAACAATCAGATTCTTATTTGTTGTGATGGAGCAGCTAAGGGTAATCCTGGTGTGGCAGGCTTTGGCTTTATTGGGAGAAACAGTGAAAGTGAATGTGTGGGTGCAATGGCTGGTGGTATGGGGATTGCAACTAATTATATAGCAGAAGTGATGGCTTTGGTAATGGCAGGAGAATGGACAGTGTCTAAATCATTTTTGAATGTATGCTTCAGTCTGGATTCTCAAGAAGTTTTACAGTATTTCACAAGTAATAAAATCCCTTGGATGGTTCTTAACAGATGGAAGAAAGTAATTTCTCATCTGAGAAGAGTATCTTATAGAGAAGCAAATTTTTCAGCAGACAAGATTGCTAAGAGAGGAGCTACTTTGAGCAGGGGGGAGATCTTGAGATATGAGAATAAACCTGATTTTGTGGAAAGTATGGAAGATGAGAGTACCACATATTTTAGATTCTGTTGAAAAATGAAAGTGTAAAGAAGTTTCCTTATTATTTTTGTTTTCTTTGGGTGTTATAAAACTAGGCCTTGGAGTCTCTTGGCTAGTTGAATTTTTTTTGTTTACCTTTTAGTAATAAAAATATATGATTTAGAAAAAGAAAAAGAAAAAGAAAAACAATAACGAAAATAATGGCAAAAGAAGAAGCTATTGCATATCGATTATAAGTTCATACTCTGGGCTTTGAAATCGCCTTTAATCAAAATATAGTTCTAGCTACTCATAGTCATAAGTTCTTAACAATAAAATCAATGGCTCAAAGATTGTTTAAAAGAAAGAAAAGTTGAGAATAAACCAGGTAGCAAACCCGAGTTGCTGCTGTGTAAAAGATGGTAGCTTCAGGCAGCTCTCTTTCTGAACTTCTATCAAGCACTTTGCAGGCGTAAGAAATGGTGACGAAAAGGTAGCTCTTTTCTACAACTTGCGCCATGGTGACGAAAAGGTAGCTCTTTTCTGCAACTTGCGCCTCTTTTACATCCTCATGCACCTGTAATTGCGACTAAGATAAACACCCACAGTTCCCAACATACCCAAACCCTACAGGCCTCCAAATCTCAGCCCTTCAGTAACCATAACAATCGGCAACTGGACATGTTCTCAAGCTGTTTTAACGGGCTCAATCTCTATCCAATTTCTACCCAAGTTTCTTCTCCCTGGTAACTTCTAACTCACGCCCCAGCTACTGCCAAACACGCCTTGCATACAAACTCAAACTCACAGCAAACCAGCTACAAGGTGATGCATTCAAGCAGGTACAACTGGTCCTGTTTTTGTTTGCCAAAACTTGGCTTAGTCTCTGCAACATTGAGATAAGACCTAACACAGATTCTTACAACACCTTGTTTGTTGTTCCATGGGTGTCTTCAGCTTCTAAATTGAGTCGGAACTCCTCAATCTCGATCACAGCTCCCTGGCAACAGTTCCCATAATTTCACAGCAGCACAGTCCATTATTCAACCGCGGCATCAACAACATCAGGTCCTTCCTTGTGTAAACAGCCTCAATTCCCCTGAAATCCAGTCATCTTGTACTGCCACCTCCATTCTTACCGACTGCTATAATGACCTAACTCCTTTCGACAATACCCACCAGTATCCCTGTAAAACAATCCACCAAATTCAACCACATCAGAATCATATTTCAGCTGAAACTGAGCTTAGTTCAGTGATACGTATTGATCTCTGTACCTTGGTGACTATTATTATAGAGGCGGAATTCAGAATAATAATAGACTAAAACTAGAAAACAGAACACAAAGTAGTAATTCGAAGAAATATATCTTCTCTAGATTATGAACAAGAAAACTATTACAATTCTCTCTTTGTTACGCTCACAATCTATCTAGGTAAATAACCTTAAAGTATTTGCTAAGCTTGCTTTTACAATAATTAATTGCCTCACAAACTTCTCTCTAGGTATATGTGTTAAACCTCCTTTTATAGGTGTCAAACCACACTCTCTAGATTGTCTTATCTATGAGCTAAACATCTCTATTTATAGCTTTAACGGTTTCCCAAACCTTATAGGAATCTATTTCCTTATCTAGGAATAATTTCCTTTCTAGGAATATTACCTTGTCTAGGAAGTATTTCCTTATCTTGGCACACTTCCTTACTTTGGTTTGGTTTCCCAAACCTCTTAGGAATTCATTTTCATTTTATAGGAATACTTCCTTAAATCAGTAATCCATTCTAAATTACAATTATATTCTCAATCCATCTTGAGGATCACTAGTTCCCGGAGAGAGGAAGATAAATATGTATCATGCGCCCCCCTCAAGAACTTGAACTCTTGTGAAAGTCAGATTTGGAGATTAGGGAACCCGAGAGTTCCTTTCTCCATGCTGAACCATCTCTCTTTGCTGGGAACTTGACTTCGACTTCCAATTAGGAAATCGTCCTTATCTTCTTGTCTTGTTGTTGATGGTGGTTTTTAGTTCATGGGTAAAATTGTAAAACCCTGTATTTAATGCGCTGTCATCCTACAAAGGAACAAAAGCCATTTGAAAGTAATGAGCGCATAAACCTCTTCGCTCACATATGTATTGAGCAATTCAATATATTTGTATATATACGTAAAATTCACCCAGAATGGTGCATATAGCAATAATCCCAAATATTCTATGAATTTTATTTTCCACCGGCATTATTCACTAATGTATTTCCCTCCTAGTATTTTCCTATGCTATGTTCCCTAGCTGAACTCTCAATATTAGCATGACATGACGATTAATGTTCACTTGCAGCGGAGTAACACGAATCTCCCGAAGTGTCAGTATTGAGATCTGCATGAAAACACTCACGCAGGCTACACCACTCTCTGATAAAGAGATTTTTGTGTCAACGCGCTTTTTAATTAAAAGTTAGCACAAACACGCTTAAATTCCTCAAGGAAAACCTTGACTGTCCATGTTAGTCTTAAAGAGCAATCACGGCCACACGTTTTAGCCAGTCAATTTAACAAGCTTAGCCTCTTCCCAGCGGAACCAGGCAATCTCCATGATGTCTACTGGCGGGCCCACTAGCATCCCAGCCGATCGGAATCCTTTTAGTTCACCCGCAGCACCCTTGATCGCTAGCCAGAACCAGGGTGATTGCGCTGTTGAAAGAGAAGCTCAAACGAGCTAAGACCGATCATAACGGTCTCAAATCCATCACATCCTCCCAACTTAGCTAGCTTAGTTGGACGGTCTAGATCTTCCTTCGAATGATCAAAGAGATGCTGGTGTGTTCACCAGCGACCTAGCTCCATCCCTGGTCGATCGAATTGCCCATGGCAAGCCAGGAGCGCATCAAATCGTTTTCTCAAACTAGGGTGAACACGCTGTTTCAGAAACCCTAATTTGCGTTGCGGCAGCGTGCTACTGTCGCAAATCGATTACAGCCGTCTATCTTCGCCAGCTAAATTGAATGGATTAGATCCAATTTTAGGCGGCCCAATAGATGTCAGCATGCTCACCGGCATCCCGCCTTTTCATCTGACAATCGTCCTGCTTAAACCAATGTCCAGTGCCTTGAATCGATTAGCCTAAATAGGGTTGTCCACACGTCTTCTAAACCCTAAATTGAATCAACGGCAGTACGCAACTGCCGCAAATTATCTCGTTCATCCAACTTCGCTAGCCTAGTCGGATGGTCTAGATTTATTTTCAGGATGCCAACAGGGTAACTCTGTAATCACCGGCCATCCCTCTTCCACAGGGAACGATTTGTAGCTTTCCCATAGGGCTCCCAAACGATCTCCCAAAGGTGGTCGTTCGCGCTGCTTATATACAATTTTAATGATTTTACAGCAATCATTAACTGTCGCAAATCGTCTTAGCCACTCAACTTGGCTAGCCGATTTAAGCGGTCCAGATCTAACCTGGATCGACCGATAGGATTTTAGAATGGTTACCAGTCGCCACTCTCCTATAGGGACCGACCGGCCAGCCTCAGACACATGCGCACAGCTCATACCAGCTCCCTGAAAATGGCCGGTCACGCTCCATTTAAGACGTTCAACTCGCGACTAATTTGGACGAGCTCTAAAATAATGATGCTTCCTGCACATCGATTATTTTTAGAATCTTGTTTAAAAGCGATGCTTCATGAGTATCAATTATAAACGATGCTTTATAAATATTGATTCCACAAATAATTTTATTATTTGACCTAAAAGCACTATATGCTACTTTAAGCAACGAGTCTCATGACTTGACGCATTCAGAAGCCTGCTGTATATATTTTTCCCACAAAATACTCGAAAATCAAACATGTCAAAAACTGGGGGATGTTCACTGGGTATTGGTCTGATGGTTTACCGCGTGCGACGTGCAACGCGCCCATTACTAGAAAGTGTCAGGAAATGACGGACGGTTAACAGCAATGAGAGTAGTGAGTGAAAAGGGTGACCAGTCTTCCCTCATAATGGAAACGTGATGATCACCACCTTTTGCACAACCTCACTTCTCCACTACTTAACTGCCTCCACTTCCTACGAGATCAGGGTGCGCTCGAACATGACTTGTATAAATAGGTTTCCAACCTATTTCAACAAAGGAGAACACAAGTGTTATCAACACAAGTAGCCATAAACCATATTTTGATACAAGTCATAAAACATCCACACCTTCATAATTCAACATTCTGATCTCAAACACCTTCTTCGCTTCCCTCCCTAAGATCAACCCTTCTCCTTCATTTTGTGACCGAATTGAATCTGGAACGGCCATTTCTTGGTTTAGGCTAGAGTCTTACAGATTGATCTCTCAAATCTAAAAGTACTCCCGTTCAGTGCATTTGTTTAGGGTTTGAGTTCGTTTCTCATCAACACACCCAAATTTATCAAAAACAGTAGAATCAGTTTTTACCCCAAAACAACTGGCGACCACAGTGGGAGATTAATCTCTCGGTTGCAAAATCAGTTCTTAAAATCTTCATTCCAGTTTTATCAACTTCAAGAGGGTGGATCTTAGATCTAACTCGATCGTTAACCAAAATTCATTTTAAATCACCAACTCCGACTTCTCATTCCATAATGTACCCTGGTCATTCAAACTCTTCTAAAGCGAAGGCTCGGAATCCAATCACCATAGAGGGCGTGACAAAAATACTAGAAGATGTTGCCACAAACCAAGCTGATATTATTAAGCAGCAAAATGAGACGCTTTGTATCCTAAGGAGTATGATAAGTCGGTTGTGGGGAGAGACGGCAAATGTTCACCTAGAGAACACCACCATTTTCAGAGGTGATATAAAAAATGTTGAATCCTTGTATGAAGTTCGTTTCTCTACCAATGACGATGTCGATGGAGCACATGTCCATATAAGACGAGAGCAAAAAGGGGATGACCGATTAAATTTAGCCAACGACAGAGAGCTAAGACAGTTTCACAATGCCAAAAGGAGAGACCTGCCAAGTGCGTCACAATATCCACAAGACAAAGAAAAGGAGTCGGCCTATGAAGCTTTGTTGGAAAACTTGTATCTCAAAACCCTTGCGGAAGTGTAGAAAGTTGTCCAACAATCCGTAGACCCGACCTCTCTAACCTTACTAAACAGTGGAGCACCGGAGGAAGAGGTAATTTACCAAGGTCTCCATGAAGACAGAGACTACGCTGATGAACGGTACTCAGTTCATCCACCTCATAGTGCTATTGTCACCGATGCAGAGCCCTCGAGAGAAGTTGCACTTCAACAAAATTGCCAAACTAAATGATCTGCGCCTATGTCAACGCTCACTCAGGCCTCAACTTCACCCTCGAAACAAGCTTCATATCAAAGCCTACAAGAATTCTCACGACAACAGCCACTAACGCGAGAAAAACCATACTCAGGGTACCCGCGCTTCCCACTTCCGATAAGAAAAGTTCTGGAGTTGCTTGAAAATTGGGTACGAGACGGAGCAGTTCAACTACCTCCTGTATGGCGCTCGCCAACTGATCGAGAAATGACATATTCGAGGTATTGCCATTATCACAGGTTCTTCCATCATCCTACCAGTGAATGCAACGGCCTGAAGCGCATTATCCAGGAAAAGATTAACTATGGAGATTTACGTCTATGAACTGGAGATTCTCCATTTCTCTACAAGTCAACACGTGTAGTCAACAAAAACAAATTGGTTGAAGACTTTTCATCATTGAGAGGCGCATCATAACCTGGATTCGAAGCAATTATCCAGGAAAGCCAGTTTTCTTTATTGGGTCTCGTGAACAAGTAAGTTTCGTAAAACAATCATACATAACCAATTATTTTGAAATTCACTGGGGACTCGACACATACGTCAGCTCATGTGGAGAATAGAGCCAATAATACGATTATTCTAAAAATATCATATTACTCTAGCATTTTCCCTTTTCATGTAACATTCATAATTTCTCCAAAAGGGTTGCGCTATTTGCGTTCCAACTTATTAGTTCATCCAAATATTATCACTTCCGGAAAATTACTCACAAAATCATTTTAAGAGTAAAAAAATTCAAAAATCCTCACAGAGCAATCACCTACTAGTTCATACCCAGAAAATCAAAACCATAAAAGAGACGTCTTTTGCCTTCAAAAAAAAAAAAAACTAAGAGGAGAAAATTCATGAAGTAAAGGCATTCAAGGGAAATCGTCCAACAATAGCTCATTCTTCTTGGCGAAAGCGTCCTTCATATTTTGGAGAGCAACCTGCTTCAACTTCAACTCTTGGGATAACTTCTGAACTTCTGCCTCCTGTTGGTTAATAAAATCCACGGAAGGAACTTCAGCCATTTCAGTTTGCAGCTTTTGGATTTTAGAGAATCCTTCACAAAACCAGAAGATGTAAACTCAAAGTTCACAAACATATCCAGGTGGAACTCCCAGTTTTGAACTACTTCCTCAGAGACGGCGCGCCCATTCGCACTGCACATGTCATGGATGGAAGATAGAGCTTCTTCGACACGTTTAACTAATGAAAAGTGACTCTTAACCTTCTTGGTCGTGGCGATGTGCCCATGCTTCTTCCATATTTTGGTGTACAACTCCGCATACTTGGCCGGCACACTGAATCCTCAAACCAACATGTGGTTTGTGAAGGGGACGTCAAACGGGGGAGCAAAAGTAGCTCCAGCGGCGAAATGCACAACTAATGCCATGTCGGTTCCGAGAAGTTCTTTGGAGGCAACTGCATCTACAACAATGGACGTGTCGGTTCCGAGAGGTTCTTTGAAGGAAACCGCATCTACAACCATGGACGTATCATCTTTATCCTCCTCGGGAGGGGCAGCAATGTTCCCTGCGTCGTCATCCATCTCCACCTCGAGATTGTTTTCTGTTACGGTTCCACCCTGCAATATTACTGGTTAATATTTATTTCACATCAAAGAGCGAATCATTTCTCAGAAAATATATAGAAGACGTACCAGCTCATCTTCCGGCTCGCTAGATTCTCTACTACGCCTGGAAGTACTTCCTTCATCGCTCTCGGAGCCAGAATCTTCTTCGTCCTCAGCTTCCTCTTCGAGAGATTCAGTATCGCCGGATTTCTCTTCTGAAGGCACTATGTTGTGGCTGCGTGTGAGTTTATACCCATATTAATTAGGGTATACCCAGATTTAAATGGACATAGTGCTCTTACTATGGGGAGGCCAAAACTGGGTGAAGTTATTTTAGTACCCCTGCACTAATTAACCTAAAAACTAAACCCTAAACTTAAAAACTTAAAACCGTTTAATCTTCTTCTAATCCCTCTCCTCTTCTCCTTCCTTCATCTTATTCCATCAACCTAAAATTTCAATTTTGATTTTTCTACAAAAAATGGTTGATTCTAAACGATCAAGTAGCAATAGAGATTCAACAGGTAACATCAAAAGATCCAAATCAGGGGAAAAGGTAAGGGAAAAGTTGGAATGAGTAAACTCGAGAATGCAATCCCTGAGAATGTTGAGAAGAACCCTCCATCGGCGAAAAGAAGACTGTAAGTGATTTCTAAACTCAAACCCATTATTGTTTTGTGTTTTTTGATTGTTATATTAGGTTAGAAATCGAAAACTATGATTTTCAGGGTTTTTAGTCGGCAGGTTTCTTTGAAATTTTAGATGCCGACCTTAAGATTTTAATGGTAGTCGGCAAGGTCGTAACATGAAGCCGACCTTTCATAACATACATGGCGACTGTTAAACAATAACCAGGGCCGGCAAGGTATTCAATAACCAACCTTGACGACTTATCTCTAGTTGGCATTTTCTTAAACTTGTACCGTTCCGACTTTAGGTCACAGAAACTTGATTTTCCTGAGTTAATAGTCGGCATCTTTCTTGAATAGGACCATACCGACTGTGTGTTAGTCAGCGTGGTGGATGATTACAACCCCTCCGACTATGTATTAGTCAGCAATGTTCAGATTATCGACCATGCCGACTGTCTTACCAGAACCATGTTTCAATGTGTATAATTTTCATATCTTTTATTTGTGTATTTTTTAGGTTCCCAGAGGGAAAAATAGAAGATATCCCTTGTCTTGTTAGCAATGCAGCAGAGCTATTGGAATTTATTGACAAGATTTATCCTTCTTTAGAAGATCCTAAAGATGAAACTGAAGAGAATTGCCCTGTAAGAAAGTTACTTCTGATGGGTAAGAAAGATCCTGAAGAACTTCTAAGGTTTATGGAGAGTCCTAGCAATCCCCTCAACTATGAAGAATGCACATCATCAGAGGGGGAAGAAGAGGAGGTTGATCCAAGAACTTTTTTCAAGGCATCTGACTTTTCTGGAGTGAACCCCTATTATAATTTCTGTTGGGTATAACTAAAGGTCGGCAAGGTAACATATCCGACTTTTCAACAGCCGGTAATATGATAGCCGACATTGTAGGAAATATTTATATGCCGACCATAAGATAGATGGCCCAAGATAGTCGACATATTCTTCATTCATAGACCGTTCCGGCCAGAAATAGTCGGCGTTTTCTTCATCCGAAGACCATGCCGGCTATACTTAGTCGGCACCTTATTCAAACGTCGACCTTGCCGGCCAAAGTTAGTCGGCACCTTATTCCATCTTCGACCTTGCCGTTTTTTCACATTTTCAGAACCGGAATTTTGATCGAAATCGAACTCATAAGACAGACAAAAGGTTTAATCTACTGAATTCTTATTTTCAAAATTTTAATCTAAACTCAATTAGTTAAGCTAATCAGAATTTTTAGTGTTAATTAAACAAGGGTATATTAGCCATTTAGAAAATATATGGTTAAGGGATGGCCTGTTTTACTTCTAAATGACCCAGATTTTGTCTCATTAGGTATACCCCAAATAATCTGGGTATACCCCAATCAGCGAGGATTTATATCTTGGTTTTTGATTTTGTGTTTTTCTTATTCTCAGAACCTTTCATGTGGGTTGACTGGTGAGTGGTGGGACTATTTTTGTACTGGTGGTAAAGACGTATCCTAAATACTACTGTTTCTATAGTAGTGGGAGTGGACCATCTGACGATCTAAAAGGAATACAAGTACCAGGACAACCTTATTGAATGCAAACCCTCGTAACAGCGCTGGTTGCAGCAAATTCGTAAGTATTCGATCTCCTTTGCATCAAATCAACATTTATTGGTGTATAGCCGGATGATGTTGGTCTCGATTCTATAATGTTCGCGTAGCAGCGCTTTGATTAGACATAGAAAGAGGGTTTGAAGCGATTGACAAGGGAATTGGTGCTCGATATTCTGGAACGCATAAAGGGATCTTTAATTTCTTCATCTAGAGCTTTCTACGGAACTGGAAGTAGTATATCAGATTATAATTATAAATGCCACATTGTCTGTTGATGTACGTATACTCAGAACAGCACTTCCAGTAAAATTGAAACCGAACATTAATTCCAGTAACATGACATCATTCACACTTGCATAAATCTGTCACCGGATGTCATATTGATACTGCAGCGAAAGAATGAAATCCTTCAATAACTGATCCATATGGTTCTTCTACGCCATATGGTTCTCCTACGGCAACAACAAAATCAAAGAAAAACTCTAGGAACTGAAAGTGTAAAATACACGGAGAGCTTAAGAACTCGACAGCCACACAATTGCACGCACAAACACACCAACGAAAGAAAATAATTAAGGAACTGCAAGATTGCAGAATGAGCTATTTTGTATATTGTCATGACTAATTCCTTCTATTTTGTTTGTCAGCTTTTTTTCTGGCTCTTCTTTCTCTGGAACTCAATGAAGACTTGAATGCTCCATCATTTTCTGAATCTTCATAATCCTTGAAAGATTTCTGCATACATACAACATATCAATTAATATACTTTGCTATTATCAATAAAATATGTAAACTTTACAGATGCATTTTGAGTAGATACCTCGCGAATCTCATTAAAGCTTACTGCATAGAAAGTCAGGGCAGCAACTGCAATTATCCCTACTACTGGAATTGCTATCATTTGAATTTTATCCATTCCTCAATCCCGGAATTCCTCCTCCCTCGAGCTTTCTATGTTCGGCTTTACAACTTCCGAATTACCGGTTCACTTTGTTTCAGCAACTTTTGTTCATCTCTGTGGTACTTCCTGTATTTATTTCTCTCTATGGGAAAGAAGATAAGATTCTAAAACTTTGGTATATACATGGGATAAGGAAGGACCATCAACTGATACTAGCACCACAAAAAACGATTGGAGCAACCACCAAGCTCTAGTATATAGCCATAAAAATGCAGAGAAATTTGTTTAGGCAAGGGAGCTTCAGTCTACATTGCCCAAACCCTTTGAGGACCACCACAAAGCTAATATGAAGTGTTGACTGGGTAGGAGGGGGTATCCAGAGCAGAGCACGCTGCTGCTCGTAAAGTTAATATAGGCCGCAGAAGAGTAGAGGAATGACGAAAATCAGTGATTTAGGTAACAGAGGTTTACAGGATTGCCTGGTGTTCCAAGTACAGGACTATGTTTACCCATCAGTCTAATTTAGACAGCATTATGCTAAGCCCCTAGGTAGTCCACAAGCCCTTTGCTCCTATCAGCTCATATGTGCATATGCTTCATTGTCTCGTTAATACACCAGGAATGTAGCAGAGCAGAAATCAAACTTGAGTCGATTCTCTGTTTAAGTTAGAAGGCAAATACTCTATCTTTTCCCATATGAATGAAACCAAAACGTTTCTCTATAACTAGTTGACGAAAAAGACTATGTATCTTTCGTTGAAAAGCATTTTAGTACATTATTTTGCAAGAGAAAACCACTAAAAACATTTGATTAGAAGTGACAGTTACAAAAAAGAAGAAAAGAAAAGAATACAGATTAGCACATTTTAATCTAAGAAGAAGGAAGATAAAAAAGCCTAACATAGGAGTCCGTAAGGATGTTTAACCAGGTGGCCATTTCATTTGTCTTCCTCCAAGTACATGCAAGTGCAGATGATAAACAGATTGACCTGTGGAAGTAGATATATTCATGCCTCGGCAGGGAAAACATTGAACAACAAAAGGAATCCTATCAAAACTTAACAAATTTAAGAGGTGTGAATAAATACTTACAGCCACCAGGACCATTATTGACAACAACACGAAATCCATCCAAGATGCCTTCCTTCTCTGCTACCATCTTTGCAGTATATAGAAGATGACCCAGTATCTTACTGTGCCTTGGTTCAGCCTATGGTAATGAGTAATAAGTATCACAAGATATAAGGTACCCAAATTATCACAAAAAATGAACGGTATGTAGTAAGCAAGTGTTCATTCATCAAAAGTTGACTCAAAACTGAAGAATGTTTTCTTGACAGGCTCAGCGGGAAGCATATACTGTATATCCTGTGTCGACGGAAGGTAAGCTGCAGTTCTGACCCTCATTATAACAGTATAAAATGAAACCCAAGACATAGTTTGTGGGAGTATTTTCAGGTGCACGAAACTTAAATGGCGCAAAAGGCACTGTAATATACAACCGACAGTCAGAACTTAGAGAAAATTTAATCAACACAGACATGATCCAAAAGCTAGAACATGAACGTTCTGATGCTCATTATACCATGGGAGGGAAAATTTCTTCCCAAATTAATGTAAGTAAGATTAGGCACTAAGTGAGGAAAGATTGTTCTTTGCACAAAAGACTTAAAAGAGTTCCAACTTACTTAAGATGAAACAATTAATAATTTAATCTTGTTTGTGAAATCTTCGACTTCACCACAACAAAATTTGGACAAGGAATCCTTACTATATCTGAGGAATAACCTTAGTACCCTGAGATCTTGGAATCTACTTGTCTCCTAGTCATAGTCCATCCATGATACAAACTCGTGTGCTGACCAAGGAGAAAGGGAAAATAAAATACCTTTCCAAGCTCTGTTAGTCCATCCCTGAACTTGGGAATTACTACGACATGCACAGGTGCTTGCGGATTGATATCACGAAATGCCAACACCATATCATCCTCATACACTATGGTTGAAGGTATCTCCTTGGATATAATCTTGTCAAATCTGGAAAAAGAAATCGTGGAATTAACACAATGTCAATGCTTAATAGTTCAGAATCTCTTGAGCTAACTACAGGATACACCCGAAAGACCAGAAATTCTTAGGAAACATACATGGTTGGACCTCCAATGTCAGCAGTTGCCGCAGCCGCTTTAGCAGCAGTTTCTTCATCATTTGTACCACTAACACGACATAGTAATCTGAAAATTCACAAAAAAAAAAAAAACTCGATAACCTGGCCTGGTAGTCTACATGTTGAAATGGTGTTTCGATTGAGATTACAAAAATTAAGAGATTACCTGGTTCGAGTTCGTAAAGGAGGAAAATTTGTTTGAGTTGTTGTCGAGAATCCTCCGAATACAATCGAATTCTTGGAAGAAGAAGACACGATAAGTTGTCGTAATGATCCAGAGTTCCTGTTAAGAAGAAGAAGAATCATTTCCGAATAAATGAATACAAAAATGATTATGAATTTGCAAATAAATGAAAGGGAAAAGAAGAGAAATTTACAGGAAGTGTGAAAAGGAGTTGATTGTTGCAGCCATGGAAATCATCTTTTGATTTTAAAATGAATAAGTGGAAATGAAAATTCGCTCTCTATCAATTTCGTTTAATCTTCTTATTCATTCGGACTCCTCACTCACTCAGCAATGAAAACGACAGATAGAAATTGGTATAACCAAACCAAAAACATACCTAAAATCCTACGAGGGTGTTTCTCTTCGGCTGACTCACGTCTGACTCCGCCGTGTCTAATTTTAGACACAGACCATCTGCTATCTGCTAACTTTCAGACCTTTTTTTTACGGCAAAGAGCAAAATTTATTGAAAAAGGTTCTCAATCACTAAAACAGTGATAAAGAAACCAAAATTAAGTTACTAGGATGTGTGTATAATAGCATCACAATTACAAATAAGAGTGGATAAAGTGAAACCTTGAAAAATATTTGTGTGCAAAGTCCAATTGAATAACAAGGACTTGACCTCTATGATAATCTGATTTGTATGTCTACTCAAATTATTATAAAACCTATTGTTTCTTTCCTTCACATGCTCCATCAAATAGCAAACGGCAAATACCCCCACAAACGTCTAAGCCTCTTCTTTGCTTTCTTGTTTTTCCACTCTCACAAAGTTTTTCTAATGTCACTTGCAAAAACCCATCGAATTCCAAAACTATTCATAAAATACGACCATACCTCAAAGGTTGTATTTGTTAAAGCACTGCTCAGTCGAACTCGCAAGCGTTGCTATCTCAAGCTTGTTTGTCAAGTTTAGTTGTCAAAACTATAAGTCTTGATTTCTAGTCTACTTATAGCTATGTCTCGGATTAGGATAGAATGTGTAGTTGAGCTTTAGACTTAACGACGTTCATCGATTGAAGACGAAGAACTACTAAGGGGAGCTTGTGGAACTTCATCAATAAAAGGTATGTGGAGACTTGAACTCATCTATCACTCAGAAGTCTATTTCTATTCTATCTCCTATTGAGACAAAAGTTGTATAGCTATATAGACTTTACATTATACACATTTGATATTTCGAGCTGAGTTTAACTCGCTTATATCTTTCTCGAAATATGTGTTGGTAAGCTTTCGCTTTAACCAAGTTCATCTTTTATTCTTGACGAAAGTCAAAAGATGATCATGTGAAAATCGCCTGGTAACATCTTACATGATTTGTGTGAGACAGTCATTTGATGTAGATTCGGAATATTTCGTATTGATCATTTGATCACTTGAAAATTGCTTTGAAGCTAATAGTTTGTTTGAGACATCTATTCTCCTCTTCCAAGAATGTTTCAATGATTAAAATGGAGTTTAGGACAATTAACCTTTGATTGGATATAACATAGTATGCGTACTTGTATGCTAACTGTTGCAAGTACACTCCAAGTCCGGGAATTGAGTATGCACACCCGTATGTGTACTGATTCAACAGTTGAAATCCGGGAACTATAGTATGCATATTAGTATCCATACCGATTTCAATTGAGTTCGGCCATGAACGACAGTATGCGTACCCGTTTTCATACTAGCAAACAAGATCAAGTCCGGGAACTTAGGTATGCGTACCTGTTTGCATACCTGAGTGGGTTAAGTTCTAAAATTGGTTAAGTATGATTACATACTCATGAACAAATACATTTGTATAATAAGGAATGCAATCTTTGCAAACCGTGGCTGTAATGTTCATGAATTGATTCAAGTGAATCAAAACCGGTTTTGCTTCAATTGTATCTTGTATACTTTTATGAGAATATAAACAATTAAACAACTCTATAACTAGTTTCATTTGAGTCATTTGAACTAGTTGTGATTAAGATGAACAAGGTTGATATGAAAGTGTTCATATGGCTAACTTCGGTTAACTATTGTTGAGCCAACTAAATGTACACGTTCAGGTACGGTTACCCATATCTACATTTCACATATATGTAACAAGCTAAGACAATCTAACGGTTGAAAGATATTAGATTGAATCTAATCAGGTTTTCATCTAATGGTGAATATTGAATTCTTTGTTACTAAGGTAACATTGATTGCAATCCCTGATTTGAAGACTATATAAGGGAGAACTCTAGCAACTGGGAAACGTAATCCCCACACCTCCTGTGTGATACTAGTTGCGACTAGAGTTGATTCTCCTTTAACCTAAGTTTCTTCCTAAAACCATTATAGGTTAACGACTTAAAGATTTCATTGGGATTCTGAAGCCAGACCCAACTATTTTCTCTGTAGTTGCGTGTTTTGATCTTACTTTGTTCTATCGTATTGAGTACTATCTTCTCTAAGATTTGCTTGAGATTAAATCTCCGATAGGTAAGATAAAAAGGTAATCACAAAGCTCTTCGTCTCATTCTTTGTGATTCCATAATATCTTATTTCGCTACCATACGATTAAGATTATTGTGAGGTGATTGATATTACTAGGTTGTTCTTCGGGAATATAAGTCCGGTGTATCAATTGGTTCCTGTTTACCTTGATTTATCAAAACACAGAACAAAAACTCGTAGGTATTTCTGTGGGAGACAGATTTATCTATTCAATAGACTTTTCCGTGTGAGACAGATTTGTTTATCAAGTCTTCGACTTTGGGTCGTAGCAACTCTTGGTTGTGGGTGAGATCAGCTAAGGGAATCAAGTGCGTAGAATCCTGCTGGGATTCAGAGGCGTAAGGAACGCGACTGTACCTTAATCAGTGTGAGATTGGTTAGGGCTCAACTACATTCCAGTGTGAAGTTAACTTGTAGTAGGATAGAGTCTGTAGCGTCTTAATACAGTGTGGTGTTCAAATTTGTACTAGGTCCCGGGGGTTTTCTGCATTTGCGGTTTCCTCGTTAACAAAATTTATGGTGTCTGTGTTATTTCTTTTCCACATTATATTTTCTATATAATTAAAATATCACAGGTTGTGCGTAGTTCAATCAATTAGATAATCCAACCTTTGGTTGTTGATATAAATTGGTTGACATTTGAACATTGGTCTTTGGTACCGTTCAAGTTGTTTCTCATATTAATCCGGCTCACAGATTTCTATTTGTCCGGTTGCAGATTGATTTGAGAAATTGAGATATAACTCTTGGATGTATTTTTCTTGATTGAGTCTGACTGTCTAGTTGATTCTCTTGGAAGTATATTAGAGTTGTCCATACAGATTGCCTAAACGAAATATTGGATGTGATTGTTAGACCCCCGCTTTTCAGTATTGCAATATAAAAATGAGTAAGCATTAGTCTCTTCATGAGTACCACACAATAAACAAGTTGCACTCTGGACCATTCCTGTATTATATAATTGATCTAAGGTGGGGGGTCCATCATAACACAAAGTTCAAACAAAAAATGATACTTTTAAAGGTACCTTTGGATTCCAAAGTTGCTTATTCGAAAAAAAGATAAATCCTCCAGTTTCAAGAGACGAATATGCTGAAGCCTACATAAATCATTTTTCATTGTTATACCTCCACTGTCTATCATCACTTGCAGTTATATCAAGTGTGGAATTAGGGTCGCCTATCACCTGTAATAACTGAATCACTTCCTACATCTCTAATTCATTCAAATCCCTGAAAAATTGTAAATTCCATACTCCTTGTTCCGACACAATCTCCTTCACGGGGAATTTTTTACCTTTGGAAATTCTGAATAAAGAAGAAATCTCAACTTCTTTTATTTTTTTCCTTTTTTTCTTCTCTTAGAGCAAGGGCTATGAGTAGTCTCCAAATAGAGACTAACTCTTTCAAATGAAGGAGGGCTCGCTCAAAAGAACGAGTGAACCCATTATGGGAAAATAAGAAAAAGACATTACACGGGAGACTGTCTCCCTGTAGTAAAAAAAAATCGAAGTAAATGGGGGACAGTCCCCGGTAGAAAAATAAAAGAGGTGTTAGTTAGATGGTTGGTGGCTGGGTGTTTTGCTGTTTTCTAAAAATCAAAAAGCAAAATGTTATTTCGAGATGCAAATTCAAGGCAACTTCTACAAATAAAAAGCAGAAATTATTTTCTTCTGACTTTTAGGATTAACTGTTGTTTTTCGAGAAGCCGTAGCTCCTTCTCTTATAATATCCAAACATCTAAAATATGTCCATGGACTATGGATATTTATTTGTAGGCCTCTCATAACCTAAGGGAAATTTTTATAGCAATGGCCAAATAAAATCTTTTGTTGAACCAGATGGATGGCCAAACACGTTTTTCCACTATGAGAAAAGAAGTGTGCGGTTGATCATCAAGCGCCAGGACGAAGAACAGCCGCCCGCGTGTGAAGATTATACGCGGTGTTCGATCCACAACCGCGGGCGTGGGAAGCAAAAATGCCAACGGTTAAATACCCGACGGCTCTTTTCCCAACGACTATAATTTTTAAACCTATAAATTTCTTCATCTGAATTCATTTTCACTCACACCACTACTATCTCTTCTTCTAAAATTCTTCTAAACAAAATTTTATTCTTCCTAAACGAAGTCTTAATACAATTGAGCGAGTTGATAAGAAAAGCGGTCAATACTTTAAGGCACAAAAGAGATCGAAGACCTGAACCACTACCGCAACCTGCCACAAATGTAGATTATACTCAAAATCGGGAAGCATAGTTTGCTTCGCCGAGTGTCGTTGATGCTCCATCATTATTCCAAGGTCATGTGTCAGGACATCAAGAGCGGTCTAAGAGTTATTATAGAATGAGAGGTGGATTTCAAGACTTAAAGGCTGTTTGTGAAGGTCTACACCTTGCAGTCCGAGAAAGGGTTGACAAATTTCCCTGGCGTGCACTTTATATTGTGAAGCCTAAAAAACACAACAACAAAATAATGAGAGTATTGGTGGAAAGGAGGTGGCCGACGACGCACACGTTCCATTTTACAGATTTTGAAATTGGTAAGTTTGTTTAACTTAACTTAAATTTTATTTTTTAAATAATTATTAAATAACCAAAAAAATTAATTATAGTTGATATTATTCTTGTAATAGGAATTATGCCCCTTGATTTGTATTTCATTTGTGGGATTCCAAGTAGAATGGGAGATCATGTACCATTCAACCAAAACGAATGGATGTCAAATAATAAATGGCAGACGCTTCTTCCTCGTTTATGGAATCACATGTACATGAAGATCATAAAGATTTGAAAGAAGGTGTACTATTTTTATCAGTGTTGAAGCGTTTCTTTCACCAAAATAGAAACTCAACAAATGTAGATGACTATTCTGAACTGAAAAGGGTGTTTATCTTATGGTTACTAGGTCAGACATTCTTTCCAAAATGAATTACTATTTCTCATATTGGTTGGCTTGAAGCGTTAGAAGATTTTGACAAAGCACCACATTATGATTGGGGCTCTGCAATTTTAGCAAAAATGTACTGTGGGTTGGATCAAGCGTCCATAGGTATAGCTAACTTCAATGATTTCTGGGCATCATAGAGGTAAATATCCAAATTATTATTTTTAAATTTAAAGAATTTTGTGAATAAATGTAGATTAAGTCAAAATACTAGATTATGGAGTAATTTGCAGTATTGGTGGTATACCTATTTCTGTGTCGGTAAACCAATTCTGAAACACAACATCCATAGATTTCCAATCATTAACATGTACTTCAATACTAACTGGGCGAAGGACACTGGCAGCGACGGTTCGGTTTCCAGTTTTGTTCTGAGGTATCAATAGATGACTCGGAGCCACATGAATGTTGTTGTTCACCCTTACATTAATTTTCTTGAGTATTGTCGTAATGATGAAGAACATATTCTTGATTAGTCTCACCATGGAGTTGTTTTTTATACTCCATAAATAGATAGAGGGGTTTGGTACCTGGGAGAAAGACTGATGTACCAATTACATGAAATTTATGTAATTTCAATTAACCCGCCACCACAGATGCAAACCTATGCATCATATTTTGATCGGCTGAGAATATTGTCGTGGGAGAGGTGTGAACTAAACACACAGAGGGATATTGATGAAGCGCAGTATGTCATCTGGTACAAATCGATTGCGAAGCCAGTGATTGGTATAGACAACATGCACATATATGGGTTTGATTTCCCAAATATCATTCCTATCCAGCCGCCTCCGAAAGATCCATGCTTTATGACTTACCCCACCACGAGTGCAAGTTCTTCATCATCTTCGTCAAATTTTCCCGAAATCCGTTCGGAGATGCCAAGTATTACTTCAAAAGGTGAGCAAACCACGATCCCCATTGTTTCACAAGCTATGAAACGTGATTATCCATACCACAATGTGAATTCTTATAATGAAGAGTTGAAGAGATAACTTGACGATATGCATTGGCTGGTTCCGCAAATTGGGAATGCACACTTGGATGTGTGTCGGAGATGGCAGACGAACACAATGTTTGGATTGATTCCAACTATAAATGATGAAGGGCATTCACATTAATCCAATTCTATCAGGAGTGATAGATCATGGCACGAGAGCGATACGCTAGTTGGAGATACACAAGTACCACATAGTAATTCACCACAAACTGTGCATGTTTCTCAACCTTAAGTATATTACCCTGATGCTAGGCGTGCTTCATCATCATCATTCGTGCCCTTCAACCCAAATGATCCTTGTTACACTGTTACACCACCACAACAAATATCTTATATGTTTGGAGGACCGAGTGCTTTCCAATCGCCCTACTGTTCTTCAACCAACTTTTTCCCCTAATACAAATTTATCAAATATGTTGGAAAGTGGGGTTATCCAAGGTCTTGGAGAATGGATGACTCCAGGCCTCGAAGATAACGATGAGCGGCGTTAGAGAGATTGTAATTTTTAATTTTGCTACATTTGTAATTCTAATTTTAATCAATTAAAAGTACGACGGTTTGTTTAAATGAAATTACATATGTTTAAAATTAAGCGTTTTACATTAGCTTCAGTAATGAGAAATACTAGGTGGAACAACAACTACAAGGAAGGGATTGAAATTCTTCAACACCTTAAGGATTTCAAAACAATTTTTGAAACGAAAAGCCATATTTTTTCATCTTCTCCATTCAGCTAAAGATATTCTTACCATCTCAGCATTTGTTTCACCTCTCAGTCTATATCGATTGGCTTGTGATAGACGCATTTATGTGTCTATTTTCATCTCTTTTATGTATAGTGTTAGTACCCATTTTTGTACTAATTTTGGTATTTTATCCCTTGTAGGTGTTTTTGGAAAAATAGGCTTTTGCGGCAAAAATTGGCTCGAAAAGTTGTTAAAGGCTCCTGGGAGGACATTTGCTATTCAGACTCTCATTTTGGATAAGGGGTAACCCATTTCCAAGCAGCTGCTAAGCACAGACCGGGTCTAGATAGGGGGAAGTCACATTTCTTCACGTTTTCAAAAACAGAAAAATGGCGGGAATTTGTTTCTTTCACATACGATTTTGTGGATGGATTGTTGATCGATTTTTAGGGAGATTAAAGGGATGAATTTGATTGGGTTTGTTCTTATGGACTTAACAGGCGAGGTAAGGGTGTTGGAATGGATCCAAAGTGGCTAGAACTCGAATTGGAAGCGAAAAAAGGTTAAAAATATCACGGTTTATTTTGGGCAAGTTTCTTGGTTTATTTTTGGAAACTTACGTGAAGAAGAGGAAGGAAACTCTTCTTAGAGATTTGTTTCTATCACGGGAGGAGTTTGGACAGCTGAGAACACGTGAAACAGAAAAGAAAAAAAAAATTATCGCAACTTGCTGTGGAGGAAAAAACCAAAGTTATTCTCGAATTTTCTTTGCTCTACTATGTATAAAAGGGTTGGTTCGAGTCCTAGGAAGGTAACCAAGACCTTAGGGGAAAGTGTTGAGCCTTAAGGAAGCCAGAAAAATCATTAGAAGAAGATCGGGTTCTGCTGCTACTGCTGTTGCCGGAGAGGACGAAGAACACAGAACAGTGGAAAAAGAAAGTTTCAGAGGCAGACTTATTTTCAGTGACAACGAGTTACGGTCGCATCATCCTGCAGTCACCGAAGCTCTTCAGCAACGATTCTGTCCGCTGTATTAGACTTTCAGCGACTACAGTATACCCTTTTCTCTCTTGTAATCAATTTTTGAGCCATAAACATGTATTTTGAGAACACGATTAATATGAGGAGCTAAACCCCTTAGCCGAGGCGACGGAGGAAGCCATTGTTCCATGAAAAGTGGTATAGTTCTATTTTAATTATTTATTGCAATTATTTTACATGATTATTTGCATAGAACTTAAAAGAAAATTGATTTTTATTGAGTAGTTGTGAGTTGTTTTGATGGAACATGCTAGGTTTTAAAACTTTTGATGTTTCATGCTTTGTGATTACAACTACTACTTCAAAAATCTATTAGAGGCAAATATTAGAATCACTTTAAAGAAGAATATTGCATGAATATTGATTAGAGTTTATCAATTAATTGGTCAATGGTGGAATCCATAGTCTCGGTATTTTCTTATTATTATTGAAACAATTTTATTTAATTCTCAAAAATCCTTCACAAGCCCGAGTTGAACGAACTTTACTCACCACTTTCACTACAACTTAAAATTTCACATCAGCTTGCATAGTTAAAGCTATAAACTCAGTTATTTCTTTCTTAATTGTACTAAAACGATTTTCTATGTCACATATAGCATGATGACTCGGGTTACGGATGTCACTGCAGAACCCTTCATGAATAACCACCCAGAAATTCACCCATGGATAGTTTGTTGAAGTGAAGATTTTATTTGGTATGCCTAATAAATATAAAACATTTAGTTCAAGGATAGTTACTTAGCACTATCTATGCTAGGCATGTCCTTCGCGCATAATTGGGTTTTGGATGTATTATGCTCTCCCGTGAGTAACTATCATCAGGCGTTAGTGATGACATAAGGATGACGACGGATTGATGAAGACTCGAGTTATAGTCGGTGACATAAGGGACAACGGATTGGTGTTCTCAAAGAAAGTAGTAGCAGCAGGGATACAGTCTTCACTCTGGGGTGTGACCAGCAAGAGGAAGAAGTTTCTCGGATGAGAGTCTTGGATAATAGCATGAGATGATAACTCGAGTCATAGCAGGTTACACCAAGGTAGGGAATAAGAGATGCGCGGAGAAGATGATAATGGAGCCGCTAGTATTCTGGATGTAACTGAAGCATTCAAGACTCTGGTGTAGAAAGTCGTTAACCTCTTCTCGTGGTATTGGTCAGCAAGTATTAAAATTGAGGGATGCAGTAGCAGCAGCAGTGAGCTAAGGGAAAAGATTGCATTGGTAAGGAGATGACGCTTGGGATAGCAGAAACAAGACATGGTAGCAGTTCTCCTTCTGGTGGCTGCCAATGAATCCTTCAGAAAAAGATCTAAGAGTTCAAGTATGGTGCAACTTGTTGATGTGTAACATGAGGTCTCTTTCATTTCATAAACTTGGTGAGAGTAGCTCTAGCAAAATAAGTCTCGAGGCTCGCCTCATCATAAGCATTGGGGTTGAAGATAGTTGTAGCTTCCTTGTTGTTATTGATAGTTAGTGCCTCAACTTTTGGGAAGCATGTCTTTGGAAGTAGATTGGCGACGTCAAATTCAGTATCTTTGAGACAAGTAGTGGTGAGAAGTCCCCAGCCATACTCTTTTTTCTTTTATTATCTGAGCAGGTTCAAGGTGTATTATATTTCCATTTGGAAAGATAATTGTCCTCCTGACATAACATAATTAAGAGAGATGAGGATACCTTTGCATCGTTCCTTTGAGAAGTAGGGAAGTTCTTATATGAAAACGACTGAATTGATAGGTTGTGCAAATATGATGAAGCTCCCGACATGGAGAGAGTCCCTAGGCACCCCTTCAGTCCCAGGGTGCAATCTCCTACAACAATTCAACTACTTCTTCCATGGGATAGGAAATTATGAAAGCGTCTCTCTTGTTGACGTTGTTTCCTTCTGTTGATGGTGGTTTTTAGCTTAGGGCGAAAACTGTAAAAGTCTGTCTACCTGATCCGCCATAAGATTTAGTAGACCTTGATATATCTGTATTCATATGCCTCTCTTCAGATTGTATTAAAACTCAAGCATCTAGATGAATTGTGCACTAGTATAGAGCCTAATGAATATTTGAAGCTCCTAGCTGCATTATCCACTAATGCATAGCCTGCTGAGTATTTTCCCATGCTATGTTCCCCAATTGAACTCTTAATACTGACATGACATGATAATTAATGTTCGCTCGCAGCGGAGTAATATGAATTTCCTGAAGTGTCGGGATAAAGATACGCATGAAGGTACTCAAACAGAAGCACGCAAGTTGTGCTGCTCTTTGAGATAAAAATTAGTGATTTTGTGCCAGCGCGCAAAATTCAACAGAAATTGATTAATTTTGTGTCAGCACGCAAAATTCAATTTTCAAACCTAATAAATTTGCAAAAATTAGGTTTTTTGTGGTTTGCGCAATATCTCAAACCTTATTGGTCGAGACCAAACCTAGGAAAGCTAGGAAATTGATCCACCATGGACTAGTAGGAGCAAAATCCTACCAAAAGTAGAAAGCAAGAAACAAAGAGAAACTGCGGCAAATAAAGATAGCATCAAAAGGAGGCGCGGCCACATCACTTGGCCGGACAGTTTTCCCTAGCAGGCGCTGCCCGTGGCTGACCGGCCACGCCCCATATTATAGCCTGCTGGCCCCTCTTTCTTATCAACCAATCAAAACGCTTTAAATGCGCAGCACGCACTTTTGATTAAAAGTGGAAGTTGGCTGGTCGCACGCCTAATTCTTTAAGGAATTAAACATAGGCTGCCCATGTAAGTCTAAAAACGATCACGGACATACGTTTTGGCCATCCAATTCGAAGAGCCTGGCCTCCTCCCAGCATAACCAGACAAGCACCATGATACTCACTGGCGTGCCCACTTTTATTCCAACCGATCGGAATTCTCATAGCACGCCGACAACAACCCTAACCGCAAGCCAAAATTAGGCCAGTTGCGCGGATGAAAAGGGTTAAATGGAATTAAAACCGCATATGGTGGTCTTAAATCAATCGTGACCATCCGACTTCGCCAGCCGAATTGACCAGCCTAGATTTAATCATAATCAACGAGCAAGGTACGGATGTGCTCACCAGCGGCCCAGCTATAGCTCTGGACGATCGAACTGCTCCCAGCTCGCAGCTAACACTTAAAATCGTTGGCTCAAAATAGGTTGGCCACACGGCCAAAAAACCCTAATTTATGTTTGCACATTACTGTCGCAAAACGATCACGGCCGTCCAACTTCGCTAGCCGAATCGACCGGCTTAGATTTGATGTTAATCGACTGGCAAGGTACGGATATGCTCACTGGCGGCTCAGCTATAGTTCCGACCAATTGCATTGCTCCAAGCTTGCCAGCAACGCCGCGATCCGCTCACCCAAAGAGCGTTGGCCACACGTCTTTAAAAGCCTCAGGTTCGACCATCGACAGTGTATAACTGCCGCAAAGCAATCCTAGCCACCCAACTTCGCTGGCCAAATTGATCGGCCTATATCTAATTCCGGACGACCAATAAGATGCTGTCATGATCACCGGCCGCCCCTCTTCCATTAGGGACGATCGGCCAATCCACAGCCTACACATACGGCTCTCGACGGCCGCCCAAAGATTGGTGGCCGCGCTTCTTATAGGAGTATTAAATAAATTAGCGGCAACCAATAACTGCCACAAATCATCTCAACCATCATATTTGGCTAGCCAATTTAACCGGTCTAGATTTAACTTGGGCCGACTAATAGGATGTCAAAATGGCTACCGGCCATCACTCTCTTATAAGGACCGACCATCTCACCTTTGGCGTGCACGAATAGCTCTTGTCAGCTTCCTGACGATGGCCGGTCATGCTCCTTTTAAGACATTAAGCTCCGCGACTAATTTAAACGAGCTTTATACAACGATGCTTTATGAGCATCGATTATTTGAGCTGCTTGCTTAAAAGCGATGCTTTACACGCATCGATTACAAACGATGTTTTATAAATATCGATTCACAAATAATTTAATTATTTGACTTAAAAAGCATTACATGCTATTTCTTGCGGCAAGTCTCATGACTTGACTCCTAACATATGACCGCCCGCCGCCTAGTTTGAGCGTGATTGGTCAAATAGCTAGGTATTGCAAGCAAGACCCACTTAGCAACTTGCTACATATTTTCCACGAAAATACTCGAGACATCATGTCACAAACTGGGGGATGTTCATCAGGGTATTGGTCTGGAGGTTTACAGCGTACGGCGTGCAACACGCCCATTATAAGAAAGTGTCAGGAAAGGCGGACAGTTAGTGACGCGCAGAAGTAGTGGGTTTAAACCGACATGTCTTCCCTCATGGTAAGACGTGGTTTCCAACATTTTTACACAATCCCTACTTCTCATCACTTAACTACTTCCACTTCCTATGAGATCAGGGTGCGTTCAACTATGACTTATATAAATAGGTTTTCAACCTATTTAAACCAACAACGGTTATCAACACAAGTATTCAGAAAACACGAAGAACTTATAGCTTACATTCCGCAAGCAAGTTCCACATTCTGATACAAGTCATAAAACAACCACTTCTTGGTTTAGGCCAGGATTGTACAGATTGATCTCTCAAATCTAAAGTACTCTCGTGCAGTGCATTTGTTTAGGGTTTAGATTCGTTTCTCGGCGGCACACCCAAATTTACCATTTCCAGTAGAATCAGTTTTTACCCCAAAACAACTGGCGACCATAGTGGGAGATTAATCTCTCGGTTGCAAAAATCATTTTCCTAATTCCATTTTCAATTTCCTAAATTTCTCAAGATTGTTGATCTTAGGAATGGTTCAGAAACCCTCAATCCCAATTTTACTTCTCCTAACACTGACAATACTTCACATGTTATTCCTGAATCCGTTCTTTCATTCAAATCCATTGTCAAGGCTATGGAGTCTCAATATTTAACAATTATTCACGATTTGGTGAAAATCCTGAATGATATTGTCAGGAATCAAGCTACTATTTTCAAGACGCAGGACGAAGTATTTACGCTTTTGAAAGTCCTCACAGATCAACTATCAAAGGAACCAACACGTATTCATTCGACGCATGCACAGCAACAAGAAACTGGAGAGGCTGCTCTAATCTTACCGTTTCCAATTGAAGAGGTAATCGAACTCCTAGAAGCGTGGATTCAAGATGGCGTCATCAAGCTACCTCCTATCAGACGTCCTCAAACTGAAAAAGAAATGGAAAATCCTAAATATTGCCGTTACCATAGGTTCGTCAATCACCCCACCAGCGATTACAACAAACTGAAGCACATTTTCAAAGAAAAAGTGGATGCAGGAGAACTTCAACTAAGCACTGAGGTAGTCCACAAAGATCCTCTTCCCGTCAGGAGCTGCATGGTTTCTGGGGACTCCATCCACAAAACCGTACAGTCCATGATTGAGCATTTATGTGAGATTCTGTATTTCTCTAAGGCGCAGCGTCAAGAAATATTTGCATCCTTCAACCTTGTTGTATCAGGCAAGCAACAATAGGCGAGCTTCCGCACGCAGGGAATCAAGGAGAAGCTACTTCACCGAAAATAAAAGAGGGGAAATAATCAAAGGAGAAATAAACTCACGTATGTGAGTTATATGAAAAGAAGAAACTCATCCTTTGGGATATAACGGACGATCAAATCCTTTTAATGTTCGTGGTCGTGGCTAACATCACCGCCTATGCTCGCCTAAAGCTCGTGGACGTAGCTACCACTACTTATGCCTCTCCGCTCATCCAAGATTCATGGTCGTGGTTACCAAAACCCATGACCACCATCACCACGCCTCTCCATGCCGTGTCCGCAACCACCACTCCTCCCTGTCAAGGATCGTGACTGTAGATAGCCAAGCTCCAACCAATCTGTTTTGTTTCCTAGAAAATGCGGTCTCTTCTGATCGCAGCTGCTGCTAAGAACCGTTGTTGCTAATTTGTTGATACCAGTCGGAGCTTCACCATAGCAACAACAACTACGGAAAAAGGCAATCCGAACTTATGCATATTTTATTTTCCTATGGAAGAAGTAATAGAGTCACCAGTACGGAGGAAAGATGGTGATATTTTTATTATGGTAAACCCACCGACCATACAAGATAGAACCACGTAAACCACACTTGGAGACTGAGGCTCAACACAGAATCCCTTCATTGTCAAGGACCTCTTCAACTCAGAAGATACGGTCAACCAAGAAACCGTGACAAGATCACCACTCTTCAAAGATATAGCGTAAGGATATCGTCACCTCCTTGTCTGGAAGGCGCCTGACCAACAAGCAGTATTTGGTTCAGCCATTCATAAGCGTTGTTGTCAGTGAAGAATCAAAGAGGAAAGTCGCGCCTCAGCAAGCCACACAGACCAACCGCATCATGTCTTCCACATCACCTACTCAGAACTCAGCACCGCCTACCCAAGGCCTGCACGAAGCTGCGTGTCAGCAACCACATCAGTCGACAAAGTCAGATTCGGTGTTTCTAGATTTCCAATTTCCTATGGAAGGGGTGCATGGGCTGTCAGAAGTTTGGATACGATACAGGTCTATCAAGTGCGACTCCCGCCCATTGATTAACAAATGACGGATTCAAAAGATTGCCGTTTTCGTCAATTCGTCAACCACCTTACCAGCAAATGTAATGGAAGTACATCTTTCAGCAGAAAATAGGCTCAAGATAATTACACCTGGGCACTGCCAGCACCGGATGCCTTCGCGTCCCTCAACCAGATTATTTCTGATACCAACATTATCACTGTAAAAGCTTTACGAGCCGTATGAATTTCTCAACATGAAGCCGTACACGTGCATCAAAGACTCCAAAAGTACGCCGCAAAGATATTTTCACATATCTGGCCACGCCATCTGATCTAGTACGCATCTACACCTCCTTACAAGACCGCATTGTATTCCCAAGCCGACTCAAAAATACAGCTCTAGCAACCAAATAAAAGTGTAACTGGGGACTGCTCATCGCATCCCATTCCATACAACAATCAAAGATTAAGAAGATAGTTCAAATGGTTTCGCCTGATACGAAGTCCTGGAAGACTTGATAGCAGCAGGTCGGAAACGGAACACTTCTCAGCCAGTCTACTCCATCTAATGGCTCTGGAAGATTTTGCTCACACAAGCATCCCAAGCATATCGTCATCGTAATCATAAGGGAAAGAACGAGCCTATGAGATAAAGAGTCGGAATGAACCCAATTTCATTCCAGTCAATGCTCAGAAGTTTAAAGAGCAATTTAGTTGCGACTCAGCAATACAGACACCAAACAACTTAAAGTCAAGGCCTCTTGCAATTGAGCGCAATGAAGTTTGGCAAATTTTGAAATCCACTGGAGAGGCTAGATACTCATATTTCTGGAGACAGGACCTTATTACACATTTCGGAGAGGATCGATGGAGTTCACTCGGGATTTGATGAAATTTCAAAACCGTGAAAGTTATACGTACAACTAAAGTTCATACTTGCAAAAATAAGAAGAAAGAACAAGATGTACTTACCTTGCCGCTGATGATTGGCACGCTCGTGGTAGAGCTGCTGATAGTGACGAAGAGGAGCCGTCTGCTGCAGAAGAAAGCACGGAACCGGACGAGCAACAAAAAACGGAAGAAGGTCCATACCCCTTTTTTACGAACGGAGTTTCCAAAGTTCGAACATAAGAAGGATTCCTTCTTGCTCCATGAACGGGAATAGATGGATGGGCCCACTGCACTCATACCCCAAAGCCGAGCTAGCGACATGCCACTACGAAGAAAACTGGTCGCGCGGTACATTTGCTGAAGGCCGATTAAAATTTTCCTGGTAATATCTACCTGCTTCGTTTTTTCAATTTTAATTTCGTCTGTCACCATCTAGTGCTTACGTTGTCACTGTTACGTGCTAAGCAGGGGACTTCATGTTGATGGTGGTTTTTAGCTTAGGGCAAAAACTATAAAAGTCTGTCTACCTGATCCGGCATCAGAAGTAGTAGACCTTGATATATCTGTATTCCGCAAGGAATTTGAAGAATATATCGAAATATGATGAGTGCCTATGCCTCTCTTCATATTGTATTAAAACTCAAGATCCTAGATGAATTGTTCACTAGTATAGAGCCTAATGAGTATTTAAAGCTCCTAGTTGCATTATCCACTAATGCATGGCCTACTGAGTATTTTCCCATGCTATGTTCTCCAGTTGAACTCTTAATATTGACATGACATGACAATTAATGTTCGCTCGCAGCGGAGTAACATGAATTTCCCGAAGTATCAGGATTAAGATATGCATGAAGGTACTCAATCAGAAGCACGCAAGTTGCGCTGCTCTTTGAGATAAAAATTAGTGATTTTGTGCCAGCGCGCAAAATTCACCAGAAATTGATTAATTTTGTGTCAGCACGAAAAATTCAATTTTCAAACCTAATAAATTTGCAAAAATTAAGTTTTTTGCGGTTTGCGCAATATCTCGAACCTTATTGGTCGAGACAAAACCTAGGCAAGCTAGGAAATTGATCCGCCATGGACTAGTAGGAGCAAAATCCTACCAAAAGTAGAAAGCAAGAAACAAAGAGAAACTGCTGCAAATAAAGATAGCAGCAAAAGGAGGCACGGCCACATCACTTGGATTGATAGTTTTCCCTGGCAGGCGCTGCCCGTGGCCGAGCGTCCACCCCCTATATTATTGCCTGCTGGCCCATCTTTCTTATCAACCAATCAAAACGCTTTAATGCACAGCACGCACTTTTGATTAAAAGTGGAAGTTGGCTGGTCGCACGCCTAATTCTTTAAGGAATAAAACATGGGCTGCCCATGTCAGTCTCTAAACGATCACGACCATACATTTTGGCCAGCCAATTCGACGAGCCTGGCCTCCTCCCAGCATAGCCAGACAAGCTCCATGATACTCACTGGCATGCCCACTTTTATTCCAATCAATCGGAATTTCATAGCACGCTGGCAACAATCCTAACCACAAGCCAAAATTAGGCCAGTTGCGCGGATGAAAAGGTTTTAATGGAATTAAGACCGCATATGGTGGTCTTAAATCAATCGTGACCGTCCGACTTCGCCAGCCGAATTGACCGGCCTAGATTTAATCCTAATCAACGGGCAAGGTACGGATGTGCTCACCAGCGGCCCAGCTATAGATCTGGCCGATCGAACTTCTCCCATCTCGCAGCTAACACTTAAAATCATTGGCTCAAAATAGGTTGGCCACACGGCCAAAAAACCCTAATTTATGTTGGCACATTACTGTCGCAAAACGATCTCGGCCGTCCAACTTCGCTAGCCGAATCGACCGGCCTAGATTTGATGTTAATCGACTGGAAAGGTACGGATATGCTCACTGGCGGCCCAGCTATAGTTCCGACCAATTGCATTACTTCAAGCTTGCCAGCAACGCCGCAATCCGCTCACCCAAAGAGCGCCGGCCACACGGCTTTAAAAGCCTCAGGTTCGACCATCGGCAGTGTATAACTGCCGCAAAGCAATCCTAGCCACCCAACTTCGCTGGCCAAATTGATCGGCCCAGATCTAATTCCTGGCGACCAATAAGATGCTGTCATGATCACCGCCCTTCTTCTATGAGGGTCGATCGGCCAATCCACAGCCTACCCATACGGCTCTCGACGGCCGCCCGAAGATGGCTGGCCGCTCTTCTTATAGGAGTCTTAAATAAATTAGCGGCAACCAATAACTGTCGCAAATCATCTCAGCCATCCTATTTGGCTAGCCAATTTGACCGGTCTAGATTTAACTTGGGACGACCAATAGGATGTCAAAACGGCTACCAACCATAACTCTCTTATAAGGACCGACCAGCTCACGTTTGGCGTGCACGAATAGCTCCTGACAGCTTCCTGAAGATGGTCGGTCATGCTCCGTTTAAGACATTAATCTCCGCGACTAATTTAAACCAGCTTTATACAACGATGCTTTATGAGCATCGATTATTTGAGATGCTTGCTTAAAAGCGATGCTTTATACGCATCGATTACAAACGATGTTTTATAAATATCGATTTCACAAATAATTTAATTATTTGACTTAAAAAGCATTACATGCTATTTCTTGCGGCAAGTCTCATGACTTGACTCCTAACATATGACCGCCCGCTGCCTAGCTTGCGCGTGATTTGTCAAATAGCTAGGTCTTGCAAGCAAGACCCACTCAGCAACTTGCTACATATTTTCCACGAAAATACTCGAGACATCATGTCACAAACTGAGGGATGTTCATCAGGGTATTGGTCTGGCGGTTTACAGCGTACGACGTGCAACACACCCATTATAAGAAAGTGTCAGGAAAGGCGGACAGTTAGTGACGCGCAGAAGTAGTGGGTGTAAACCGACATGTCTTCCCTCATGGTAAGACGTGGTTTCCATCATTTTTACACGATTCCCACTTCTCATCACTCAACTACTTCCACTTCCTATGAGATCAGGGTGCGTTCAACTATGACTTATATAAATAGGTTTTCAACCTATTTCAACCAACAACGGTTATCAACACAAATATTCAGAAAACACCAAGAACTTATAGCTTACATTCCGCAAGCAAGTTCCACATTCTGATACAAGTCATAAAACAACCACACCTTCAGAGTTAATCAGTACGATCTCAACACCTTCTTCGCTTCCCTCCCTAAGATCAACCCTTCTTCTTCATTTTGTGACCGAAGCAAGACTGGAACGGCCATTTCTTGGTTTAGGACAGGACTGTACAGATTGATCTCTCGAATCTAAAGTACTCCCATACAGTGCATTTGTTTAGGGTTTAGATTCGTTTCTCGGTGGCACACCCAAATTTACCATTTTCAGCAGAATCAGTTTTTACCCCAAAGCACCTTTGAGCCAGATATGGTGTAGCTTGGACGTGGTTTTCTCATTGCGGCAGTCGCGCCTGTGGTACTGGAGTTTGAGCTGGTGGGTTTGGACGTGCAGTATGTTGCATCTCTGAGACGATGGCTTTCCCTTTTCTCCTTCAGTGAAACTGCTTACAAAAGGAAGAAGGTTGTATTGCTCGTTGATGATACGTACGCTTCTACGAGGCTCTTCTATCTTGGCGGCTCTGGTACTCTCCAACAAGACAGGTGTCGCGATACCAAATTGTTTGGTTGCTTCATGTAGTTCAGAGATCATTTGGAAAAGTGAGTTTTCCGCTCGATAAAAAGAAATCATGTCATTGATGCATAACTCCGCAAGTTGTTGTTTAAGATATTTGGACCATGACAGTCCAACGCCTGGATCCTGACACTCTTCACGCGTGATGAAATTGACTTGTTGATTCTTTGATGATGGACGTTCAGTGACACTAACTGGTGCTTCATCATCTCCTATGATAGGAGCTTTGGAGGTTCCAGGATAATCAGTAAATGTTGAAGCATTCTTGGCTTGCTCCGTCTGGCGTTGCTCAGAGGCTTGAGAAAATTGAGTGAGTACTCGAGCAATCATGTCTCATAGATTCTCAGCAAGGATTAATCTTGCGTCTGTATCAGATCGGATATGGCAGGCAGAGCTTGATTGTTTCTGGCTTTTTCATTATCTTGGCCGGAGAGAGGCGAGTTGACAACATCAGCATTGATCTCAGTGTTCACACCTGGTGAATGAGGTATCGCCTGCATTGCTGGTATTGGCGTCTTGTTGATAAAAGGATTGATACCTGAAGTACCAATGTTGGAGAAAGTAGTAGTGCCATCAGGAGTACCACCGTTGTTGATTTTGAGGTTAGGGTTTGGTAATTAACCTAACCTAAGACCGACAATTTTCTGTGAAATTGAAAGAAATTGAATCCAAAGAAATTGACTTTGCAACCGAGAGATTAGTCTCCAAATATGGTTGCCAATTTGAAGTAGGATAAAAACTGATTCTGGAGAAAAGAGTAAAAGTGGGTAGGTTGACGAGAAACGAATCTAGACCCTAAACAAATGTACTGCATAGGAGTACTTTAGATTCGAGAGATCAATCTGTACAATTCTGTCCTAAACCAAGAAATGGTCATTCTAGTCTTGCTTCGGTCACAAAATGAAGGAGAGGGGTTGATCTTAGGGAAGGAAGCAGAGAAGGTGTTTAGATCAAAGAGACAGACTTTGTAAGATGTGACTGTTTATGACTTGTATCAGAATGTGGAACTTGCTTGTAAGATATAAGTTGTGTGTTCTTTATGTTTTTTTCTGGATACTCGCGTTGGTTCTTGATTGAATAGATTGAAAATCTATTTATGTCAAGTCATAGTCGAACACCCTGATCTCATAGGAAGTGGGAGTTGTGGAGTTGTGATGTAGTGGAGACGTGTGAAGATGGTAATGCCGTTCTCCTAATATGAAGGTAGGACTGGACGGTTGTGTACCCACTTCTCCTTTACTCGTTAACTGCCCACTCTTCCTGTCACATTCTCATAATGGGTGTACTGCATACCGCATGCTGTAATCCGCCAGACCAATACCTTGATGATATCCCCCAGTCTGTGACATGTTTGATGTCTCGAGTATTTTTGGTAGAGAGTTGATGTAATTTTAAAGTTGTAGTGGTAAAAAGATTCGTTGCTCGAACTTGTGAAGGATTTTTTAAATTTAATAAAAATATATACAAAAATATTAAACAATGGTGAGAGGTACTGGGATTCGGGATTCCACCAAATTCAAAACATAAGGTTCAATTATTAATTCTTTGACAATTTTAGCTCAAGAAAAACAAGGACTCTATTTTTGCCAAGGTAGATTCTCAAAACATTGATTGTAAATCCTAAGCATGATGTATCAAAACACCTAAGCTAAGCATACATCATCAAATTAAATGACAACCAATTAATTCAAATCATAATTTCAATTAAAATTAATGCAAAAGTCTTAAAAAGAATTAATAAAATTACCCCAAGTATGATATTCGTCTTCCTCCGTCATCCCAGTGTTTGGGTTTAGCTCCTCATGGTAAAAACATGCTCAAAAGATAGAAACATGGCTCAAAAGGTGTTTTTATTGAAGAGAAATAATAATACAGCGAATCTGCAACGCTTTTATGGCGTTACAGAATCACCGATACAACTGAAGTGCTGTTAATAAACGAGTATATAAGACTGCTTCTGCGACGGTTTAGTGTGGGTCGATGTTCTTCGTGTTCTTCGCGACTGTTCAGTGTGCGTCTTATGTTCTTCGTGTTCTTCAGCTCCGCACCAGCAGAAAACAGCAGCAGGTAACTTTCTGTTCGTCTTGATTTCTCACTCCTCAGCCCTTCTCCGCCACCCAAACTATCGACACCCCTTATATATGACCCAAACAATCTATTTATATCAAAAAGAGCGATTAAATCTCTCCAAAATCTTCCGAAATCTCTTTCTTTCTCTTCACGGCAAAGTTGCGGCAATTTCTTGTTTTAGAATTTCCACGCGTATCTGGGCTTTCCTTTTGATTCTAAACTCTTCCTTAGATATATATTAAGCTTTGGGAAGAAAATCTTGCCTTTAATCTCTCTAAAATTTCCTAAAACAAGTCACACACGTGACTTTCCATATTTTGCTGTTGAGATCAAAACCCGTCGATTGAGCCAATTTTAATCGGTTTAAACACCCATGTTAGATTCCTAGACCCATAAGGAGTCTACCCTATGAAAATTAGAGGTTTAATCGACCTCAAACACCTCTAAAAATCCATCACCAAATCTGCCAGGAAACACGTTTTTAAGTTTTTGGTTTCCCGCCCAAATTCAGAATTTGAACTGAAGGGGAAGGTTACCCCTTATCCAATGGTCGCCCCTTATCCGTTGCTGGAGTCCGCATAACACTCGTCCCTTGGGTTGCATTTATCAACTTTTCGAGCCAATTTTGCCGCAAAAACCTATTCCTCCAAAAACACCTACAAAGGGATAAAATACCAAAATAAGTACAAAAATGGGTACTAACATTATACACAATAGAGATGAAAATAGACACATAAATGCGTCTATCAAGAGTGGCTCTTAGTCTTTATTTGCATTACTAAGGAGTGCCTGATTGTATAGCAAAGTCCACATGATATGGAGCAAGTAATATGGCCTCATAACCACATTAACTCACCTCTTGAATGAGTGAATGTTTATGTTAATACATGAAGAAATTCGTGAAATTTCGTAGTCAGGAAATTCAGATGTGAGACCCTTTACTAAAACTGATGTAGAATTCCCATACGAACTCGGATTCTGGTGATCCGCCCCTCCATTCTTATCAGAAAAGAATTTCCTATCTTCCTTCGAGGGACTATTTAGGTTTTGAGCTCGTTTAGGAGGTGAAAAAAGCCCGACAGTAAAAACTCATGAAGAATTTGGGAAGAATTCTGTCAGTTTTCAGCCATGACCTAGCTCGCTCTTTAAGCTGTGTCTTTTAGCTCATTAATCCGATTGATGTGATTTTTTTAGTATGTTATACTAGACATTCATACAAAACTTTTGGCATATATCTCATACTCTAATTATTTACCAATTGCTCCCAGCTGTTCGTCCAACCTTTCGTGACCTGTTGGATATCGTCTGATCAAGTTAAAGAGATATGATTGGTCGGTGTGAAACCAAGTTGTCAGGTCAGCTTCGAGTGTTCTGATTGGTCAGAATGGGAGAGGGATGACATGTGAGCACCATGAGACATGCTTGTTCGGTCATGGTAAGAGCTAGACTAGTTAGATTGGCCGGAGCGAAGCAGGTAGGTTATAAGCGATCTGATTGGCCGGAGCGGAGCAGGTAGGCTAGGAGCGATGCGATTGGTCGAGAGGAAAGAGGGGATCGTGGAGGATAATATGAAACAAGGCTGGTCGGCCATGGGAGACATGAACTAGGGCAAACAGGCCGGCCAAGTGGCGCGGCCGTGCTTCACCCGTGACTGACCTAATCAATCACGATTCCCCTTTTGCTTATTTTCCAACTTCTGTTAGGATTTTAATTCTACTAGCTCCATGATGGGTCAACTTCCTAGCTTGCCTAGGTTTAGTCTCGACCAATAGGGATCAAGATATCGTGGTTGCTCCATTTTAGGGCAAAACACTAATTTTTGTGAATCGACACAAAATTAGGTTAAAATTTTGAATTTTGTAAATTGACACAAAATTAATCAATTTTTGTATATTGATACAAAATTATTAATCTTTTATTCTTACGAGTAGTAGCACAACTCTGGTCTTATTGGCACAGCTTGCGCGCTTCTGATCAGGTGCCGTCATGCATTTCTTAATTTAAACACTTCGGGAGATTAATGTTACTCAACTAAGAATGAACATTAAACGCCATGTCATGTCATCACTAAGAGTTCAGCTTATACACAACATAATTAATAATGCTACCAGGAGCTTAATTTTAATAAAATTTTACAGAATATTTAAGATTATTGCAACATGCGCCATTATTATTCTACATTTGTAAGCAGAGAGGTATAGACACTCATCAGCTCTTAGTGGCTCTTCTTCCTTGCAGAATGAAGACAGACAGATATGGCGTTTTTACTGTTTTAGTCCTGAACTAAAAACCACCATCAACGGTAAGGAATCATTACATATCCATGGTATTCAAATTTGGATATTTTTTAGATTCAACAATTATCCTAGGTATTTAATTCATTTAAGATTCCTTAAGATAATTGATGAGCAATACATATCCATGGTATTCAAATTTGGATATTTTTTAGATTCCACAATTGTCCTAGGTATTTAATTCATTTGAGATAATTGATGAGCAAGATATATTAGGATTCTTATGGATATTTATAGATACATTGTAATCCTTAAAATATATATGAATGTTATTATCTCGTACTAATCTCAGCCCAAACCGCAAGAGTTTCATGGATTCTCGTAGACAATTTTTTTTTTTTTTAATCACTACAAGCTACGTTTTTCCACCACCAGCACCCATCAGCACCGACCACCGCCACCACCAGCACCCACCAACATCGACCACCACAATTCCACTAACATTGACTGCCAACCACCACCACCAACCACCACCCACCAATCACCAACCACCACCACCACCCACCGATCACCGACCGCCAACCACCACCACCACCACCACCCACCACCACCCACCACCCATCGCCACATGATGACCTTGGTTTTTTCAACTAAATGACGGTTTGGTAATTCATTTTAATTTTTATAAATCCAAATTAACCCTAACTCAATCAGTCATAATCCAAAGTTCTATATCTATAAGAATCTATGTGATTCTTTTAACAAACATTATATATCCACTATCCACTAGATTCAGGTAAAACTAGTATCTATTTTTATCCATATAAATCCTGACCTAATACACCCTTATAAAATTCGACGACGTGCATCGCTGGTACACTCTGCTTGTTGTATAGCAAGTCTCCCTTCGGACAACTTGTTGGAAATGTGAAAATGCGCAAAGCAAAAAAAGAAGAAAAAAAAAAGGTAATATATATATAGATGAAAGGTTTTGGGCTTAGGCAGTGATAGCTACAACAGACTAGTCAAAACATTACAACTGATATTCTTAGTTAAACTCTACTAACCTAACTTGAAATCTAAGAAATTCTAAAGATGAATAACTTTGAAGTTTAAGAAATTCTAAACGCAAGGAATACATACTAAAATACAGTTAAACACTAGAAATAGTAATAACTAAAGAAATATACTGATACCTTAAATCCATATCATGCCCGCCACCTCAAAAAGAGTTTCTCACGAATTAATAAAATAGCATCGGCCACCTTATCACCGTTATCCTTTTCATGCTACGCTCATCATCGAAGCCACTGATCCTCTTTCTCTTACTCCTCTTTCCCTTGCTTATATTTCTCTTTGTCGTACCTAGCTTCATCATCTCTTTAGCATCTAACCCATCGTTAGCTAAATAATCATCTCTCTTACTAGAAGACCTCATCTTACTACTACCTATTTCATGTTCTTTAGAGATCTCCTCTGAGAGGTCCTCAGCCGACTTACCAGCCTCAATAACCTTGGCTGGAGCGAGCCACTGTCATCGAGCTTCTTGTAAATGACCTGCTGCAGTCCAATGAAAAAAGTAGGGGAAATATTAAACGAGAAGGAAAAGTAAATAATAAAAAGATTAGCTGGGATGAGTAAGCAAGTCCAGAATAAGGTTTAACTAGAACAAGGTGGAACTTTTAACCCTAGAGTCGGTAAGAAAATTTTCAATTGATAAAGAAACATATATAGGGGAATAATTGTGACTAACTATACAAATGAGCAGAGCTGAACATACCTTCAGTAGCCTCCTTACAGGCAGTAGTGCCTTTCAGGAAATCTCTAGGCACTTCATGCTTAGGATTTCGACCGACCAGCCACTTGGGTAATTCGTAGTAGTGAATCTGACCAGGCAGGACTTTCTGTAATCACCGAGTTCCTGTAGTAGGGATTCGTGTGACTGGCCATTTCCATAGTCTTATCATAATTGATTACATTGACACCAGATAATGTTGCCATAGAGAAAATCAAACTGATAGCGTCTTCTTACTGAAAACCTATACCTGTAACAATACAAGACGTACGAAAGTTACTATTCAAACTGAAATTCTTATCTAGAAAGTAGACACCCTAGAAATTGAGTCACGAACTGTCTCTAAATAATACAACCAAACCTAATCCAAATCATGGGAAAACTTAAGCTCAATAAGAAATTCAAAGTCAAAATGTATACGCCAAAGTATACGACCCCAATCGAAATCCCCAAAATCAAACAGAAAACCCTAAAATCGAAACAGAGAAGCCTGAATTCTATGGACAATCCAAATAATTGAGTCGATCAATGACTCAGATAATTCAAAATAGAAAACCTAAAATCCCCCCTGTAACAAAATACCTGGTGGTGGAGGTTTGTTGTTGCGATGAGTCTGAAGTCTTCTTACGAATGGTTTTGAGAGTAGTGTTATTTTCTCTGCGGGTGCCGAGTGATTTAATAAGAACGAAAGATTTCGTAAAGGGTTATGAATTGGATTTCCCGGATAGATTAAAACCGTCAGTTTCTTACCGCAAGCATAGAAAGTAAATTCAAAATTACCGTTTAGTCCCAAACTTCTCTGGTCCATTTTTTTTTTAGGCAACAAACTAAAGAACTTGGGATTAGCCAAACCGGAAGGGTAGACCAACATATGACTCACATTAGTCTTAGTCCACTGAGCCAGATTGTGAGCAGCTTTATTTGCATTACAAATCCTTATTTCATATTTACAATGGATTTGTATTCTTGGAATCGGTTCTACCATATTTTCAAACAAGTTTAGAATTGGTTCTACCAAAATTCCAAGACAACTAAGTGATTGATCATATCAAGTCACTTACATGGGTTGAATCGGTTATACCAATCACAGGGATCGGTTCTACCTTAATATGTTTCCTACTTGTGATGGGTCGCATAACTTACTGGACCGGTTACACCTCTCACATGGATCGGTTACACACCTTGTTAGAGCACTGCTCGGTCGAACTTGCAAGCGTTGTTATCTCAAGCTTGTTTGTTGAGTTTAGTTGCCAAAACTATAAGTCTTGATTTCTAGTCTACTTATAGCTATGTCTCGGATTAGGATAAAATGTGTAGTTGAGCTTTAGACTTCACGGCGTTCATCGATTGAAGACGAAGAACTACTAAGGGGAGCTTTTGGAACTTCATCAACAAAAGGTATGTGGAGACTTGAACTTATCTATCACTCAGAAGTCTATTTCTATTCTATCTCCTATTGAGACAAAAGTCGTATAGCTATATAGACTTTATTTTAAACACATTTGATATTTCAAGCTGAATTTAACTCGCTTACATATTTCTCCAAATATGTGTTGGTAAGCTTTCGCTTTAGCCAAATTCATCTTTTATTCTTGCCGAAATTTAAAAGATGATCATGTGAAAATCGCCTGGTAACATCTTATATGATTTGTGTGAGACAGTCATTTGATGTAGACTCGGAATGTTTCGTATTGATCTATTGATCACTTGAAAATTGCTTTGAAGCTAATAGTTTGTGTGAGAAAGCTATTCTCGTCTTATAAGAATATTTCAATGATTAAAATGAAGTTTAGAACAATTAACCATTGATTGGATATAGCACAGTATGCGTACTTGTATGCTAACTGTTGCATGTTACTCCAAGTCCGGGAACCATAATATGCATACCCGTATGTGTACTGGTGTAACAGTTGAAGTCCGTGGACTTAGTATGCATACCCGTATACATACTGGCTTAACAGATCAAGTCTGGGAATTTAGTATGCGTACCCATTTGCATACTAATTCAACTGAGTTCGGTCGTGAACGACAGTATGCGTACCCGTTCGCATACTGGCGGACAGACCAAGTCCGGAACTCTAAGTATGCATACCCATTTGCATACTTGAGTGGGTTATGTTCTAAAATCGGTTATTCGTGAAAAAAATACATTTATATAATAAGGAATACAATCTTTTGCAAATCGTGGCTATAATGTTCATGAATTGATTCGAGTGAATCAAAATCGATTTTGCTTCAATTGTGTCTTGTATGCTTCTATGAGAATATAAACAATTGAAAAACTTTATAACTAGTTTCATTTGAGTCATTTGAACTAGTTGTGATAAAGAAGAACAAGGTTGATATGAAAGTGATCATATGGATAACTTCGGTTAACTATTGTTGAGCCAACCAAGTGTACACGTTTAGGTACGGTTACCCATATCTAAATGAAGACACATTTCATTTGTGTATAAAAGGCTAAGTTCAATCTAACGGTTAAAAGATATTAGCTTGAATCTAATCAGGTTTTCATCTAACTGTGAATATTGAATGCTTTTTTACCAAGGTAGCATTGATTGCAAACCCTGATTTGAAAACTATATAAGGGAGAACTCTAGCAACTAGGAAACCTAATCCCCACACCTCTTGTATGATACTAGTTGTGGCTAGAGTCGATTCTCCTTTAACCTAGGTTTTTCTAAAACCATTATAGGTTAACGACTTGAAGACTTCATTGGGATTCTGAAGCCAGACCCAACTATTTTCTCTATAGTTGCGTGTTCTGATCTTAATTTGTTCTATCGTGTTGAGTAATATCTTCTCTAAGATTTGATCGAGATTCAATCTCAGATAGGTAAGATAAAAAGTAGTCACAAACATCTTCGTCTCATCGTTTGTGATTCCACAATATCTTGTTTCGCTACCATACGATTAATATTATTGTGAGGTGATTGATATTGCTAGGATGTTCTTCGGGAATATAAGTCCGGTGTATCAATTGGTTCCTGTTCACCTTGTTTATCGAAAGACAGAACAAAAACTCGTAGGTGTTTCTCTGGGAGGAAAATTTATCTATTCAATAGACTTTTATGTGTGATACAGATTTATTTATCAAGTCTTCGACTTTGGGTCATAGCAACTCTTAGTTGTGGGTGAGATCAGCTAAGGGAATCAAGTGCATAGAGTCCTACTAGGATTCAGAGGCGTAAGGAACGCGACTGTACCTTAATCAGTGTGAGATTGGTTAGGGCTCAACTACATTCCAGTCCGAAGTTAATTTGTAGTAGGCTAGAGTCTGTAGCGGCTTAATAAAGTGTGGTGTTCAAATCTGGACTAGGTCCCGGGGGTTTTCTGCATTTGCGGTTTCCTCGTTTACAAAATTTATGATGTCTGTGTTATTTCTTTTCTGCATTATATTTTTATATAATTAAAATATCACAGGTTGTGCGCAGTTCAATCAATTAGATAATCCAACCTTTGGTTGTTGATATAAATTGATTGACACTTGAACATTGGTCTTTGGTACCGTTTAAGTTATTTCTCTTATTGATCCGGCTCACAGATTCCTATCCGTTTGATTGCAGATTGATTTGAGAAATAGAGATATAACTCTTGGATGTATTTTCCTTGATTGAGTCTGATTTCCTAGTTGATTCTCTTGGAAATATATTGGAGTTCGTCCATACAAATTTCCTAAACGAAATATTGGGTGTGGTTTTTAGACCCCCGCTTTTTCAATTGGTATCAGAGCAGGCAAACACGTTTAAGACCTCATAAGTCCGTGTTTGTAGTAATCTGACTCTATGGACAGAAACGATATCTCAATAAACATACCACCAGTCTTTGATGGCTCGAATTACTCATGGTGGAAAATTGCTATGCGTTTCTTTCTTAAAGCGCGTGATTTTCAATCATGGGTTCGTGTAGTTAATGGCTATGATCCTCCGGTTGTTACAGAAGGCAATGTAACTGTTCCAAAGGATATTGGTGCATATGATCATGTCAAGATTCTCGCTACAAAGCAAAATTATGACGAATTAAATGCTATCATCCATGCCATTACCCCAGATCTTCAGTACCATGTGACTACGTGCACTAAGTCTAAAGAATCCTGGGATATCTTAGAATTGTATTCGAAGGAAATTCCTCTGAGAAAGAAGCTAGGCTTCAAAACCTAAATTATGATTGGGAAAACCTTCGTATGGCTGATGAAGATTCGTTTGATGAGTTTAATCATAAAGTGTCTGAAATTGTTAATGCATCTTTTGCATTGGGTAAGACTATTCCTGAAAAGGACATTGTGATGAAAATTCTCAGATCGCTTCCAGCTAGATACGATTCTACGAAGCATGTCATCGTTGAAGGAAATAACCTTAATACTCTTTCCAGAAATACTCTTGTTGGTAAGTTAAATATCTTTGATCACGAGCATATATCCAAATATGGAAAGGATATTGCTCTCAAAGCACAAAAGAACACTAAATTACTTGACAAAAGTAAAAGTGTTGGCAACTCTGAAATTGATCCTATTGAGACTGATTCATCAGATGAAGATCTTGACAACTCAGTTTCACTGATCACAAGATAGTTTAGAGATCTTCTTTTGAAGAGAAATAAACGGTTCATCAGAGATAAACCCAGGTCATCAATCAAACCTCACGACCGTGCCCTCCTAAAAATAGAGACACCGTCGACACTGATGAAGAGGATATGCCACAGTGCTTCAAGTGTAGAGGTTTTGGTCATTTTGCTAATGAGTGTCCAAATCGTAGAAAATACACTGGGAACAAAGGTCTAGCTACAACCCTTGATCAAATACCTGATCACTATGATTCGAACGATGATGAAAAGTCAAGTGTTGCACTCTTTGGGGAAAATATTGACTTTGATAATTGTAGCAATACATACATCAATCTTGATATTCTTCCTGGAGAAACTTTATCAACCACTATGGAGGATAAAATGGATTTTTCCCTGTCTATTGAAAATTCTATTTCACATGTTTCAAGTACCTCAATTTGTTTAGCAGCATGCTCAGCTATGGTGTCTGAACCGTCCTCTACATTGGCATGTTCTTATTGTACTTTTACAGTTCATGAACTCTCTAAGTGTTACAAATACAAATATAAAATAAGATATGTCAATAAACTTCAACGGAGAGCAAACAAGTTCAAACTTGTTCAGAAGTCTAATTTGTCTGAGGTAAGTAAACTTAACTCTTCTCCGAAAAAGTCAATTTCTAAAGAATTGTTTAAACCTCTTCGGAAAATAATAAGGTATAAAAATTCTGTGAAAAAGGGTATTAAGGATTCCGTACAAGAATTGAATGGTGGACAGATTACCGTTCACCCCAACACAACTTGATCGTGTTGAAGGTGCATCTTGTCTCATGTGCCTTGTCAAAAAGACAAGAGTTGAGCACAAATCAGGCTTTAGGAAAAGATTATTATTTTTGTTTTATTTTGGTTTTCTGGAATTTTGTTGATCTTTTCATATCATAAATTGGTATTGAGAAGGATTTCCCTTTTGATTATTAAAAGAGGGTTAAATTCGACAATTCAGCCTTTTCTAGGGATGTGAATTGGTCATATGTGAATCCCTTTACTTGTATAAAGGTTCCGTAACCCTACATTCCTTTTTCCTTCCTTGAAAACTCTTTTTATCACAGGACTTCTTATAGAGTCTATTTTGTGTACCTCACAGTCCCATATTTGCAATGGAGACTCCAAGTATCATGTCTGTTGATGGAAAGGATGTTAATATGATTGTTAAGCCATCAATCATGAAGGAAATTGATAAATCTCATTCCTCCACAACTTTAAAGAGAAAAAGGAAAAATATGAAGAAACCAAGGGTTATCCCCTCTAATCTTCAGAAGTTTTCTGGTGTTCTTGAAGAGTTGGTGGAAAAAAAGAAGGTGATTCAACAAATCAAGGTTATTGTTTTAAGAACACTTGAAATTCAGAAGGCCCTGGTTCAGCATCAGTCATGAAGGTTTGTTGGAATTGACTCATTTCTTCATGAACCGTATGTTCCAATGGCTGTTGACGACAAGGAGTTCGGGGACGATAAAGAATTTTTCAGAGGTCTTAATGTCTAGGAAACTTCTTATGAGAATTTGTTCTTGTGTTTTTAAGAAGGATAAATAGGGTTCGGAATAGCTTATATTGTGATTACACATTGTTATTTCCAACGATTTTCATCTTGCAATGTTTTTAGATTTATTTATCTAAATTCTAAAGTTTATTTGGATGATGATTTTGCAGTATTAATCTTTATTGGTTTTATATATTGCAAATAATGTTATGGGATATGTATGTTTGCGTCCGTGAACTATGATTATCCCATATATGTCAAAAGTTAAGTCTATTGTGTCATTATGCAAATTGTAATGGAAAATAGAATGAACTTTTGATTTGCAAAGATTAAGTCTATGATATATCATTATGCAAATATTGATGAAAAATAGAATGAATCTTTGAATATTCCGCAGTATTGATCTTTCCCTGATCCACTTCTATGTGAAAGTATTGTACGGCTCCGTCAGTTCTCATATGTTGAGCATTTCCGATTAGATTAATCACGGGTTCTCTAGTGGTTAATTTAATTGAGTATTATGGATACAAATTCATTTTTTCATGTAACTTGTTAATGTCCAAAGAAATCCTTATTTTCGTGCAAAAGCAAGGTCGCTCTTGTTGTTCTTTCGGGAATGACATTTTATGGGGGAGAGTGAAAAAGCGGGGGTCTAACAACCACACCCAATATTTCGTTTGGAAATCTGAATAGACGAACTCCAATATACTTTCAAGAGAATCAACTAGACAGTTAGACTCAATCTAGAGAAAAGTATATCAAAGAGTTTTATATCTCTATCTCTCAATTCAATCTGCAATCATCAAATAGGAATTTGCGAGCCCGATTGAATATAAGAGAAATAACTTGAACGGTACCAAAGACCAATGTTCAAGGATCAATCAATTTCAATCAACAACCAAAGGTTGGATTTACCAATTTATCGATTCAACGCACAACCTGTGATATTTCAATTATATAACAAAATATAATGCGGAAAAGAAATAACACAGACATCAGAGTTTTGTTAACGAGGAAAAACGCAAATGCAGAAAAACCCCGGGACCTAGTCCAGATTTGAACACCACACTGTATTAAACCGCTAAAGACACTAACCTACTACCAATGAACTTCGGACTTGACTGTAGTTGAACCCTAATCAATCTCACACTGATTCAAGGTACAGTTGCGCTCCTTACGTCTCTGATCCCAGCAGGATACTATGCACTTGATTTCCTTAGCTGATCTCACCCACAACCAAGAGGTTCTACGACCCAAAGTCGAAGACTTGATAAACAAATCTGTCTCTCACAGAAAATTCTATAGGAATAGATAAATCTGTCTCCCACAGAAATACCTACGAGTTTTGTTCCGTCTTTTGATAAATCAAGGTGAACAGGAACCAATTGATATATCGTACTTATATTCCAGAAGAAAAGCCTATAAATATCAATCACCTCACAATAATCTTAATCGTATGGTAGCGAAACAAGATATTGTTGAATCACAAACGATGAGACGAAGATGTTTGTGACTACTTTTTATCTTGCCTATCGGAGATTAAATCTCAAGACAATCTTAGAGAAGATAGTACTAAAATATGATAGATACAGCAAGATCAGATCACGTAACTACAGAGAAAATAGTTGGGTCTGGCTTCACAATCCCAATGAAGTCTTTAAATCGTTAACCTACAGGGTTTCGTGAAAAACCTAAGGTTAAAGGAGAATCGACTCTAGCTTATACAACTAGTATCACACAGGAGGTGTGGTGATTAGGTTTCCCAGTTTCTAGAGTTCTCCTTTATATATTTTTCAAATCAGGGTTAGCAATCTAAGTTACCTTGGTAACAAACCATTCAATATTCACCGTTAGATGAAAACCTGCTTAGATTCAAGCTAATATCTTTCAACTGTTAGATCGAACTTATCTTGTTATACACAAATGAAATGTACCCTCATTTAGGTTTAGTAACAATACCTAAACGTGTACACCATGTTGGCTCAACCGTAGTTAACCGAGGTTATCTATATGAACACTCTCATATCAACCTTATTCATCTTAACCATAACTAGTTCAAATGACTCAAATGAAACTAGTTAAAGAGTTGTTCAATTGCTATATTCTCATAGAAGTATACAAGGACACAATTGAAGCAAAATTTGTTTGATTCAGTCGAATCAATTCATGAACATTATAGCCACGGTTTGCAAAGAATGCATTCCTTAATATATAAATGTATTAGTTCATGAGCCAACCGATTTTAGAACTTTAATCACTCAAGTATGCAAACGGGTACGCATACTTAAGTAGCCGGTCTAAGTTTGGGTTCGCCAGTATGTAAACGGGTACGCATACTTAGCACACTTCCAAAACCCAACAGAAATTCCCGGACATATACCTTACGCAAGTATGCGTACCGGTATGTGTACTTGGTACACGGAATTTCACAACTACAAGTACGCATACAGGTATTCATACTTTAGTTCGGGTCATGGATCACATACATGCAAGAATGCACACTATGTTTATAATCCAATGATGGTTAAGTATTCTAAACTCTTATTTCAATCATTGAAACTTTCTTAGAGGATGACAATAGCCATTTTCACACACTATTAGCATCAAAGCAATTTTCAAGTTATTGAAATAATCATAACGAAACATTCTAAGTCTACACCAAATGATTGTATCATACAAACCATGTAAGATGTTACTCGGCGATTTTCACATGATCATCTTTTGACTTTCGTCAAGAATATAAGATGAACTTGGTTGAAGCAAAAGCTTACCAACACATATTCCGAGAAATATGTAAGCGAGTTAAACTCAGCTCGAAATCTCAAATGTGTATAATCGACAACTATATAGTAATACGACTTTTGTATCAATATAGGAGATAAAGTAGAAATAGACTTTCCAAGTGATAGATGAATTTAGTCTCCACATACCTTTTGTTGATGAAGTTCCACAAGCTCTCCTTAGTAGTTTTTCGCCTTTAATTGATGAACGCCGTGAAGTCTAATGCTCAACTACAAAATCTATCCTAGTCCGAGACATTACTATAAGTAGACTAGAAATCAAGACTTATAGTTTTGATCACTAACATTGACAAACAAGCTTGAGATCGCAACGCTTGCGAGTTCGACCGAGCAGTGCTCTAACAATCTCCCCCTTTGTCAATTTTAGTGACAAAACTATCAATACATATGGATTACAAAATAAATAAACTTTGTAGCTTCTTATCCAAATGCTTGATCACCTTGGTACTTCAATATTAATCGAAATCTTCGTCACTTTCAAGTACTCCAATGATTCCAAATGTGTTCAACTCAGCATCATAGTTGTTGAAGATTCATAGCTATAACAATGAGAAAATAGTTGCTCTCAATCATTGTTATACAGTGTCATAGGATCATTACACGGCATCAAAGTTCAATAGTATCACAACTTTGACAACAATAGTATGGTGATATGTATCACTCCCCCTTAGTCAATACTTCATCTCACAATGAAAACCACTCCCCCTTACATAATGATCCATAAACCATATGTATTTGTAGTGTGAACTACACATTAATTCTCCCCATTTTTGTCAATATAAATTGGCAAAGGTACGAAAACTAGTGGGATCCTCATGAAATTTTCATAGAGATACTTCATGACCAAAAGAGAACAACATACCAACTTGTTTTGATGATTTCACATAGTCGAAACTTAGTGTATTCATCAAGGAGTTTATAAAGATACAAGATAACCGTACAATATTCCACAGCCGCTCTCCCCATAAAGATTTGGCAATTAAGCACAAGTTCAATTAAGAACTCCCCCTCATAAAATGTTATTCCCGAAAGAACAACAAGAGCGACCTTACTTTTACACGAAAAGAATGATTTCTTTGGACATTAACAAATCACATAAGAATATGAATTTGTATCCAGAAATCTCAATTGAATTAACCACAAGGAAAATGATCAATTCAATTGGCCATGCTCAACATAAGAGAACTTACGGAGCAACACAGTATATGCACAAAGATGTGGATCAGGGAAAGACCAATACTGCGAAATAATCAAGGATTCATTCTATTTTTCATCACTATTTGCACAATGACATATAATAGACTTAATCTTTGTAAAAAAAAAGTTCATCCTTTCTTACATTAATATTTGCATAATGACATAAAAGGCTTAACTTTTGTAGTCAGAAGTTCATTCTATCTTTTATCAATACTTTCATACCGACATATAATAGAGTTAACTTTTGAGAAAATATGGGACAGTCAAGGTTCACGGACGTAAACAACATATCCCATAACAATTTGCAATATATAAAACCATAAAGATTAATACTGCAAAAATCATCTTCCAAATAAACTTTAGAATTTAAACAAATAAATCTAAATACATTGCAAGATGAAAACTTTAGCAATAGCTATGTGTACTCACAATAATGGCTATTCCAAACCCTAGTTATCCTTCTTAAAAACACAAGAACAAATTCTCATAAGAAGTTTCCTAGACAATCATTTAAAAGAACAAAAGCAACCCTAATAAAAAAAATGATCACAAGCAAAAATCAGCGTTCACATGCGCAAGTTTCATGACTTTCAAGACCTTCAAGCTTGTGACAGATAGTATTGACTGCATCTTTGGACAAGATATTCTTCTTGCGACGATCCTTAACATGTGTTTTCATGAGAGCAAGGTCAGAGTTAACATTTTTCAACTCAGTTCTTAACATATCAAGGTTTTTTAGGGTATCTTTAAGAAGCAGTTTCGCATCGTTAAACTGACTGATAAAATCTTGAACAACTTCAGCAGAAATCTATTTATCATCCTCAATGTCTGAATTATCAGGAGATTGAGTAGAGTTGTCATTAACTTCCACAAGAGTTCTTTTCTCCTCTTCTTCGAAACCACAACCCTTATCAAGAAATCCTTTTACAAAGTTACAAGTTCCCGAATGAGATGCCATTCTTGACTGGAAAAATAACCTGGAGTATGCATACTCAAGCAAAAGGTTTTTGGTATTTAAATGGTTTCTTAAGGAGCCAGAGTTTAAGGTTTCCAAAGTTAGTCTGTGACAAGTAACATGGGTACCCGTACGATCACAAACTTGATCCATAGTCAGAAAAATACCCAAGAAGAGAAAAAACAAAAACAGGAAAACTGTTTGCACACAAATATTTTGCTACGTAACTAAATACACAAATTTTAGCTCAGTAAATTTTATATTCTCACAAGAGAAAAATTCAGAGCAAAAGAGTAGCATTTTTGACACACTAATATTTCAAGAAGAGATTAAAAACAAGTTTCATCAAAACAAAATACAAATACTTATGCAAACATGTTTGTAAGAGATAATCCGGCTAGGAGCGATGAGAAAATAGCCAGAGAATCAGAAAACACTTTGCCATCAAGTATACCTGACCATATCTCACCCAACCAGGATTTTTGTGAGTGAGATTTCAACTTTGTGATTAATTAACACAAGTATGAGCCTTGAGCTCATCAAGTGAACGTTGTTTTCGGTTAAACCTCTTTCTTCTGAACTTTGGAGGAAAACCATTATGATGCGAAAAGTTTTCATAAAATTTACTATCATCAAAATACGACGCATAGTTTTTTTTCTTACTTGAAGAAATTTGTCTAGAGGGAATTTATAGCTTGTTAATAATCTCTTTATAACCTTCAATTATCATTTTTAGGTTGTCTATCATCTCTCCATTTTAGCTTCCTTCTTCTGGTACCCTTTTCACATCTTGAATAACATTATCTCCCTTTTTGATAGAAGAAAAACCATGAGTTCTTCTTGAACGAAATGGTTTAGGAAGACTGTTTCGCAATTGAACATTTGAGGAACACATCGAACTGACTTTCCTGGTAGGGTACACAGGGTGAGTACTAAAACCAATTGGTTTAGACATACGAATGTCAGTTACACCTTTGAGAATTAAATCTAAGGTATGTTGAAGACGATCAATAAAATTGTCATTCAACCTAGATTTCCTCTTTTGTTCACCATGTCCTTTTGAATCACAAAAGACACACTTTCTGATCACCTGAGTGATTAGACATAACAGTCTTAATATCATCGTTGGGAGATATCTTCCTTCCAAGTGATGTGGATATTCCTTGATTAGAGGAAGACACAGGCACATCTTTTCCAACAGGAAGGGATTTTGATTTTGCTTCTGGAATAAAAAAAATTCTAGTTAACTCAGAAGCAGTTGGTATAGTGGACTCCTTGGAATATTCTTTAATAGAGAGTTTACCCAACAGAAGTTCAGTTTCCAAAGTATCATCTTTGAGTTTTCCCTCAAACTGAGTTCGTGAAGAACATACTGAAAAGACGAGGGTACCCAAATATACCACAATCTTAAACTTTTCCATCTATAAGTCCCCTTACCGAAAGTGATTGTCTATGGACTTAGTCGAGACAATACAACAAATCGGTATTCACACTTTGTGTGATCGTCTATGGATACGAGATCGAGACAATACAACAATCAAAGTGTGATTACTTGATAATAGGTTCGGACTTAAGCAAACTCTATAGGATCACTCTCAACTAATACGGAGTTAACGTTTGTGTAATTTACTTTGAATTATAATAAAGACAATTATAATTGCGGAAAACAAAAGTAAATGACACAGCAAGATTTTGTTAACAAGGAAACCGCAAATGCAGAAAAACCCCGGGACCTAGTCCAGAATTGAATACTCTCATAATTAAGCCGCTATACAAAATCAAACCAACTTCATATAGTTGAGATCAAGCAACTAAACCTATAGTTCACCTAGTTTCTTCAGTATCCCTGCGCTTCCGACATTCAATAAGTGCACGCACTGGAACAATTCCTTTGGATTGTATTCCAAACAGTAAAGGAACAACAAATCTGTTCGGTAACAACTCTATTCAATCTCAGTGATATGAGTTAGACAAAGGCTCTTCTGTTTAATACAATAAACTCCTTTTTCGGGTTTAGATCAATCTATCCAACAACTACCAAAGTAACAGAGTTTAGACTTTGCAATCAACAATATATAATCTACCAAGACACTATATGATGATGTCGATTTACGCAACTATTCAATCAAATCTATCAAAGATAAACCGATTATAGTTGGATCCCAGCCGATCAAGTTTTGTGCACACCAAAGATTATGAACCCAATAAGAAATCTTCTTTGTCTTCAAATTTTCTGTAATCTTCAATAAACACCTACACACCACAACTTGAATCTCTTGTGATCAATCATGCACAGAACGGAGTCTGTTAACAATGGATTATCACAAGACGTCTTTATATCTACAAACAGTTCTAAAGATGACGTCGACACTTCGATCTAGTTTGAGTGAATCTTATATCAGAAGAGAAGATTCTCAAGAATAAACAAACTAGGTGCAATCAAAGTTCAACAACCGTTAGTCAATCAAATCAAATCGAAAATTAATAATACTGCAATTATCTAGTTTCCCACCAACGGTACTCGTAGAGCTTCTTGATCCCACAAAAGTCTTTAAATGAGCGGTCATAAGAGATTTCGCCTAATTAGGGTACTTTCCTCTCCGAATAGACGGCTCCTTAGGATGGTTTGCATGAAATGCAAACTTGGGTATTTATAGACCAAGGAAGTTTGGACACAGGGGAATTTCCAAAACCGAATATTCTCAAGATATGCAATATATTTCCAAAAACGATTTTCATAATTCCTGGAAATGCTCTGTCCAAAATAACCGAAATCTCAAAAGAAAATCTCCAATTAGTAAATGCACATTACCAATTTTTATTTTCCAGAGATATGCATTTTAATTGCTGGTAAATTAAAAGCATATAAAATTAAAAACCTTAATTAAAAGGTTCTCAACTTATTTCGGTCCGGGATCTCCTTGAGTTATTAAGGAATATCTGTGAACAATAAAAGATAAGAGTTACTGAACATGTTCAAAGTATGTCGACATCTTATTTCTTTGTAAATCCTTTTTCATATTTACGATATTGGAACCGATTATACCACACTTCAAAACAAGTTTAGAATTGGTTCATCTGACTTCCAAGAACTATGTGATTGATCAAATATCAATACACTAATCATGGGTTTATGGTTCTACCAAACACAAGGATCGGTTCTACCTTAATATGGTTAATAGGACCGGTTACATCAGTTACCAGGATCAGTTACGTCAATTACCAGGACCGTTTACCATATTCTCATGGTATTACTTGTGATCGGTTACACTAGCCACTAGGATCGGTTACTCCAATTACCAGGACCGGTTACGCCAATTACAAGGATCGATTACAACTCTTTTGTGATCGGTCATACCAATTACCAGGATCGGTTACACCAATTACAAATATCGATCATACCATCTAAGGTGATTACTTAGGATCGGTTACACTAATAAAAGTCATACCAATACATAAGTCAGGCATTGTGACTAGTTTTACCAAGATACATAACAAGTTATGATCGGTTCTACTAACTCACACATATTGGTAATCCAAAGATATGTAATGAATAACAATACCAATAAGCCTAGCGATTTCCCTTTCGATTCATAAAACAAGTTCATGAATGTACTTCCTTTAAACAAATGTAAACATTTTTTCCAAGGATGAAATCTTCACATTTACCCATACACATAATCACAATAGCATTCATACGATTATGTCGATGTCTTATATACGAAGTTCAAAAGATAGGCGTTATACTTCGTATTCTAATTCCTTAACACTATGTCTACTATAGTATAATCATTCACAGCTTCGCAGTTATGTTTTCGTTATAGCATGACTTGAAAGCTATGTTAGGAATGAAACAGTTCAAGTCACAATATTACTAACCTCAAGAGGAAGGATGATGTCGTCGATGTAGCTTGTTACTTCTTCAAATTCTTCAAGTCTTCGAGTAATACTTGTATGTCTCATATCCTAATAATTTTCTAGTTTAACCTCTACGAGGTTGACTCTAGTACATAATCAAGCGACTCTTTAATTGAGATTCACTAAAATATGACAACCAAACTTGACATACCAACGTTTGGTGGGTTCAACCGAGCTATGCTCTAACAATCTCCCCCTTTGTCAATTTTAGTGACAAAACTCTTAATACATATGGATAAACAAATTACAAAAATTCATTATACATACGCTTGATTCCAAGTTTCAACAGAACAATAACCTGCATATATTCAATCCATAAATGTCGTTGTTGACATTTAAATAACAAAGCTAATACTCCCCCTAACGGTAAGATAGGTAGATTTTCAATCCGCGTATCTTTGTTATTTCCCATTTGTAGTCCAAATAACTACAATCATCATATGATATGTTTCTCCCCCTTAGTCAATGCTTTACTCTTTCGTTAGATATAACGTTTAAGCACAATTGTCCTTTCCTTAGTGATTGCAAATCACTTGTTTACTCCATATATTTCTCCCTCTTTTTGTCAAAAAATGACAAAGGTCCGAGCAAATACCAAAACCGAAAGGATCTTTCAAATCTAAAGAATTGTACAACCTATAAGAGTTAAGCAAGAAGGTTTCACATACCATTTTAGATAACCAATATCAAAACCGAAACTACAAGTAATTTGGTTTTAATATGTTATCAAGGAAACAATTTCCCGAAGCAATTTTCCCTAATACTTTAACAAATTGACTAAGAAACTTAGTTCCCTTGCTAAACCGATTGCACAAATACAATCGCTTGTTTCGATAAGACCAAAATAAAGATCAGAATTAACTTTATTTTTCTTATCAGGCTCTAATTATTCATATAATAACTTAGACCTTACACATTAGACAAGACAAATACTAGGTTAGTTAACTAATATTTCTTGTCAAGGCATTCGATTAGACTTGAATAACCGAATCCTTTACTTTGATAAGTCTAACTAAGATCAGAATTAACTTAGTATCTCTTATCTGGAATCGAATTGGACTAAACAAATGATCCCGTATTTTGATAATCCATAAATAATACATACAAACCAAATAAATTGACTTGCACAATTATTCCTCTTAACCGGAAGCAATTGAAACAAACATAGACATTAAAGCACCGCAATTGCACCGAAATTTTGTTAAGTCTAAAACAATTGATACCAAACAATAAAGAAAGATATCAAACAAGTTTTTCTTAACCGGAAACAATTGAATCACACACACACACATACATCCATACATACATAATGGAATAAACATCAATTGTATCGAATTTTGTTAAGCAAAAGCAAAATATATGCAATAAACTCAAGATTTTCTTAAACAGGAAAACGTTTAACTAACAAAATCGTTACCTCAAATTCCGCATCCTCTTCTCCTCTTCTTCGCATCTTTCTGGGGAGGAATATCGTTGTGTCGTCATCCTCTCGCAAGAACAAAAGAACAACAACAAAGAGCAACCTTTACCATAGAAAGGTTGAATCGTTTTTAACTAATGCATAGCAAAAGTTGAAAACCCGAAACACATATGATTTTATGCTAAACAAAAATCGATTCAACATATTGTGACTTTTTCACATATGAGTTTCAATCGGAACACCTTATGATCCTTTGATAAAGCCTACCAACATGGGCTAGAACTTAATCCTGCTAAATCAAAAATCCATACAAACCATAAGGGTTCACACATCATATGAGATCGAATATTAAGGTTAAGAAAACCGAAATCAAACATCCCATACACATAGCAATAAAATAAAGCATTCAAGCACAGGCTATGTAATCGAAAAACTATCACAAGAAAAATTATAAAATAATAATTTTATTCATAAATAATAGTTTATTCAGCAATAGACCTTACACAATAATTGAAATAAATCAAAAACTGATGTCTATTTTCTTGTGGTTGCAACTTAATCCTTCATATCAGAGGTAAAGGAAGGAAGATTATTACTTTCAGTCTTCATCTTGTGAATTTATTCAAGTAGATAATCTTGTTGCTTGACTAGTATTTCTTGCAGTTGAGAAGTTTTTGTGAAGGATTCATCAAGAACATGTAATTCTGTCTTTGATTGAATACAGAAGTGTGTCAATGCTTCAATACACTGATCTTTCTTCAGCATATTCTCTCTTTCCTTCTTGCTAAGCCAATCTCTCTTTTTATTTTTCTCTTTGAATTCTCAATATCAAGAGAAGGTACAAACTTATTCTTAGAGTGATCTTTCAGATCCAGTACTCTATCAAGAGAAGACATCTGATCCTGACTCATAGTTCGGACAAGGAATGACCAAAGAAGGAGAAGGATCTTTTTATATTTTTCATACTTATGAAAATATAATATTCCTATAAATCCGAATATCTTAAATATATTTTCATATTTGTAGATTTTTATTCCCATAATCTACACATAAGTGCCTTGAATTTTTACTTCCTCACACACAGATTCGGCACACAAGGTGAGGACGTAATACTAATACCGATTAGGTGGTATTATTGTGAGATTTTCTCTTATTATGGGAGTTAGAACAAACAGTGTGTTCTTGATCTAGTATTGTATGAAAAACCTTTTTCTTGTTACCTCGAAATAACGAAGTATCTTGAGATTGACTGGTGTTGCATATGCAACTTTTAGTTATTTTGCTCTTTGAGACAGTTCTGCAATTGGTCTTATAATTCCCTTTGCTATTAGATGATTTATTAATATCGGAAGACATGTCCATTCTTAAAATGGTTAAATCACTAATGGGGGAGGAAGGAATATTGACAACTAATGCAATATTAGATGTTTCCTCTTATTCAGAATCATATGAATCAGATGTCTCGTCTAGAGTTACAGCTAATGCCTTGCTTCCAGTGTATTTCGTAAGATTAGGACAGTCTTTAGCCATATGACCAAAACCTTTACACTTAAAGCACTGAGGTTGATATTCATCATCTTCTACTTGATCTTTCTTGTTCTTGACAGGAACTCGATCATGGGGTCGAGAAGATCGATGAGTATCTTTTATGAATCTCTTATTTCTTTTCTTCAAGAGATCTCGAAATTGTCTGGTGATCAATGATAATGATTGTTCAACTTCATCATCAGAATTTTCTACAATCCGTTCATCAGAATCATCCATTAATCTATCCTTTTCCAACGGTGCTTTTGGAAATTTTACAGCTTTAAAAGCGATTCCTTTAGCTTGAATAGACTGTGATTCATGATCAAAGATCTTCAATTTTCAAACGAGAGTGCTTCGTGAGAGAGTTGAAAGATCATTTGCCTCTATGATTGCATGCTTCTTAGATTCGTATCTAGATGGCAACGATCTGGTAATTTTGCATACTATATCTTTTTCAGAAATAGTCTTTCCAAGTGAGAAAGAAACATTAACTATCTCAGAGAGTTTAATATGAAACTCTTCAAAAGTATCGTTGTCATCCATTCGAAGGTTCTCCTAATCATACGTAAGAGTTTGAAGTCTAGCTTCTTTCTCTGATGTATTTCCTTCCAATACGATCTGAAGATTATCCCAAGATTCCTTTGAAGTTTGGCATGTTGATACATGATCTTGTAGATCATGACTCACAGCATGTATAATAGCATTAAAACCATCTGAATTCTGATTTGCAAAAGCCTTTTCTTCGTTAGAATAATCTACTAAGCGTTTAAATTCAGTTTCCGAATTTTCGATTTTCGGACGATTATAACCATCGACGACTAATAGCCAAGTATTAAAGTCTCTTGATTGAAGAAAAGATCTCATAGCAGATTTCCACCATAGATAGTTTGTTCCGTCAAATCTTGGCGGTACGTTAACTGAAATCGATTCATGTGAACTCGAGTTCATTTCTTATAGGTTCGATCGCACCAAACACAGATTGTTAGATCTTTTCGTGTTTGCCTGCTCTGATACCAATTGAAAAGACGAGGGTACCCAAATATACCACAATCTTAAAATTTTCCACCTATAAGTCCTCTTACCGAAAGTGATTGTCTATGGACTGAGTTGAGACAATACAACGAATCGGTATACACACTTTGTGTGATCGTCTATGGATACGAGATCGAGACAATAAAACAATCAAAGTGTGATTACTTGATAATAGGTTCGGACTTAACCAAACTCTATAGGATCACTATCAAGTAATACTGAGTTAACGTTTGTGTAATTTACTTTAAATTATAATAATAACAATTATAATTGGGGAAAACAAAAGTAAATGACACAGTAAGATTTTGTTAAAAAGGAAACTTCAAATGCAGAAAAACCCCGGGACCTTGTCCAGAATTGAATACTCTCATAATTAAGCCGCTATACAAAATCAAACCAACTTCGTATAGTTGAGACCAAGCAACTACACCTATAATTCACCTAGTTTCTTCAGTATCCCTGCGCTTTCGACATTCAATAAGTGCACGCACTGGAAAAATTCCTTTGGATTGTATTCCAAACAGTAAAGGAACAACAAATCTGTTCGGTAACAACTTTATTCAATCTCAGTGATATGAGTTAGACAGAGGCTCTTCTGTTTAATCCAATTGTTGATGGTGGTTTTCGGTTCAGGGCCAAAATTATAAAACCCTGTATTTAATGTGCTGTCATCCTGCAAAGGAACGAAAGCCATCTGAAAGTGAGGAGTGCATAAACCTCTCACAGATATATTGAGCAATTCAATATATTTGGATATATATGAATATATATAAAATTCACTCAGAATGGTGCATATAGCAATAATCCCAAATTTTCTATGAATTTTATTCTCTACCGGCATTATTCACTGATGCATCGCCCTCCTAGTATTTTATTATGCTATGTTCCTCAGCTGAACTTTTAATGTTGGCATGACATGACGATTAATGTTCACTCGCAGCAGAGTAGCACGAATCTCCCGAAGTGTAAATATTGAAATCTGCGTGAAAACACTCGCGTAGGCTACACCACTCTCTGATAAAGAGATCAGCGTGTTTACACACTTTTTAATTAAAAGTTAGCATGATCAAACGCGTTTAAATTCCTTAAGGAAAATCTAGACTGTCCATATCAGTTTTAAAAACGATCACGGCCACACGATTTGACCACACAATTCAACAGGCCTAGCCTATTCCTAGCGGAACTGAGCGATCATCATGATGACCACCGGTGGGCCCACTAACATCCCGACCGATCGGATTCCATCTAGTACACCCGCAACGCTTTTGAATGCTAACCTTTACATGGGTGATCGCGTTGTTGAAAGATGAGCTCAAATGAGCTAAGACCGGCAAAAACGGTCTAAAAAAACATCACGACCGCCCAACTTAGCTTGCCTAGTTGGACGGCTTAGATATTCCTTCGAATGATCAAGGAGGTGCTGACGCATTCACCGGCGACCCAGCTCCATACCTGGTTGATCGAACTACACATAGCAATCCAAGAGTGCGTCAAACCGTTTGCCCAAAGTAGGGCGATCGAGCGCTCTTTAAACCCTAAATTAAGTCAGCGGCGTTATGCAACTGCCGCAAATTGATCGTGTCCATCCATCTTCGCTAGCTTGGTCAAACAGCTTAGATCGGATTCTAGATTGACAACATCGTGGCACTGTGATCACCGGCCACCCCTCTTCCATGAGGAGCGATCGTCCAAGTCACGGCTTGCTCATGTGGCCTCCGAACGATCACCCAAAAGAGGCTAGTCGCACTGTTTGCATAATCCAACGGCATCCATCAACTTCCGCAAATCATCTCAGCCACTCAACTTGGCTAGCCAATTTAACTGGCCCAGATCTAATCTGGATCGACCGGTAGGATGTTAGAATGGCCACTAGCTGCCACTCTCTCATAGGGACCGACCGGCCAACCCCTGGGATGCGCGCATGATTCCTACCAACTCCCTGAAAATGGCTGGTCATGCTCCTTTTAAGACATTAAGATCTGTGACTAACTCAGACGATCTTTAAAACAACAATGCTTTATACACATCAATTATAAACGATGCTTCATAAATATTGATTTCACAAATAGTTTATTATTTGACCTAAAAGAACTATGTGTTGCTTTTAGCGGCGAGTCTCAGGACTTGACCCACTTACTCGAGATATCAAACATGTCACAAACTGGGGGATGCTCACTGGGGTATTGGTATGGCGGTTTACAGCGTGCGACGTGCAACGCGCCATTATGAGAACATGTTAGGAAAGAACGGACGGTTAACATCAATGAGAGTAGTGGGTGAAAGTGTGACCAGTTTTCCCTCGTAATGGAAACATGGTGATCACCACTTTTTACACAACCCCACTTCTCCACTGCTTAATCACCTCCACTTCCTAAGAAATCAAGGGGTGCTCGAACATGACTTGTATAAATAGGATTTCAACCTATTTCAACAACACACAAGTGTTATCAACACAAGTATCCAGAAAACACCGTGAACTGATAGATTACATTCTGCAAGCCAGTTCTACATTCTGATACAAGTCATAAAACAGCCACACCTTCATAATTCAACATTCTGATCTCAACACCTTCTTCGCTTCCCTCCCTAAGATCAACCCTTCTCCTTTACTTTGTGACCGAATTGAATTTGGAACGACCATTTCTTGGTTTAGGCCAGAGTCTTACAGATTGATCTCTTGAACTTAAAAGTACTCATGTGCAGTACATTTGTTTAGGGTTTGAATTCTTTTCTTATCAACACACCCAAATTTACCAAAAACAGCAGAATCAGTTTTTACCCCAAAACACCAATAAACTCCTTTGTTGGGTTTAGATCAATCTATCCAACAATTACCAAAATAGCAGAGTTTAGACTTCGCAATCAACAATATAAAATCTACCAAGACACTTGACGATGTGTCAAACTCGCAAAAATAAATTCCTTACTTCTCTTACACTAACTAGTAGTACAATGACAAGCAGGTTCGTTCCTAAGGGAGAGTTGAGTCAAAGTTGTCAATTCAATTTCTGAATATTAATGCAAATATTAGGATGAGAATGATCAAGGACTCTTTCTCAATCACGAAACATGAATCTTATCGACATAGCTATGTTTCTGCAAAATACCCATTACTAATAACCCTAGAATATTTAGTACGCTCAAATACTCCGCAATCTCATAAATTCACCGGACACGGAAGCGCTCGACTACCGGATTCTACTTGCCAAGTTTCCTAGAAGTACGCTCTCTAGGTGTGACTTACACAAATGCATTAAGTTCCGTGAGATAGGCTATTCCTAGTGACAAATACATAAGCTCGACTCATCTACTAGTGTCATTCAATACATATGAATATTTAACAAAATCCCATCATCAATATTCATATAGCGCTACTTGTATTAAGAATCTCTAGAAAATTACGGGTCGAAGAGGTCTTAAATAGCAATAGAATCATCAATAAACCAATTTAATTTGCAACTTAGACGATTCACAAATAACTCATAAGCACTTTTGGCACGGTAGAGAATAAGCAATAATGAGACAGATTGCAAGAAAACAAGCAGTTTAAATATCAATTCGAGTTCATATTCCGGACATCAAAATCGTCCCTAATCAGGATGCAATTAGCTACTGGAGTTCATGGTGAAACAAAGAAGCAAATAGAAAACAGAAATACAAAACCAAACAGCTGCAGTTGAAGTTGAATATGGACTGATGGTGTTGGCGAAGGTATGGCCTGTTGATAATGGAGTGGTGGTGGTTTATGCGAACTGCTGCTGCTTTGGGGCTGTATTGTTTGTGCTCCCTGCTGCCTGTATGCTGGTGATGGTGTGGATTGCACAAGAAACTCCTCTCGCTGCTGTGTTGATGGATCCGAACAGGTAACTCCTCCCAGCTGGTGGTAATATGGACTGTATGATGGTGCTGGAGGTAAGATGAACTGTGTTGTAGCTTGAGTAGGAGTCACTGCTGTTGTGCAGATGGATGCTGTGGATATGCAAGGAAGTGATGATGCTGTGCAGGTGGAGTGTATTGGATATGCACGTGGGTGTATGCTGATGAAGATGGTATGCAGCATGAGATGGAGATGCAGCTGGTAAGGGGTTGGAGAGGAGCAAAGCTCCTCTCTGTTGAGGTGGATGCAGTCGTGAAGGAGGGGTATGAGATATCTTTCTGTGTAGCCCTAGCTCTTATTTTATAGTTCTCCAAGTCCTTTTTTTCCTGTCTTATCGCTCAAAACCTTACCTCAAAACTGAAATTGGTACAGAATGGCTGTGCTGCTCTCAACTTCTAAAACTCTCGGCAAATAGTCATGTTCTTAACCTGTTTTCACGGCTCAGTCCATATCTAAAACTGGTACCCAAGTTAGCTTACCCTGTTGGCTTCTAAATCATGTCCAAGCCAATGCCAGACAACCCTCGCGCACAGCCACTGAACCATGAACCATTGAGCCCTTTCTGCGAACCACTCTGTACCCATCAGTCCATGCTATCTCCAGCTCCTTTATCGAGTCCTGAACCCTCCAAATCCAACCACAATTCATAGCAGCAAACAAGTCTTAAACTGCCATCGAACCATGGCAGCAACACCAGTTCCATTGCCTAACTGTCTGCATAAAAACTTGACGAAAACCCCACGATCTTGAGCCGTTGTTTCAGTCTTCTTGCTTTTCTTTCGAACTGCACTTGGTCCATCTCTCTTCTACTGCCAAGACTTGATCTAACCACCTGTCAATCCTGCACACTTCTGCTCTCTTCTTAATTCACGGCAACAAGAGCACAGAAATCAGTCTAATTCATCATTCAGGACTTTAGACAAACATGTTGTACACGTTTTGCACCTGGTGATGGATACAGCCCTACTGAATTTGTTCTCCTGCCAATTAATTCTCCTTCCCTGTAAGCATTTTCACATTTAACACAAACCCATGCTCCTAAACCATTCATCTAAATCATTCATAATCAAACAGCTTCAGTTACGGCAACCTATCTCAATCCCTTGTTCAGTTCCCTCTTCTTCCTTGTAATTCCGGCTTAAAATCTGAATTCGACGATCACCCAACATTTCTAATCATATCAGAACTCCAATTTCACATTTCTCTCTCGATTCAGCCCTTGATCACCTTCTTCCATCACTGACTTCAACGGCATCAAGTTTATCTTCTTCCCTGTCTACTCGTTCTCAGCTTTAACCAAGCCTTACCAAAACTTGTATCACAGACTCTTTGTTCTTCTCAGCTTCGAATGTGCTCTGACCGATCCCAGAACTGTCAGACTTAGCTTGCCGGTGTGTGTAACTTGCTGCAGCGAGACAAAGTTATGGCAGAGAGCCAGAGAACTAAGACTTCAGCTGGTGAGTGCAGTGCAGTATTCGACTGCCCCAGCAGATGGGCCCTACTGAATAAGTCCATTAGGTTCAGCTGGTAACCTCTTTAAAACAAATTTGGTGCAGCTGCTTCAATGCCTCGGTTCCCTGCTGCGCTTCGAGTAATCAGCAACTAAGGTTGCCAAAGCAATGAATTAAGCTTCGTTTTCCCTCATTCCACGTCGCATGACTCCAATGAATTAAACCAGATTGAGTTGGTTTTGAAATCCAAACTCAGCAGAAATTCACGGACGTGAACTTCCGCCAGTATGCGTACGGGTACGCATACTTAACCCAGTCTTCATCAACCATTTTGTATACACACAAGTATACATACATTTGGTTCCCGGTTTTGGACTTATACACTAATGTGCGAACACACTATATATGCTTATATCCAAAGATGGTTACATATCCTAAACTCTTTATTTCAATCATTGAAACATTCTTAGAGGATGTTAAATAGAGGTTATTCACACACTATTTTTCATCAAAGCAATTTTCAAGATATTGAAATAATCAACATGACTTTCGTCACGAGTAAAGATGAACTTGGCCAAAGCGAAAGTTTACCAACACATATTTCGAGAGCGAGATAAACTCGACTTGAAATAGCAAATGCGTATAATCGAAGTCTATATAGTAATACGACTTTTGTCTCAAGATAGGAGATAGAGTAGATAGACTTTTTGAGTGATAGATAAGTTCAAGTCTCCACATACCTTTTAGTCGATGAAGTTCCACCAGTTCCTTGAGTAATTCTTCGTCTTTCTATGATGAATGCCGTGGAGTCTAGAGCTCAACTACACTTTCTATCCTAGTCCGAGACTTAATTATAAGTAGACTAGAAATCAAGACTTATAGTTTGGAAACTAAACTTGACAACAAGCTTGAGATAGCAACGCTTGAGAGTTCGACCGAGTAGTGCTCTAACACTTGTTGTTTTCCATTGTATTGAGTATTATCTTCTCTAAGATTTGCTCGAGATTTAATCTCCGATAGGCAAGATAAAAGGTAGTCACAAACATCTTCGTCTCATCGTTTTTGATTCCACAATATCTTATTTCGCTACCATACGATTAAGATTATTGTGAGGTGACTGATATTACTAGGCTATTCTTCGGGAATACAAGTCTGGTGTATCAATTGGTTCATATTCACCTTGATTTATCAAAAGACAGAACAAAACTCATAGGTATTTCTATGGGAGACAGATTTATCTATTCAATAGACTTTTCTGTGTGAGACAGATTGGTTTATCAAGTCTTCGACTTTGGGTCGTAGCAACTCTTAGTTGTGGGTGAGATCAGCTAAGGGAATCAAGTGCGCAGAGTCTTGTTAGGATTCAGAGGCATAAGGAATGCGACTGTACCTTGATCAGTGTGAGATTGGTAAGGGCTCAACTACATTCCAGTCCGAAGTTAACTTGGAGTAGGCTAGTGTCTTTAGCGGCTTAATACAGTGTGGTGTTCAAATCTGGACTAGGTCCCGGGGTTTTTATGCATTTTCGGTTTCCTCGTTAACAAAATTTCTGGTGTCTGTGTTATTTCTTTTCCGTAATATATTATCACAGGTTGTGCATAGTTCAATCAATTAGATAATCCAACCTTTGGTTGTTGATATAAATTGATTGACACTTGAACATTGGTCTTTGGTACCGTTCAAGTTGTTTCACATAATAATCAGGCTCACTGATTTCTATCTGTTTGATTTACTGATTACATTGTGAAACAGAGATACAACTCTTGGATATATTTCCATTGATTGAGTCTGACTGTCTAATTGATTCTCTTGGAATTATATTGGAGTTTGTCCATACAGATTGCCTAAACGAAATATTGGGTGAGGTTGTTAGACCCCCGCTTTTTCAATATCCAATATGTAATTCCGAAATTTCTCATTAGAAAATATCTAATATTAGTTTAGCACTTAACTAATATAACTTTCCAAGAGATATGTTTTGATTTGCTGAAAAATCAAAAACATATAATAAAAAATCTTAATTAAAAGATTCTCAATAGTTCGGATTGGGATCAACTTGAGTATCAAGGAATATCTTTGACAATAAAAGGTAAAAATTATATTCATGTTCAAATTATGTCGACATCTGGAAATTTCCTATTTAGCAAACCCTAATTCCAAACTCACACAAAACCGTAAAGTAATATGTGAATATAGAGGATCGATTTTTCTCTTGAGACCGGTTCTACCATGACTCCTAACATAGGTTAAGATCGGTTCTACCGAGTCTCCAAATATAGGTAGGGATCGTTTCTACCATGACTTCCAACAATAACTAGGATCGATTTTACCATGTATCCCAATATAGGTAAGGATTGGCTCTACCAAGACTCCCAACAATAGTTAGGATCGGTTCTACCTTGTATCCTAGTATAGGTAAGGATCGTTTCTACCAAGACTCTCAACATAAGTCAAGATCGGTTTAACCGTATATCCCAAACTAGATAAAGATCGGTTCTACCATAACTCTCAACATAAGTCAAGATAGATTCTACCAAAGTTCTTACCTAGGTTCGAATTGGTCATCAAATAGATCTTCAATGCAAACCGGACCAAAACGCCTATTGATTTCTTTTTGATTACGAAACAAGTTTTGTTTATGTACTTCCTTTAAACATATGTAATCAAACATAGTTTCCTAGGATGAAATCACACCTATATTCAATACACAATCAAGTAACGAGTTACATAGATTATGTCGATGCAAAAATATATTCTTATTGGTTTTGTCATCTAAAATATAGTATGACATGTACAACTGTCGGTATTTGGTAGATGTTATATTTTGTCATCTACAATACTCAACTACCAAAGAGTCATGAGAAACTATTTTGGTATTCTCATAAGCAATTGGGATCTTAATTATATTTTGGTATTCATACCCAAATGCTTGTACACACACGTCTAAAACTATCTGTATAGATATGATCAGACTCTGCCTTTTGATTAGTTCTAACTCTGTGAAGGATGATCTTTCTGTTAATGATATTATTAATAAGGGATTGCTTCATAATCCACATAATGGTTTTAATGAAGCAAGTGATATTTTAAAAAAACATCGGTTCAATAATAATAAAGATATTTTATGTAAATATCTTGTTATGTTCGATTTTGTCCTACCCTACTTTGTTATTTTCAATAAAAGATTTATTTTTTCAAAACCTTCTTAGGTTTCGGAAGATATTATCATATCTTGAAAGCTAAGATAGCAAGGGTCATATGGCTAATCCTTTCTGCGAATCGGGAGAAATTGAGTCGACTCAGTGATAAAATTCTTTATTGATTTTCAAATGTTTTCTATGATAATCTGATTCTCTTTCTGTCTTTACATTCATGATTCTATCAACTCTTTTGGTTAATCTTTTGTTTAATTTATTGTTTCTTAATTAGTTTGTTTTATTTTCTATTTTTCATAACTTCTTTTCTAGGCGTTTTTTCATCCTTTCTTTTTCTTTTTTCCTAATGGCTTTTTAAATCTCTTGCAGGGCCTCATTCATCCATCATGGCAGGCATCCATTATTGGACTTTGGCATGGTTGTATCTCCTTTTGTCAACTTTATTGTTGCAGCAAATGACATTTTTGATTTCATCTCCGATAGCAGTTTTGCAGCCCATCAATCGAATGATAGTTTATATCAGTATGATATAGTATTATAGTTTAGATCATGTTTATGATCACAAAGGTTTTAGTGAGTCAAGATTCTACGGGTTAAACAGTCCGATCCATTGTTGCAAGTTTGAGAATTTGAATTTTCAAAATTCAAACTTTCCCCCTATAACTCAGCGTAAAGGGTGGACATGCAAATTAGTATTGAATACGTATCAGTTGACTTCTATCTCATTCAATTCTACATATATCTTTCCATCTCAAAAGTATTAGAGCATAGCTCGGTTGAACCCACCAAGTGTTGGTATGTCAAGTTTGGTTGTCATATTTTAGTGAATCAAAACTCAATTAAAGAGTCGCTTGATTATATACTAGAGAGAACTTCGTATAGGTTAGGCTAGAAAGATTAGGATTATGAGACATACAAGTATTACTCCAAGACTTGAAGAATGTGAAGAAGTAATAAGCTACATCGACGACATCATCCTTCCTCTTGAGGTTAGTAATATTTTGACTTGAACTGTTTCATTCCTAACGTACCTTTCAAGTCGTGCTATATTGAAAACATAACTGCGAATCTTTGAATGATTATACTCTAGTAGACATATTGTTAAGGAATTAGAATACGAAGTATACCGCTTATATTTTTAACTTCGTATATAAGACATCGACATAATCGTATGAATGCTATTGTGATTATGTGTATGGGTATGGGTGAATATTTGGTCCTAGGAAACAATTTTTACATTCGTTTAAAGGAAGTACATTCATGAACTTGTTTTATGAATCGAAAGGGAAATCGCTAGGCTTATTGGTATTGTTATTCATTGCATATATGTGGATTACCAATATGTGTGAGTTAGTAGAACCGATCATAACTTGTTATGTATCTTGGTAAAACTAGTCACAATGCCTGACTTATGTATTGGTATGACTTTTATCAGTGAAACTGATCCTAAGTAATCACCTAAGATGGTATGATCGATATTTGTAATTTGTGTGACCGATCCTAGTAATTGGTGTAACCGATCCTAGTAATTTGTGTTACCGATCACAAAAGAGTGTGTAATTGATCCTTGTAATTGGTGTAACCGATCCTGGTAATTGGTGTAACCGATCCTGGTAACTGGTGTGATGATCACAAGTAATACCATGAGAATATGGTAACCGGTCCTGGTAATTGATGTAACCGGTCCTAGTAACCATATTAAGGTAGAACCGATCCTTGTGTTTGGTAGAACCGTAAACCCATGATTAGTATATTGATATTTTATCAATCACATAGTTCTTAGAAATCAGATGAACCAGTTCTAAACTTGTTTGGAAGTGTGTTATAATCGGTTCCAAGATTGTAAATATGAAAAAGGATTTACAAAGAAATAAGATGTCGACATACTTTGAACATGTTCAGTAACTCTTATCTTTTATTGTTCAAAGATATTCCTTAATAACTCAAGGAGATCCCGAACCGAAATAAGTTGAGAACCTTTTAATTAAGGTTGTTAATTTTATATGCTTTTAATTACCAACAATTAAAATGCATATCTCTGGAAAATAAAAAATTGGTAATGTGCATTTACTAATTGGAGATGTTCTAGTAGGATTTCGGTTATATTTGGACAAAGCATTTCTAGGAATTATGAAAACCGATTTGGAAATATATTGCATATCTTAAGAATATTTCGGTTTTGGAAATTCCTTGGTGTCCAAACTTCCTTGGTCTATAAATACCCAAGTTTGCATTTCGAGCAAATTATCCTAAGAGCAAGCAAAACTACCTTGTTGTGTTGTTACTGGTGGAGCCGTCTATTCAGAGAGGAAGGTACCCTAATTAGGGGAAATCTCTTACGACCGCTCGTTTAAAGACTTATGTAGGATCAAGAAGCTCTACGAGTACCGTTGGTGGGAAACTAGAAAATTGTAGTATTATTAGTTTTCGATTTGATTTGATTGACTAACGGTTGTTGAACTTTGATTGCACCTAGTTTGTTTATTTTTGAGAATCTTCTCTTCTGATATAAGATTCATTCAAACTAGATCGAAGTGTCGACGAGATCTTTAGAACTATTTGTAGATCTAAAGACATCTTGTGATAATCCATTGTTAACAGACTTCGTTCTGTGCGTGATTGATCACAAGAGATTCAAGTTGTGGTGTGCAGGTGTTTATTGAAGATTTAAGAAGATTTGAAGACAAAGAAGATTTCTTATTAGTTTCATAATCTTTGGTGTGCACAAAACTTGATCGGCTAGGATCAAACTATAATCGGTTTATCTTGATAGACTTGATTGATTAGTTGCGTAAATCGACATCAATAATTAGTATCTTGGTAGATCCTATTGTTGATCGCAAAATCTAAACTCTACTACTTTGGTAGTTGTTGGATAGATAGATCTAAACCCGACAATGGAGTTTATTGGATTAAACAGATTAGCCTTTGTCTAACTCATATCACTGAGATTGAATAGATTTGTTACCGAACAGATTTGTTGTTCCTTTACTGTTTGGAATACGAACCAAAGGAATTGCTCCAGTGCGTGCACTTATTGAATGTCGGAAGCGCAGGGATACTGAAGAAACAAGGTGAACTATAGGTTTAGTTGCTTGGTCTCAACTATACGAAGTTGGTGTGATTTTGTATAACGGCTTAATTCTGAGAGTATTCAATACTGGACTAGGTCCCGGGGTTTTTCTGCATTTACGGTTTCCTCGTTAACAAAATCTTGCCGTGTCATTTACTTTTGTTTTCCGCAATTATAATTGTTGTTATTAGAATTTAAAGTAAATTACATAAACGTTAACTCCGTATTACTTGATAGTGATCCTATAGAGTTTGGTTAAGTCCGAACCTATTATCAAGTAATCACACTTTGATTTTTGTATTGTCTCGATCTCGTATTCATAGACGATCACACAAAGTGTGAATACCGATTCGTTGTATTGTCTTGACTCAGTCTACAGGAAATCACTTTCGGTTAGAGGACTTATAGGTGGAAAAGTTTAAGATTGTGGTATATTTGGGTACCCTCGTCTTTTCAATTGGTATCAGAGCAGGCAAACATGAAAAGATCTAACAATCTGTGTTTGGTGCGATCCAACCTATAAGAATTGAATCTAATGGGTGATTCAGTTAACGAGAATCAAGATGAAAGACCAGCACCTGAAAATGATATCTTCTGTGAATCTACTGAACAATCTGATCCATATAATGTAGAATGTGATGATTGGAAAACTTGCCTTAAAAAACAACTCGATGAAATTTCTGAAGATGGTGACTAAGAAATCGATCAAGATGTTGAAGAAGATATGTCTGAATTTTCCTCATTACTAGGTGCTGTCTCTAGAAAAAGACCATCTACCTCAGATGTGATTGGCCTTCTTGCTCCTCTTTGCAGAGAAAATAGGAAACTAAGAAAAATATTCTATGGCTTCTTTTATGGATATCAGAATACTTGATATCTTCTTAAGGATTGCAAAGAAAGCCTAAACTCAAAAATCCTCGAGTTTGAGAATCTCAGCAGGAAACATTACTTGTTGAATAAGAAACTTGTTGAAACTGAAGCAAGGATTAATTCTCAACATCTAATGAGTAAGGAACAAAATGAGTCTGCTTCTTTCAAAGAAAATTCTCTTGAGGACAAACTAGCCAACGCACTTAAAAATATCAAGATCTTGGAAGAAGAAGTTGCAAGGATAAGAAGACTCAATGATAGCACAATCAATTTGTCTTCCATATTGGAGGAAGGAAGAAATCATGGAGACAAACGTGGATTAGGATATGATGGAATTGATACTTCTTCAATCAACAAAGAAGTAAAATTTGTAAAGGTTGTTCGCTCTACGGTTCCAGAAGATCTACCGAAACAAATTAATGTACCTGATCCATCTAAGAGCTCAAGTGAGACTTTGAAGGAAAACATCTCTGAAAGCAATTGGAGTAAGTCTCAAACTAAAGACCAGCATATTGACCAAACATCTCACAAAGGTAAAACTAAAGCCTCTAATCCTTTCAATAAGCATTGTTATTATTGTAGAGATAAAGGTCATATGCAAAGGAATTGTAAAATTCAAAAGATGCAAGATGCTCTATCTTTTGTTTCAAAAGAACTGAGTAAATTTCTCCCCAAAAGGTCTTCAGATCACTAGTTTCCTACTTTGAGACAAAAGAATTATTCATGTAATTCGGATTCCTATCCTAAAAGAAACAATGATATAAAGGATAATACCTTTGTCAACAGGAATATAAGATCTGATGCTTCTACTTAGAAAAATGCAATGTTGCAAGAGATGAAGAATCTTCATTCAAAATCTACTTACTTGTGGATGCCCAAGTCAGAAGTGAAAGAAAAAAGGGGTTCATCTAAAACAAGGTCTAGGAAAAACAATCATGTTGTAATCTTAGATAAAAATGACTATGAAAGTCTAATTTTTAGAATCAAGAATGATTTAAGAACATCCAGTAATATTGATACACTGGTATCCTTCAATAATCTGCTACAAAGCAGAAAAAGGAAAAAGAATGTTCGAAAACATCAAGATAGATCTTGCTCCCAAAAACAATAGTGAGCCATCAAGTGTTCATTTCAACAACTAAGTGTGTTGATCGGAATTTCCCAAACTCGTGTCTCATCTGAATAAATGGGAAGTTCTTAAAAGAACACTGAAATCTATGAAAAGTATAAAACTGTACTTGATCTATCTGCACCATGAATAACCTATTTTTAAAGTTTGGAATTATATTCTAAATTAAGAGAATACTCTTGTATTAGGAATGTTCATGATAAAATTGTTAAAAAAAATCAAATTTCTTGACAATAATATTTTCGGGAAAAATTCTTTTGATTCGGTTTCCGAATGTGTATAGTATTATACAAATAATACCTGTTTAGGTATTCCAAAAAGAGGGAAACTTGGAAATCAAGTTTTTTCTGGTATATAAAAATCATCTATAGAACCGATACTCCCTCAAAAAAGTTTACGGTTCAGAATGGATAAGAATACTATGACATTGAATCTCAATTACGAAAACTTGAAACCTTTCAAGTTGAGATCAAATGTTATTTCTCAAAGGAACACAAGAAGAATCATATTTCTTTTGAGCTTATGCTTATGATGATGGGAGATTTTGAAGTTTCTCGTGAACTTCTAGAAACTTCTATTTCGAATGAGAAACTACTAGAGTCAACTCTTTTAAAACTAATTGTGGAAGTGAATCTATTAAAACGGAGACTCAACCTCCTGAAAGAAAAGAGAAGACTCAAGAATCAGTGCTCTGAAGAATCTTCGGTGAATAATAAGAGCACTTCTAGTGATTAAGTTATATTTAATCCAAACAAAATAGACATCAGTTTTTGATTTCTTCAATTATTGTGTAAGGTCTATTACTGAATAAAACTATCTATTATTTATGAATAAAATTATTATTTTATTTTTCTTGTGATAGTTTTTCGATTACATAGCATGTGCTTGTATGCTTTATATTATTGCTATGTGTATGGGATGTTTGATTTCAGTTTTATTAACCTTAATATTCAATCTCATATGATTTGTGAACCCTTATGGTTTGTGTGGCTTTTTGATTTAGCGGGATTAAGTTCTATCCCATGTTGGTAGGCTTTATCAAAGGATCATAAACTGTTCCGATTGAAACTCATATGTGAAAAAGTCACAATATGTTGAATCGTTGTGTTTAACATAAAAGCATGTGTGTTTCGTGGTTTCAACTTTTGCTATGCATTAGTTGTCTCTGGTAAAGGTTGCTTTTGTTGTTGTTCTTTTGTTTGCGAGAGGATTGTTAGAGCATAGCTCGGTTGAACCCACCAAGCGTTGGTATGTCAAGTTTGGTTGTCATATTTTAGTGAATCAAAACTCATTTAAAGAGTCGCTTGATTATTTACTATAGTCAACTTCATATAGGTTAGCTAGAAAGTTACCAGGATATGAGACTTACAAGTATTATGTGAAGACTTGAAGAATATGAAGAAGTAAAGAGCTACAACTACGACATCATCCTTCCTCTTGAGGTTAGTAATATTTGACTTGAACTGTTTCATTCCTAACATATCTTTCAAGTCGTGCATATTGAAAACATAACTGCGAAGCTGTGAATGATTATACTCTAGTTAGACATAGTATTAAGGAATTACAATACGAAGTATAACGTCTATCTTTTGAACTTCGTATATAAGACATCGACATAATCGTATGAATGCTATTGTGATTATGTATGGGTATGGGTGAAGATTTTGTCCTAGGAAACAATGTTTTACATTGGTTTAAAGGAAATACAATTCATAAACTTGTTTTGCGAATCGAAAGGGAAATCGCTAGGCTTATTGGTATTGTTATTCATTGCAAATCTTTGGATTACCAATATGTGTGTTTAATATAGCCGCTTATAACCTATTTATGTATCTTGGTAAAACTATTCATAATGCCTGACTTTTGTATTGGCATGACTTTTATTAGTGAAACGGATCTTAAGTAATCACCTGAGATGGTATGATCGATATTTTGTAATTGGTATGACCAACTCTAGACATTGGGGAACCGATCCTAGTAAGAGATGCAACCGATCACAAGTATGTGGAATCGATCCTTGTAAGAGGTACAAAAAGTCTTAGTAATTGGTAACCGATCCTATGACTTGTGCAACCGATCACAAGAAAATACCATAATAATGTGGTAACCGATCCTAGTACCTAGTCAACCAATTTTTGGAAAGCTAGTGTGACCGATCCTAGTACCCACATGAGGGTAGAACCGAAGCTTTATGTTTTGGTAGAATCGTGAAACACATTAATGGTGATTTGATAGGATAATCAATCACATAGTTCTTGGAAGTCGGATGAACCAATTCTAAACTCGTTTGGAAGTGTGGCAAATCGGTTCCAAGATTGTAAATATGAAAAAGGATTTACAAAGTAAAGATGTCGACATACTTTGAACATGTGCAGTAACTCTTATCTTTTATTGTTCAAAGATATTCCTTAATAACTAAAGGAGAATCCCGGATCGAAATAAATTGAGAATCTTTTAATTAAGGTTTTTAGTTTTTATATGCTTTTAATTTCCAGCAATTAAATGCATATCTTTAGAAAATAAAAATTGGTAATGTGCATTTACTAATAGGAGATTTTCTACTGAGATTTTGGTCAATATTTGGACAGTGCATTTCCAGGAATTATGAAAACCGTTTTTGGCTTTATTGAATATCTTTGAGAATATTCGGTTTTGGAAATTCCTTGGTGTCCAAACTTCCTTGGTCTATAAATATTGAAGTTTGCATTTCGAGCAAACTAATCCTCAGGGCCAGCAAAACTACCTAGTTGTGTTGTTAATGGTGGATCCGTCTATTCGTAGAGGAAAGTACCCTAATTAGGCGAAATCTCTTACGACCGCTCATTTTAAAGACTTCTTTGGGATTGAAAGCTATACGAGTACCGTTGGTGGGAAACTAGATAATTGCAGTTTATTATTAGTTTTCGATTGATTTGATTAAATAACGGTTGTTGAACTTTGATTGCACCTAGTTTGTTTATGCTTGAGAATCTTCTCTTCTGATATAAGATTCACTCAAACTAGATCGAAGTATCGACGTGGATCTTTAGAACTGTTTGTAGATCTAAAGACGTCTTGTGATAATCCATCGTTAACAGACTCCGTTCTGTGTGTGATTGATCACAAGAGATTCAAGTTATTTGTGTGCAGGTGTTTATTGAAGATCTAAGAAGATTTGAAGACAAGGAAGATTTCTTATTTGAGTTCATAATCTTTGGTGTGCACAAAACTTGATCGGCTGGGGATCCAACTATAATCGATTTATCTTTATGATAACCTTGATTGATTAGTTGAGTAGATCGACATCAATACATTTCTTTGTGATTAAGAGTATTGATTGCATAGTCTAAACAATTACTTTGGTAGTTGTTGAATAGATTGATCTAAGAACCCGACAAACGAGTTTATTGGGATAAACGGAAGAGCCTTTTGTCAAACTCATATCACGTTGTTTGAAAAGAGTTGTTACCAAACAGATTTGTTGTTCCTTTACTGTTTGGAATACGAACCAAAGGAATTACTCCAAGTGCGTGACTTATTACAAGTTGGAGGCGCAGGGATACTGAGGGAACTAGGTGAACTATAGGTTTATTTGCTTGGTCTCAACTATACGAAGTTGGTTTAGATTTTGTATAGCGGCTTAATTCTGAGAGTATTCAATTCTGGACAAGGTCCCTGGGTTTTTCTGCATTTGCGGTTTCCTCGTTAATAAAATCTTGTTGTGTCTTTTACTTTTTTATTTCCGCAATTATAATTGTTTTATTATAATTAGAAGTAAAATATACAAACGTTAATTCCTAATTACTTGAAAGCAATCCTATAGTATTTGGTTAAGTCCAAAACTATTATCAAGTAATCATACTTCGTTGTTGTATTGTCTCGATCTCATATCCATAGAAGATCACACGAAGGGTGAACCGATTAGTTGTATTGTCTCGACTCAATCCATAGACAATCACTTTCGGAGAAAGGACTTATAGGTGGAAAAGTTTTAGATTGAGGTATATTTGGGTACTCTCGTCTTTTCAAGGATGACAATACAATGGGGGAGAGTTCTAACCTTAACTTGTGCTTAAGGATGCAGAATTTGAGGTAACGAATTTGTTAGTTAATCGTTTTCCTGTTTAAGAAAAGCTTGAGTTTATTGCATATATTTTTCTTTTGCTTAACAAAATTCGGTGCAATTGATGTTTATTCCTTTATGTGTGTATGGATGTATGTGTGTGTGATTCAATTATTTCCGATTAAGAAAAACTGGTTTGATATCTTTCTTTATTGTTTGGTATCAATTGTTTTAGACTTAACGAAATTTCGGTGCAATTGCGGTGCTTTAATGTCTATGTTTATTTCAATTGCTTCCGGTTAAGAGAAATAATTGTGCAAGTCAATTTATTTGGTTTGTATGTATTGTTTATGGCTTAACAAAATACGGGATCATTTGTTTAGTCCAATTTGATTCCGGATAAAAGAAACTAAGTTAATTCTTATCTTATTTAGACTTATCAAAAGTAAAGGATTCGGTTATTTAAGTCTAATCGAATGCCTTGACAAGAAATATTAGTTAACTAACCTAGTATTTGTCCAGTCTAAAGTGTAAGGTCTAAGTTATAATCTGAATAATTAGAGCCTGATGAAAAAAATAAAGTTAATTCTGATCTTTATTTTGGTCTTATCGAAAGAAGCGATTGTATTTGTGCAATCGGTTTAGCAAGGGAACTAAGTTTCTTAGTCAATTTTCTAAACTATTACGGAAAATTGCTTCGGGCAATTGTTTCCTTGATAACATATCAAAACCAAATTACTTGTAGTTTCGGTTTTTAGATTGGTTATCTAAAAAGGTATGTGAAACCTTCGTGCTTAACTCTTATAGGTTGTACAATTCTTTTATATTGTAAGATCCTTTCGTTTTTTTGGTATTTGCTCGGACCTTTGTCATTTTGTGACAAAAAGGGGGAGAAATATATGGAGTAAACAAGTGATTTGTAATCACTAAGGAAAGGACAAATGTGCTTAAACGTTATATCTAACGAAAGAGTAAAGCATTGACTAAGGGGGGGAAACATATCATATGTTGATTGTAGTTATTTGGACTACAAATGGGAAATAACAAAGATGTGCGGATTGAAAATCTACCTATCTTACCTTTAGGGGAAGTATTAGCTTTGTTATTATAATGTCAACAGCGACATTTATGGATTGAATATATGCAGGTTATTGTGTTGTTGAAACTTGGAATCAAGCGTATGTATAATGAATTTTTTTAATTTGTTTATCCATATGATTGTAAGAGTTTTGTCACTAAAATTGACAAAGGGGGAGATTGTTAGAGCATACCTCGGTTGAACCCACCAAGCATTGGTATGTCAAGTTTGGTTGTCATATTTTAGTGAATCAAAACTCAATTAAAGAGTCGCTTGATTATATACTAGAGACAACTTCGTATAGGTTAGGCTAGAAAGATTAAGATTATGAGACATACAAGTATTACTCGAAGACTTGAAGAATGTGAAAAAGTAACAAGCTACATCGACGACATCATCCTTCCTCTTGAGGTTAGTATTGTGACTTGAACTGTTTCATTCCTAACGTATCTTTCAAGTCGTGTTATATTGAAAACATAACTGCGAAGCTGTGAATGATTATACTCTAGTAGACATAGTGTTAAGGAATTAGAATACGAAGTATAACGCTTATCTTTTGAACTTCGTATATAAGACATCGACATAATCGTATGAATGCTATTGTGACTATGTGTATGGGTATGGGTGAAGATTTCGTCCTAGGAAACAATGTTTACATTCGTTTAAAGGAAGTACATTCATGAACTGTTTTATGAATCGAAAGGGAAATCGCTAGGCTTATTGGTATTGTTATTCATTGCATATCTGTGGATTACCAATATGTGTGAGTTAGTAGAACCAATCATAACTTGTTATGTATCTTGGTAAAACTAGTCACAATGCCTGACTTATGTATTGGTATGACTTTTATTAGTGCAAGTGATCCTAAGTAATCACCTAAGATGGTATGATCGATATTTGTAATTGGTGTGACCGATCCTAATAATTGGTGTAACCGATCCAAGTAATTGGTGTGACCAATTACAAAAGAGTGTGTAATTGATCCTTGTAATTAGTGTAACCGGTCCTGGTAATTATATAACCGATCCTGGTAACTTGTGTGACCGATCACAAGTAATACCATGAGAATATGGTAACCGGTCCTGGTAATTGATGTAACCGATCCTGGTAACTGATGTAACCGATCCCAGTAACCATATTAAGGTAGAACCGATCCTTGTGTTTGGTAGAACCGTAAACCCATGATTAGTGTATTGATATTTGATCAATCATATAGTTCTTGGAAATCAGATGAACCAGTTCTAAACTTGTTTGGAAGTGTGGTATAATCGGTTCCAAGATTGTAAATATGAAAAAGGATTTACAAAGAAATAAGATGTCGACATACTTTGAACATGTTCAGTAACTTTTATTTTTTATTGTTCAAAGATATTCCTTAATTACTCAAGGAGATCCCGGACCGAAATAAGTTGAGAATCTTTTAATTAAGGTTGTTAATTTTATATGCTTTTAATTACCAGCAATTAAAATGCATATCTCTGGAAAATAAAAATTGTTAATGTGCATTTACTAATTGGAGATTTTCTAATAGGATTTCGGTTATATTTGGACAGAGCATTTCCAGGAATTATGAAAACCGATTTGGAAATATATAGCATATCTTAAGAATATTTCGGTTTTGTAAATTCCTTGGTGTCCAAACTTCCTTGGTCTATAAATACCCAAGTTTGCATTTCAAGGAAACTATCCTAAGAGCCAGTAAAACTACCTTGTTGTGTTGTTACTGGTGGAGCCGTCTATTCGGAGAGAAAAGTACCCTAATTAGGCGAAATCTCTTACGACCGCTCGTTTAAAGACTTCTGTGGGATCAAGAAGCTCTAGGAGTACCGTTGGTGGGAAACTAGAAAATTGTAGTATTATTAGTTTTCGATTTGATTTGATTGACTAACGGTTGTTGAACTTTGATTGCACCTAGTTTGTTTATTCTTTAGAATCTTCTCTTCTTATATAAGATTCACTCAAACTAGATCGAAGTGCCGACGGGATTTTTAGAACTGTTAATAGATCTAAGGATATCTTGTGATAATCCATTGTTAACAGACTCTGTTCTGTGCGTGATTGATCACAAGAGATTCAAGTTGTGGTGTGCAGGTGTTTATTGAAGATTTAAGAAGATCTGAAGACAAAAAAGATTTATTATTGGTTTCATAATCTTTGGTGTGCACAAAACTTGATCGGCTGGGATCCAACTATAATCGGTTTATCTTGATAGACTTGATTGATTAGTTGCGTAGATCGGCATATGTATTTAGTATCTTGGTAGATCCTTTATTGATTTCAAAATCTAAACTCTGCTACTTTGATAGTTGTTGGATAGATAGATCTAAACCCGACAAAGGAGTTTATTGGATTAAACAGAAGAGCCTTTGTCTAACTCATATCACTGAGATTGAATAGAGTTGTTACCGAACAGATTTGTTGTTCCTTTACTGTTTGGAATACGAACCAAAGGAATTGTTCCAGTGCGTGCACTTATTGAATGTTGGAAGCGTAAGGATACTGAACAAACTAGGTGAACTATAGGTTTAGTTGCTTGGTCTCAACTATACCAAGTTGGTGTGATTTTGTATAGCGGCTTAATTCTGAGAGTATTCAATTCTAGACTAGGTCCCGAAGTTTTTATGCATTTGCAGTTTCCTCGTTAACAAAATCTTGTTGTGTCATTTACTTTTGTTTTCCGCAATTATAATTGTTGTTATTATAATTTAAAGTAAAATACACAAACGTTAACTCCGTATTACTTGATAATGATCCTATAGAGTTTGGTTAAGTCCGAACCTATTATCATGTAATCACACTTTGATTTTTGTATTGACTCGATCTCGTATCCATAGACGATCACACAAAGTGTGAATACCGATTCGTTGTATTGTCTCGACTCAGTCCATAGACAATCACTTTCAGTTAGAGGACTTATAGGTGGAAAAGTTTAAGATTGTGGTATATTTGGGTACCCTCTTCTTTTCAAAAAGAATATATCCTTTCCTAAACTCTCTCAAAATAGTTATACCAATATAACTAATTATAGTTATAATACATATGGTTTTCACCAATATATTGCGAAGGAATCGAAGTATGTTCTTATCATCTTTTCTGGAGTAAAGTTTCAAGTTTGGTTCCTTGGGATTATGGCTTCATCTTAAAACTCTCAGGTCTCTTTAATCACTTCACAAATGCAAGCAAGTAAACTTCGTGATCTCAATTCCCGATAAGTGATAAGATCTGTTGGTTCTAATAGAGCTATATCGGCAGCAACTAAAGATTTGAGCAATACTCTTATGGCAAGCTATACTCAAAGACACATTTGAGACAGATGTAGTACAAAAAGAAATAACACAACTATGGAAACAATATAGAATCATAAATATGTGTGCTCTGGATAAGAACATTGTTCTCTTCAAGTTCACTTCAAATGAAATAGTTGAAGCTATTCTTAAGAAAGGTCCCTGGAACATTAAGAAATGTCATCTTAATCTCAAAAAATATGATCCCTCCATTGCTGTAAAGGATCAAGAATTTACTCATCAAGAGTGGAATGTCCAGTTCAAAAATATCCTTCTTGAACATCATTCGGTTCAGGTTATTGATGAAGCTCTAGTTGAATTAAGTCATAAGATTAAGATTGATCCAGAAAATTGTCGCCCTGTTTATGGCTCAATGATTACTGCAAGAGTCAAAATAGATCTAAATAAACCTATGCACAGGGGTGGATGGTGGAATACAACATCTGGTGGTGTTACATGGGTTTGTTATCATTGGGAAAGGCAGCCACATCTTCTCTGCAAAGACTGCTTCACTATAGATCATGATGATGAGGAATGTGAGAATACTGCTTTGGACTTAAAAATTAGGAAATATACAAATGAAGAGTATGTTACTTATTGTCATAATCTTGCAAAAGCTTATGGTGTCGAAATAACTGAAGACCTAGATCTGTTGCTGCAAAGGGTTTGTGAATCAAGTCAAAGGCAACTAGAAGAAAAAGAAAAAGCTGAGAAACAAGAAGAAGAAATGAGAACAAAGAGGTCAAGAAGTGAAAATTAAGAGGAGGATGCTGGCAACAGAGTTACTCTTAGCCCTGTCTTACATGGCATGGAGCATGACTTAGCTGAGGAAGGAGAACCACCTGCAAGAGAGTACTCCCATGAAATGGATGAGGTTTCTGTTATATTTATAACTAAATCTCTAACTCTCTCTTTCAAATCTAATTTTCCCTTATATTATTTCCTGGTTTTTTGCAAATATGAAAGTTTTGGCTTGGAATGTGCAAGGTTTAGCACAAAAATTCACTAGAGATCAACTTTTTGTTTTGGTCAAAAAGAAATCTCCTGATTTTTTGTTTCTCTCTGAAATTAAAGTGGATAGTGATAGAATGATTTCTCTAGCTAACTCACTAAGCTATTGTAATTATGTCTATATAGACAGAGTAGGACTGGCTGGAGGACTCTTACTTATGTGGAAAGATGGTATTCATTGTAAAGTTCAGGAGGTTTCAAATAATATGATGCATGTGGTCACTAAAATAATCCTAGTAAACCTGATGTCCTTATTAATTTCATGTATGGTTCCACTTATTTTGATAAAAAGAAAAGACAGCGGGATTTCTTATTAAGGATTAATGAAAATATAATGCAACCTTGGTTAGTAATAGGTGATCTGAATTTTCATATACATGAATTATCTGAAGCTGCTAATTTTTCTATTGAAGATAGGTATGTTCAAGATAAAATGAATATTTGTGGTCTTATGGATCTTGGTTATAGTGGCAAACATTATACTTGGACTAGTAATAGCTTTGGAACAGGTAGTAGAAAGTCTAGAATTGATTTGTCCTTAGGTAATAGCTACTAGTGTAATTCTTTTCCCCATGCTAAACTCCTGCATTTAGTCCAGGCTGGCTCTGATCACTTCCCTGTCTTACTTGTCCCACAAGTTTTAAATCGAAACTCTTGGAGACCTTTCAAATTTTTTGCCATGTGGATGAAACATTATGCTTTTAAAAACCAGTTAACTATAGCTTGGAATACTAATGTTTCTGGTTCTGCAGGATTTCAACTTATTTCTAAGCAACAAAGTACTAGGAAAAGACTTTCCCACTGGAACAAAATTGAGTTTGGAGATATTGATAGAAATATCAATAACCTACAAACTCAACTTGAAGCTGCCCAAAATGACCAAATGTCTAACTCTCATCATGAAAACATTGTCACTCTGACTAGGAAGCTAGATGAATGGTTCAACATTAAGGCTGAGTTCTATAAACAAAAATATGGTAATACTTTCATCAATGCTATGGATCAAAATACAAAATATTTTCACACTTTAGAAAACAGGAGAATGTTTATAAAAAATATTGATTGCTTATGTGATAATGATGGTTCTTGGATTAATGATAGTGAGGAGATTGCTAACATGCTTGTCACTCATTTTGAGCAGGTCAGTAGAACTTCTAATCCTCAGTTTACTGACATTACTTTTGATATAATTCCCACTGTTATTTCAGCCCAAGATAATTCTCAACTCAATAGAATACCTACCAGTGCTGAAATCTTTGAAACTCTGAAGAATATGAATGCTTGGGGTTCTCCTGGCCTTGACGGCTTTCAACCTGGTTTTTACAAATATAATTGGGATATTGTAAGGCAAGATGTTACCAATGCAGTGCAGTGTTTTTTTGAATCTGGTTTTATGCCAACAGTTTTCAACAAAACCTATCTTAGTTTGATTCCTAAATCTGACAATGCTACTAAACCTATTGATTTTAGACCAATAGGTTTATGTAACACTATTTATAAAGTCATTTCTAAGATTCTTGCTAATAGAATTAAGTCTCATTTAAAACATCTTATATCCCCTTATCAAGCAGCTTTTGTTCCAGGGAGGGATATCCATGATAACATTATTGTTGCTCATGAGATGATTCACACTATGAAGCACAAAGAAGTACATAGTGGCACTATGGCTCTAAAACTGGACCTCTCCAAAGCCTTTGATAGAATAGAGTGGCCATTCTTGCTAGGAATCCTAAGAAGTTTTGGTTTTGATGAGAAATTTTGTAGCTACATAAATCAATGTATTTCCACTACTCATATTTGTGTTCTTTTGAATGGATCTCCTACTCATGGTTTTAATCCTCAGAGGTATTAGACAAGGTGATCCTCTATCACCTTATCTGTTCATAATTTGTATGGAGTTTCTATCTAGGTTGTTATTAAATGCTGAAACTAATCATCAAATTTCAAGAGTTAAAGTAGCTAGGAATGTTCCAGGTATTACCCATCTAATGTTTGCTGATGATATTCTTCTTTTCACAAAAGCTGATATGCACAACATTGAAGGTATTATGAATGTGCTTGATTATTTTGGCAGTGTTTCTGGTCAAATGCTTAACTTGGATAAGTCTAGTGTTTATTTTAGTCATAACATTAGTCCTAGTTATAGGGATATCCTTGCTAGAGAGCTTAAAATGGCAGAAATGAAGGACTCTATTAAATATTTGGGGATAACTTTACTAATAGGTAGGAACAAGACAAAAGCCTTTAAACCTCTTATTCAGTCCTTTGGTACTAGGCTTAAGACTTGGAAAGGAAAAACAATGAATCATTCTGCTAGAACCACTATGGTAAAACATGTTCTGAATGCACTGCCAACTTACCAGATGGGTTGTTTTAGAATTCCTAAAACTATGACTGACCAGATGGATTCTATCCAAAAACACTTCTGGTGGGGGCAAAGTGACAATAGAGGTCTCTGTTTGATAGGATGGAATAACCTAAGTATACCCAAATCTTTACGAGGTTTGGGTTTTAGAAATCTTGAACATTTCAACACTGCTATGTTAACTAAGTTGGCCTTGAAAGCTTGTACTGATGATAATTCTCTGTGTATGCAAATTGTTAGGGCCAAGTATGGGAAAAATGGTAGTTTGCTCCATCTAGATAAGTTAAAAGATGATTCTTCTTGGCTTTGGAGGAGTATTTACTCTGGCATTGAGGTTGTGCAACAATTCTCCATGTGGATTGTTCAATGTGGCACTAAAATAAATATATGGCTTGATAACTGGAATATTGGTTTCAATAGCCCACCTGTCCCGATTGTGGGACTATCTAGCCTTTTATCTTATACTTGGTCTGTGATTTGTTTCTTCCTGGAACTAGAACTTGGAATGAGCAGCTTATCTACTCTATTTTTAACCAAGAGACCTCTACTGCTATCCTAAATATGAGTATACCCTCATCTGGTGAAGATTATCTGATATGGAAGCCTGATTGGAAAGGTAAATTTACTGTTAAGAGTGCTTATAATACTATTTGTGCAGACATTGTGAATAATATAATCACATGAGATAACATTCCTAAAGAAGTGTGGAAGAAACTATGGCACTATAGAATTCCTCATAGGGTTCAACTCTTTGTCTGGAAATGTCTAAAAAATATTGTCCCTGTCAGAGAAAAACTTGCTAGATACAATCCTGATGTAGAACCTCACTGTAAGTTCTGTAATCACAGTATTGAAACCATTGATCATTTGTTGATTGAATGTGTCTATGTCAGATCCATATGGAATGCCTTGCATGTGGATATTATTACTGTTACTCAGAATTTTAACTCTTTTCAGGCATGGGTTATTTCCTGGTTCACTACAGTTGAACAACCTCAGACTGAGTATGAGAATCATGTTATTAAATTAATGAGCATTGTTTGGTATATCTGGAAAGACAGGTGCAATTTGATTTTTCAGGATGCTCTTCCCAATAGGAATAACACTATCTTTAGAATTCATCATCTCATTCAACAATGTGATTCTGCTGTTATTTCTGTTAATATTCATAGTAATCGCAGTTCTCTTATCAAGGAATAGATTCCTCCAGAAGAAGGATTTGTTAAACTTAATATTGATGCTTCTTATATGGCTGAAATTAGAAAAGGTAGCATTGGTCTAATTGCTCGAAATCATGCAGGGAATACAGTAGGAGTTAAAGGTTTTCATTTGGAAGAAGAGGTAGATGCAGAAGTGGGAGCTGAACATTTTGAATGCAAAGCTCTGGCAATGGCAGTGGAATGGATGGAGGAATGTTTTTTCAATAAGTTATATTCGAGATGGACTGTGCAAATGTGGTGAACTCTATTACCTGTGAAGAACCACAAGTACACTGGTTTAATCATCATTTAGTTTTTGCAGTCAAGAACAAATTTTTAAGTAAATAGTTTTGGTTTTGCAAAGTAGTTAATAGGCTAAGTAACAGTGTAGCTCATGAGCTAGCAAGAAAAGCTGGACTTGAAGCTTTAAGTTTTTCTTATGATTCAATTTTCCTCCTGATATCACCAAATGGGTTGAGGAAAACAATGTTTGTTAATCTTTTCTATTCAATAAAACTCTTCTTAGTATCAAAAAAAAAATAAAAAAAAATCAGATCTTGATAATAATAGAGTTGACAAAATAATAATAATAGAAAGTTGGTCAAGCGCAGAAACTTTGCCACTATGCATATCTCTCGAGTCTAATTTTATGCACACTCCTCTAAGGAGTGTATATTTGACATGCTCATTTAATGGATTAATTCTTAACGTATAGTCCCATTAACATCCATGTTTAAAATTTCGCCCTCATTATATACCTTACAAGATTGAATCAGATTAAGTTGTCACAGTGTGCACTGAATCGGACTCCATTCTCCATCTTGGTATTGATTTTTCCACAGTGGACAAGCTCATTTGGCGATCCACATGGCTCCTCAAATTAAATTTCTTTGGCGAGCCCTGTAAGGCTAAAAGAAGTAAGGGGACAGTCGGACAGGTAAGTCCATAACAAGGTGCGGCAATGAAAGAAAACGTGTCCCAAAGTTTGAGACTCAAACTCAAAAAGTACATACGGAATTAGGATAAGAAAACATAAGAAGAAGAAGAAAAGCAAAAAAAAAATGGCAAATCTACTTCCTCTGTATCTAAATCATCTCCCCCGTAATAACTTAAAACCATTCTCAATTACCACAGCAGCTATCTCACCAAATGGAAATGGTTCTTTTTCTCTCTATCTCTCTCTCTCTCTCTCTCTTTTTCTCACCCAGCAGCTGGGATTTTTCTTAATTAGTTTTGTGGTAATCGAATTACTAATTAGCTACTTTGAAATTGTTTTCATCAGGAGGGTTTTTCTCAAATAACAATACCAGTAGTGATCCCAAGACCAAATCACCGGGAGGAGGAGGAGGAAGAGGACCTATGATTATAGAAATTCCATTGAATAACATAAGAAGACCACTGATGCGTACAAGATCAAATGACCCTAAAAAAGTTCAGGAACTCATGGATAGCATTCAACAGATTGGCCTCCAAGTACCTGTAAGTCGATTAGCTTATTGTTGTTTGTTTCCTTTTCCTAGTAAATACAAGAAGAAGAAGATTTTGTAAGAACAAATCCATAATAGTGGTCTAATTTTACAACAATTAATTAGTAGGACTAGGATAGGATCATAGGGTCCATTGGAGCCTCACATGTGCAGAACAAAATCTTGAAATCTGTAAGTCAAAACATAAGTGGTTTGTCCTTTTATCCTGCATTTACCTAGAGGCTAGCTAGTTCTATCAGATACTAAATTGGCAATGATTCTTAGTTAAGCAGCTCGCATTACAAAATCTTAAGCCCTTTGAACTATAAATGTCACTGCAGTAAGTAAATATGTAATTGAGTTAACTTACAGCGTCAGATAGCAGGGGAAACAAACCTGTGTAACAACCATGTGGGTACAAGTGTGGCTGTTGGGTATGAATACATGTACTTTGACATGGCAACCAAATAAATTAGGAAACAGATGCAGGAGTTAGTGTTATGTGATCTTCTGAAGAATAAAATGGCTATGTCCAGGCTTATTTTGAAGAGAAAGGGATCTATGATTCTTTGTCTTGTCTATCATTTCTCGCTTCTTCTATTTTCGTCAAGTTTGATAGAAAAAACTAATTGCAAAACCATTTAAGTTCGGCTAGCAGAGCTATTGGAGTGTCTATGCATCACGAATACTGGTGTCCATGTAGACATATGGGAAATTCTGGAAAACTTAATTTGTCTAGATTAGGCAACCGAAGTTATGGGGTTCCCTGCATGAATAGAGTGTCTGTTGATGTACTGCTAACATAACCGAAACAGAAGTTATTACGTCTGAAGGTTTTGTGGGTGTTATGTTAATGAAGCATTTGGGCACCAAAACGTTATCGAAGAAAATGCAAGGGTAGTTCTAAAATACAATAAGACATGGATTTATTGTTCATTGCGACTTCTGGAGTCAAAGGAACTCTGTGTTTCATGAATCATGCATTTCTGGCTGGTGCCCTATCTAACTGAATGCACAGTGGTGGATATCATTTGTTTTACCTGGTATCTTTTCTAGGCGTGTATAACACTAGTTTTGTAACCACTCAGAATAACAGCGGTTTTACATTCCCTAAAATATAAATCCTAATAGCAGTTTTCAACTGTCAAATATAAATCCTATTGTTGTAAACTGCCTATTGGCAGTTTCCAATTGTCTGATATCTGAATCTGTATAGCAGAAAGGATTTATGTTATTGTAATTATACTTCCGAAGTATATATCAACTTAAGTTTGTCTTGGTTTCCTTGCAGATTGATGTTCTTGAGGTTGATGGAGTTTACTATGGTATGTACTTGTATTTGATGTGAACAGATTATGGGAATTGTTTCTATTACTCGAGGAGATAACAGTTTTCCAAATGATGCGCTTGTCTGTATCTACTCCTACAGGTTTCTCTGGTTGCCACCGTTACGAGGCTCACCAGCTACTTGGACTCCCGACAATACGTTGTAAAGTTCGTCGTGGAACAAAAGAAACTTTAAGGTTAGATGCATCGCTCTCATCAACGTCTCTTTAATACTTCAATAGGTTGTCTTCTTTGTGATTGGCCTCGTAATCGCATTATGGTTCTACCTTTTGCAGGCATCACCTGCGTTAGGTAATATGAGCCTCGTAATCGTATTATGGTTCTACCTTTTGCAGGCATCACCTGCGTTAGGTAATATGAGCATCCTGCACATCACACGTGTTTTCGTTGCTACTTGTGCATTTTGGAGAACGCAGTGACACAATAATTAATCAGGAAAGTAAACTGTATGATCTCCGATCTCCGTAATCCTCATTATTATATATATACTAGCATGTTATAGTGGTTTTATATGCCATTTATATATTAATCATTCCAATGAAAGAGCGTCATGTAGTTAAAAAAAAATTGCTCTTGAATGGGACCTCAATTAAAATCATCCCCGAAATGTAACTATCGACTATATGTAATGCATTCCCGCATATAAGTATATTTCGCCTTAATATTCAACTCCCTATTTTATGTTTTCAGTTGTTCGGAATTTATTAGAAAGGAAAAAAGAAAAAGAGAAATTACGTAGTGGATTTTGTTCAAAATATTAGCGCAGAGGCTAGAAGCACAGCAGGAAGTGTGAAAAGCACATAGCTAGAAACATGAGTAATCTTATAAGTTGCTATTCCCAGTTAAGTATCTCTTTTGTTCCCTTAAGATTGTTCTCAGTTAGATTTTGACAGGAATATTCAGACTTATTCTCAATTTTCTCCTCCAATGTTTGCTGGTGATCTTCCCAGACACATAACACAGGATTTATATAACACACATAAGTATTGAACCCCGTTAGACTATATCGCATAATTTTTATTTGTGTTGAAAGTTGAAGCTTAATCAAAAGCTTATGGCCTTTTACTACTTCAAGTTGCAAGGATTTACATAACACAAACAAGTATTAAACACAGGATGTAAACATAACAGCTTGCAATGCTAATGCAAATAAAAAATAAAAAATCGTGAAGGATGAATATTGAGATTAAACTGTAATTGTAAGTCGTGAATGCAGCAGATTGTTGAATGCTGCGATACTAAGAAAATTTTGGTTGGAAAATTATTGTTTGTAGTGTTCTTTTGAAATACACCATCTAAGGGTGAATATTTGAAAATTTCCATTTCCTTAAATGATGGAAGGACGGGCCAGTTGGATGGTTCAAAAGCATCAGATTATGTACACATATCTTGAATGAAAATTTCCACCAAACTGTGGAATCTCGTTTCTGGTTAATAATTTGTTATTGCTGAAAAATAAAATAGCAGAAGCTATAAGATTAGATTATCAAGGGAAATTGGTAGACATCAACACCTTACAAATGAGCAACCCTTGGATCATTTCTGCATGGACTAACCATCTCACACACTAGACACTTGCAACAAAACAATTAGATATATATATATATAGATATATTAACAGAACTAACAAATCAGCAGAAGATACAAACAATGAATTAATATCTCATATTTCTACTTATAAGCAATTGGACCAGATCTTGACACAGCAAACCTTGGCAATGGACTTGGACCCCTACTACCTGAAGTTGAACCCTCAGCAAATTTTACTTTCCTACTTGAACTATAATCCAAAGGACCAGAACCACGAAGATTTTGATGTTTGCCGCTGTCATTGCTACGTACACTACCACTGTCGGTGTCAAAAAGTTGGTCTTGCCCATGAGTAGTTGATCTGGAATAAACAGATTCAGTGGCAAATGAGTGGATCGATTCCCCATGGTTCTGTCGGTATGCAGGAGAGCTGTGTGCTAGAGATACTGAAGGTGATAGCCGGGGTGATGGACTTTGTAACGCAAGCGGGATTGATGGAGAATTAGCATAATACTGGCTATATATCGAACGAAGAATGGCATATGGAATATGGGTTTCCAGTGTACTTCTCGGGAGGTATCTGGATAACTCACACAGCTGGTCCAAAAAGATCAGTTTCGCAACAAGATGAGACCTGTTAAAAATATGGAATTCACGTCAACGTAGTGTTTCAGATCTTATACCTGTTACATTGTATAAGAAAGTTAAAAGAAAAACGTCAAAATTTCTGCAACATCAGAAGTATCAAAATATATCAAAGAGCTGCTACGACCAGATAGCGGTCAGAAAGAATTTTCGAGTTCCTAATCCCAATTTTCGAGATCCTAATAAGAAACTCGATTCTATAAAATTCTCAGTTATACAAACTGGAGATGCATGATAGTTGATTAGGCAGTTTGGGCAAAATTTGGGGCAACCCCCTACCAATTCTTTAAAACCTAAACCAAGTTACTTTGATTATAAAGGCTACAGTACAGATGCAACAAGAAATGAAGTGCGATATAACCCACAATTAAGACCACTTGACTAATTATGCAGAGATTTTACTGGTAGGCTGGTAAGTCTAATGAACTAGATGTACTTGTCTAGAGAAGGAAATTACATACACACGAGTGCTGAAAAATATTTGGAACATTATCTGGTTAAGCAGCCACTGTCAGAACAAGTTCACAGAAGTTTCCATCATGTTGGCATTTAAAAGAATGATAACCAAGTTACCTGTTACTATCGTTCCACGAATCCAGTATAATCCCAGATGCACACTTCACATAGGCCTGCATGGCAGACTTAATGTTTCCTTCAACTAACAAATAGTTGTTTACGTCAGATTCTTGAGCCTCTTCAACATTCCCGTTTGAGAGAGACCGACTTTGTTGCTGTTCCCTTTCAAATCTAACGAACTCACATCCTGCAATAACAGCATTGATGCACCTACATTGAACAAACACAGCAATTTGATCAAGAAAAACTTACAGGTTCAAGTAAGAAGACATCTCATAAAAAAATTGAACAAATAAATAAAGCCAATTAATAACTGATAATCACTATTAAAGTTAACGGATACTTGGATTCACGAAAACATGCTGCTACTTTGGCAACGTGAGAGAGAGAGAGAACAGTAACCTGGCCAAGCAGTGGATGTTATTATTGAAGCCACCGGTATCAACATTGAATGCCGTAATGTCCCAAATGTTAGATGTCATGAAAGCAGCAAACAGGTATGGAAGCAAACTCCAGGAACCATCACTTGCACTCCCTACATCATAGAAAATGGACCTCACCCACTCTGAATCATGATCACCATCTACACCGAAACTATTTGCAACACACCTCAACCTTTTAATTTCCTCCTTCTCAGGTAAGAAGCTAGGTAAATGCTTAGCTACGCCATCCAGCAGGGAAAATACAAGAGGTGCACCTTCTTCCAGCACAGCTCCAGCAGCCTCTGCTAATAGGCGATCAAAGGCCAATGCTTGCCCTGCTTGAATGCAGAATCCAACTACTGTATCCAAATCCACAATCTGGTTCAAATTTGCTTCTCTCTCTATTCTATCACCAGATTGTGTGCACCCAGCAATTGCCTCTAGCACCTCACGATTAGACCGCAGTGCCGTGTCGATACAATTTAAAAGTGCAGCTGTGTGTTCTTTCATCATCCTGTCGAGCCTGTCAACACCATAGCCACCAAAAATCCGAACAAAGGCCTTCAATTCTTTAAGATCTGTGACTGATTCAGCAAAATACCCACCAACCGGTCTTGTGCTCTTGAAGCATCTATGAATAGGTGCAAACAGAAGTCCGGCACCTGATACGTCCTTGACAATGTTTTCTATGTACCAATTACATACTGCTTCAACCGCAGAACCTGTCTGCTGGTCAGCCGGCTTCTCAAACAAGTGCAGGGAAGAAACTGGCCCAGAGAATGCCTCCATCAGCAGGACTTCTCGAATGCCTTGTGTAAGGTCCATACTAATGTGCTGCTCTGCTAAATGAACTATGCTGATATGTCTGCGGATTAATGCCTCCAGCACAGAAGGCCTCTGAAGATCATTATCAGATTTAAGAACTGCAAGCAATCTCCTCCGGAAGTTACCAAGGATGCATTCTCTCATATACTGCAAGAAAATGGTAGATATGTTATGGTTGATATTTGGGCAGTTCGAAGTCAGTGCAGTGGACTTCATGAATGCATCAGGAAGCAAAAGAAAATTCTTTTAACCATTGTCTAACGGGGTTTACCATGTTCCAGTACTACCAACAAGTTTACCAAATGGCTTGCAGTTTGTATTAATAGTACACCAGACTATCTACAATTTATCCTTTAAACAGTGTTATGTTGTTTTTGCTCACAAAGCAGAAGTCTGTAATTAAAACTTGTAAAATATTTATCGTTTTTTCTACAAAATACACATTAACCATTTTGCTTCTAAGACTAGTGTGCAAAGAGAGGTCTTCATCTTTCTCCAAGAAAATACTTTTATTACACAAAACAAAGATGTTACCAATGCCAACTCATTAATACCTAATTCTCCAAAATTACTATATGGACAGACCTAAGCCTCTGAGTAAGTGACAAGTCTATGACATAATATACAGCCTTCTCAATCTTATATGCAAAGCTCACATTTAATAGCCATATTCAACAACAAAAAGTTGAATATGGCTCCATGTCATTCAAAATGAGTTTCGCTAAATATAATCGAAAAGCCAAAAAAATTAAGGTGCTCAAATTCTTACCTCTCGAAGAACAAATACATGGTTTAAAACACATATCGGCTCCATGTCATTTAAAACTGAGCAAAGGTTTGTTAATCTCTGCATTGCAGCTTCTAACCTGTTCTTTCGAATGCAAAGAAAGATCATCAGTTTGTCCATCCAAAGATTTCCAGGAAGGGTATACCATAGATTGGGTTCACTTACATTTTGATAGAGTTGTTATTTTCCGGGTAGCTCTCATACCCAGGTAGCGGTAAACCAGAGAAGCCTTTTGGAGATTTAGCATAGGGGGTTGAGAACTTTGTTGCATGATTCATGTGAATAGCTGCTTGCTCTGGAAGAAGCTGAAATTTCAATAAATTTGGTTCCATATAAATGTTTCTGTTAAGTAAAAATAATCTCATAGTTATTAAGGTTAACTCAAAATATTATAACCAAAGAGATAATAACCTGAGTCTCTAGCAATCCAAGTCCTCCTTCTGAGTCTAGAATATTTATCAGTCCTTCCAGTCCACCCATAATGGACTCAATGAGAGATTCCACATACAAAACTGCATCCCGACCAATTTTAGTCACCTGTATCAAAAAAAAAAAAAAAAAAAAAAAAAAAAATTAAGAACTGATGCACTTACTGTCTATATGTAACATACACAGAGACTTGATTACTGGACATGGTCAGTAGAGAAAGAGGAAAAAAATAAAAAGGGATGGTTTAAAATCTTCTGATATCTGGGGAAGTTTTTAAATGGGGTTTAAGTCATAGAACATGCCATCAAAGTTTCTGTAAGAATGACCAATCAGCAAGGTTCTAATATGTGTTAATGCAGTGAGCAGACGTTCCTTTGGAGAAGGCGGTAAAAAAAACAGCTATTTAGTGAAAATAACAAGTAAAGAGGAACGAAATTGTGTCAAAGTGACAAGTGTAAGAAAATGGAGGGAGTATATTGCTTTACCTCCTCTGGAACAATAATGGACGCACACTCTGGAAAACTGCTAGCAACTCCAAGCCAGGCACAGCAATGTTGAGGCCGGCCTTCTGGGCCAAACATGGTATTTCTAAAAACCTGTCCAGAATGTAATATGTCAACGGCAAACCCAACAATGTATTTCTCAACTCTCAAGCAGGAGAGAATAACAAACAAAACAATACAAAAATGAAATAAATTAGGGCAATAAAGATTTAATATCCAATAAACCAGCAAGTCATTAAATTAATTAGCTAACAACAAATCCAAAGAAATGAAAATGCTACCGTTGTAAGATGGTGGTGGTAAAAATAAAGCTTTTTCAACGTGCCATGCTTTGAAAGCTGAGATTCAAGTTCATCAACACATCTACAAGATAGTTTATTTGAGTTAGTGCAGGTGAGCACATATCCATTGCAAATTGAAACCCAACCTGTTTATAATTTCACATCACTAAGTTGACCTAAATATATGCAACTCAGAATGCAAAAACATCAACCTAGCTTGAATAAGCAGGACACTTAGTTATGAGGTTTTAATCTACCGATACGTGATGAATTGAAAACTAACTTACAACAAGTCTGAGACTACTTCTACGGAGAAACAAATCACCTTGACCAATTAAAAGCAGCATTTCCTTCTGATAATAAACCTTCCTTCCCCGTTGAGACAGTAGCCTTCTCCAAGTGTCTAATATTTATAGATGAGCGAGAAGATGTGACAATCATTAATACTGACAACCATTCCTTACGCAAATCCTGCACCACGGAAAACAAATGCTGTATCAAAGGGCAAAACAACTTACATAATTATTAGTTTACCATATTAATTGCAACATAATCTAAGAAAAAACTATCCCTAATAATCAGTTGATCATGAATAATTTTTTCGACTCTCTCTTCCATTGATGCATCATTTGTTCCAATGCTAAGTTGGGTTTGATGAAGAGAATCAGAGTTGTAAAATTCTACTGAAATAAAATCGAGGGCTAAAAATTCAAAAGAAGACTTCTAAATTCCTGTAGGAGTAATCCTCCTTCTATAGCATTAATAAACATCAAACTACTCATAGATGGGTGAAGATAAATAAGTAATCATCCAATTAAATTTCCCTGGGGAAGTATGGCATTGTCTCTTCACAAAATGTAAAATAACAATAATTCAAGTACGTTACACATGCGAACTAGAATCGAGATAAACTGTCCAAAAGCAGAAGAGTAATACATAAACATCACAAAATATACTCGTGGTAGACAGATTTTGAACCAGAACAAGTGTGAGAATGAAAATGTACTGTAGAATATTCTTACTGATAAATCGCATGTAAGAGCAGACACATTTTCACCCTGTGGCCTTGGTATGTTCTCAAGACGCTGAACAATCTGCTGAAAGAGTCCTTTTAAGGTAGAATCTAGGTCGAGAGCCACCATGCCTGGCGTATTCAGCAAAAACCGAATTCTACCAGCGGAGGATGATAAATACGATAGTGCATAGCCTCTTATTGCTGCATACAAATGCACCCTATATTATTTCTAGAAATATTACCAGGAATTGCTCCTTTTAGTTGACAAAAATAATAACTAAAACCAGGCAAATGAATTTAACAACACAAACATTGTGTTGTTATTTCATTCGAATTTTTAGTATCAAAAGGCTCCTAAGTTCTAATAAAGTCAGGCTTGATCAGGTCTTTGGAATGAAACCAGAACAGGTCTTTCCTGCTAATGTTCGAAAGAAACCTTGCCACCCCCCACTTGACCAGTCAGCTGGCAAGGACGGGCTTGAGATGAAAGGACCTTGTGTCATCCATGTTTGTGCTCCAGTTCAGGTCATACTAAAATTCAGACAAGAAGTTTGAATGCTGGGTATAGTAAAAAGAAAAAGTACATAAATTCCTAAAACCATGTTCAAGAAACTGGGTTTTAACTTTTAATTTTCTGCTGTTAATTTTTATGCTGATGCTATGACAACAAGTCCATACAACACTTCCACTCTCAACACTGAGGGATAGAAAACATATCCTGACTTACCGGCAATGTACTTCCGCACCAAACAACAAAGACGGTCAATACCATCCAATAGAAACCCTATGGTTGGATCATTTGGATCCTGAAACAAAAATTATATTCATTATATGCACAGGTTTAACTGGTCAAAACTACAAGACTGCAGCCTCTTCACAGAATTAGATGAGGAACTTAAAATTGTTGTGCAAGTTAACAATGAGATATAAACAGTAAATAGCTTACTAGCTCAACTGGTACCATCTTCACAGCTTTAGACTTTGATGATATAACTCCAACATGTTGGAAGTACCAAAGGACTTCAGACTGAGCCAAAGCTAATGCAGAAAATACCATCTGCACGCATAAAGTCGTGATGATAAACTAAAAGTTATTATTCGAACTAAATTTTGCAGCAATTAAATTGAATAGGGAAAATTATGGTCTGGTTCAAAACAGTATAACTCTCAAGTTTCTGGAAGGAAAAAATGTCCATGATTTATATCCTCCCTCATACAATTATATCGATGAATATATCATGTATTACTTCAAACTGAATATAACATTGAGATGTATCACAAGATTCACAGCGAAGGAAGGAGAGGGACAGTAAGAAGAATCCTTATCATATGTGCAATTAACCTGGAAAAGGAAGGGTGTGAAGATAACTCAAAGAACAGAAGAAAATCCACCTGAATGTTTGGAGCCAATAAACTAGGTTGGTCGGTAAAGAAGAGAACCATTCTTCCAATCTCTTGTTTCAATAATATTCTCCTCTCGCGGTGTATAGCATCACAAGATACTAGTGCTTGCTCGTGCACTTCACTGCAGTATTTCAACATTACATCATACAAATGTCCTATTTCTTGTATATATAAAAATATCAACAAGGAAGTGTGGTTCTAACTGCTTATAGAAAAGTACATGGTGCCAGTTTCAAAGACATGTATATTGTATTTCAGATGTCAGCGATTTTATCAGATCACCCAAACTGAATTAAAATAAGGTCATAACTGATATTGTAGCTTTCTGATACAAATTATCACCAATTAATGTCAAATAATATTTCCTACTGAATGAACCAATGGGGATGTCACATCAAAACAGGGGAGTGTTTTGCTTGGGCATGATAATAATTAAGTGTACAAGCAAATTTTGAGAAAGGGTTTCAGCCCGATATTTTATTAGAAGAACAAAGATACATGTAAACCTTCGAGAAAGGTATAGAATTTTGGTGTTTTTCACCTGTAACACCTAACAGTAAGCTACTCGACCATCTATATCCTTAACTTTGTCAGTAATATTTTTTTCTCAGAAGATAGTACGAAAAATTTGTACCTTATCATTTTCTCTACCTGCTTTGCAACACTATACTCCAGGTCTGCTTCCTTTTGCTTTGCCCGGCCAGATTTTGCCATCTTTTTGGATTCTAATATCTTCGGTAAAACGTATGTTTGATAATCCTCATGCAACAAAATAAACTGCAAGTTTATGAGGAGAACATTGATTATCATGTACAAGCACATGACTACAAAAATTAACCAGGGATAGATAATAATTCACCTCATCCCTAAACAGTGTTAGGATTAAATTTTCCTTTAGTGCAACCTGCAAATAAGAAATTTAAGAAAAGATCCTTTAAATCTAATTATGTGAGTAAAACCTAACAAGCATCATTTAAAACAATAGGTATTTAAATAATGAAAGAAATGCACCCCAAAAATTAAATGACTATGCCAACTTATATATGAAGCATGAAGTAAGAGGCTCCCAATGCATACCAGAGCAATATCAATGCTTGTGACACGGAGTAGTTCATCAGGGCAAACAAGATACCCAAATAGGACCCAGTCTCGGTAAGAAGTTACGTTTGCTAAATCTTGAGCCCTCTGCGAAAAAATGACAAGATAAATAGAAGTCAACAATTAAACATGATAGGAGCGTGAAACGTACATTTTAAGTTTATCAAGCTATGTTGTCTTGCAGAATGCACAACACTGGAAATGAAAAAGAAGCTTACCATTGGGTGAGCAGTATTCGTGAGTATGTCTGGGTAACGAGGATGGTAGGGACTTAAGAAGCCCTCATTTCTCAACTTCTTGGAATCGGTAGATAAAAAGATAATAGGACCAACCGCCTCTAAAACCTGAAAAAGAAATGTAAAACTTTTAAGTTTCAACCATGGCATTATACTTTAAGTTACACGCAAAATGCAAGATATTAAATTAAATAAAACTCTTAAAGTATATTATCATCACTCATATTGTTATAAGTTCATTGAAGAGAATTAAGTGAAAGAAAGAAAATATAAAACAAGGGAGTTTTCTTCAAAGAGTTATGGCACTAACTTATCATTAGGTGAGCAAACAATGCGGCAACTTGATTACCTACAATATAGAAATCCAACTACGTGAGTTCCTCGGTAAGCTATGTATTGTTTGTTTCTTTGAATGGTGTTCTACAGCCTACACAGATCCAAGCCACTGGGACCTCTTAGTTCCAACCAGGGAGTGCGGAGGTCCCAAGAATAAAAAGTCCCTCCTCCAAAAGTGACTTTGCCAAGTGGGCTAATCAAGAAGCACCTAACAATAAATAATATTTGTATCCTTCTCTTATATATGTATTTTCCGTCCAGATAAGCATATAATTTGCACCATCGTCCAAACTATTACACGGTTGTTGTTGTCCAAACTATTACACATGTCTGACAAAATGTTCCTATAATTTGTTAACAAAAATCAATGAAAACAAAAGAACAAGAACATAACAGGTTTCAACATGCAAAAATAAATAAATGTGCACACTCGTCAAGAAAGAAGTCGTTTGAACCTATGTTGAGGTAAGAAAAATCAAAGGCGTACCTCCCCAATGCGTGGGCTGACAAAATTAAGATCCTCATGCAAGCCTTTAATCGGTGGATCATAAGAATCTACAAATTGAACCAATCTGCCATCACAACAGAGGAAGAAATTAGGTGCAACTTAGGATAATGAAATGAAGAACTATTTTATTAAGTAATAACTGAAGACATACATAAATATACAACTATGATAATTGCCACAACCGAACAGCAAAGCCCATTGGAGGAAGCCCTCTAGATGCACTTACGAAACAAGACATTCAAATCGAAATTTGTATAATTCAGCGAAAATGTTCACTACCTATGATATGACTCGCAGTCTCGACCATTTCTTAACATTGCATGCAGCAGGTTATACATCTGCAGCAGCATTTTCCTCGGTATCTGTGCCATGAAACACGTTCCTTTAATTAGCATGCAAAAAAGACACAAATAAATAATAAGAGATGGTGCATACGTTCATCTTTTGGCCTGTTGAAATTGCTTGGCACCCCCAAACACTACCTATATCGCCATACTACACTACTCCATAATACCGATACATATATAAAGATATGCGACTGAGGTCGATATGTCTCGGTCTAAATCTTGTGAGGATGACCTCCTGGCACCTACTCAAGACAATCAGTCATTTTGAGACTCTCTTATCCCACCAAATGCAGATACATTATCAATGATGACACAGAACGACACGTTAACCTGTTGTCCAGTTCTAGTTGAAAGAGTTCTCCATAACGAAGATATATACATCATAGAACAGAAGGCCTTGGTCCGCTTTCAATTGGTGAGCACAACCATGTTTAAAAAGTTCACAGTATTTAACTTCTCAATTCATTGCTGAATTATAACTCATTGGTAGTTTTCATTTACAGGTTCAGAATGTTTAACCAGGGATTGTTTTCCGCTAATTTTCCATAGCTTAACAATCCATATGATGGGAGTTTCCTTTTACGAATTTAAATTTGGTTCTTGACTCAGAGTATGAAAGAGTTTTGGTGAGGATGATCCACTAAGACCATTGCATCACAATAACTAACTCAGTTACTCTAACGCAATAATATGTTGATTCAGAGTCAAACGTCGAACTGATAGACATATTTGTCGATCATAAAGTAAATAAGTAATAGCCTAATAGGATTTCGCATTCACCTAAAAGACCATTATTTCAAATATTAAGGGTTTTGAGTATGGAACTTTATTCTCTGTAATATTGGATTCAAGGTTAACAGTGAAAAAAATGATATTCAAATTTAATTTATGTGTAAATGGTCATTCTCGTAGTTATCACTCTTATATCATCCTAAGTGTGTCAAACATGAGCCTTCACATGCATCAATACACTGGTTATGCACATATAATGTAGAGGTAGAAACAGTGGTGGCAGAAGCCAAAACAAAAAAAACAAAAAAAAACTATAAGAGATATAGGAATTTGGGACTTGGGACTTGCCTTCTCAGAGAATAGACTAACACGGATAAAGGAGCAGAACAAGTCCATAAACGCATGCAAAATCAGTGAGTTTTGATGAGGCTGCAAAAAGAGGGGGGGAAATGTAGAACCTTCACTTTAGGAAATTATGTAGCAAACATCTTTCTTAATGTATAAAAAAAAATTAGAGAGCAAGAACTCACCAGTAACGTTATCACTGTGCTGCTCAAGTCCAATATAAGGCGTAGGGCATCTTCTCGAAATGCCATTAAATCCAAAAGCAGCTGCTTAAACGATTGGCACGGATGATAAATTCTACCCGATTAGATTAAATTATGCAAACTTCAGATTACATTCTTGGATAAAACACCTACTGGTATATGTTTCTGAACTCTCATGTCCCTTGTCTAATTTAAATGAACAATGAGATGGTAAAGTAGTGTTCCTATAAAACGTAGTAAACACTCGAAACTAAAATAAGCACACACCGATATCCAAGGTTCCAGCCTTTGAAAATGTACTTCTGCATTGTCATTCAAGGAATCTAAAGCGATCTTATCAACCTACATTAAAACCCAACAAACAATTATATTTCACACTAAACAAATCAAGAACCTCCACGAAATAAATAAATACAAGTCTTACTTTTTCCAATTGCAATTTGCTGGGATGCTCTGGAAACTTCTTTGAAACAATGATACAAATTTTGGGATGATTTGGAATAATACCAGATTTCCAAAATGTATCAGAAAAGACATGGGATAGTGAATCTGGGTAATCTAAGATTTGATTCAACCTATACATTTTTGCTAATAAACCTTGAGCAACTTCATTAAGCTGTACCAATGACTGCATATTCAACGAACCCTTTTGAGATGATGGAGTTGAATTCTGTGATTGTTGTTGTGGTTCAGTAACCATATATTCAGACCATCTTAATTGACTATCAAACTCTCTTGATCTTACAGATGAAGTTGGAGACCCATCATCACTTGTTAATTGTTGTTGCCTTGATTTCGCCATTATCGTATATTCCTCTGAAAATCAAACAGTACAAGAAATTAGGTTAAATTTTTGAGAAATTTGAAGTACATTTTGACAAGTAGGTGGTGAATTAAAACGTATAATGCTAACCAGGTATAAGTAGTAGTAGTTTCAAGAGATGAGAGCAGCTACTTGATTAACATTACAAAACCCTAATCCAGAAAAATGAAATGACATCGACGGTTTAGATCTGGAAACCTTAAAACCCAAAAACTGGACTAGAAACTTAAAAGTATTTCTGTGCAGCAGAGAGAGAGAAGGGGGAAAAGCAAGAGGGCAACTGAGTTGCACTGCAGTAATTGCACTAGAATAGACGACTTCTTTTGACTCGGTGAGTCAATTTTTTGGATGTTAAGGCCGGTTCCTACTTCCTATCTTGGGAAGGGCTAATTTTTGGATTTGGCATGCTAGGTGACATGGGAAATGTGTTACACTTCTTCTGCTAGAGTAAAATTGGCAAGTTTTTGTAAATCACTTCCACTCCTGGTTAGAAAAAATAAAAATATTATTATATACTAATCCACTCCCACTATTAGTTGACCTAATCATTTTTAGATTTTGTCATATTAATAGTTCATTTTATATCATTTGATACTCATGTTTATATTCGTTATGTAGGTGTTTTAAAATGTTTTTCAATGATATAAAATTTAAGAATATCCGTGGTATAATTTGAGAGATAAATCATTTCTAAATTGTAATATTAGGTCAACTAATAGTGGGACGGAGGAAATATGATTTATTTATTTTCATTTTCGATAATACAGCAGAAGATGTTTTGTAACAAAAAAAAAAACTGATTTGTCCTATATAAATTTTGGTATATCCCGAAACAAATTAGTGCACTGATCATGTTTTTATAATAACAGTGAAGGTTAAAGAAAAAGCTCCCCACTCCCTGTGATGCTTGCGCACAGGCAAAAACGCGAAAACTCTAGCAACAGATTTATATATGCCAGATCGATTAATGTTATGGAAGGACGAGAAGGTCACTAATCATTATGGATGCTTGATGGGAATTTATGTTAATGGATAATGGTACTTGAATCGAATACATAGATTTGGACGAATTTTTAATGATCTTTGATTAATTATTCTGCATCAAGCAGGTAGTAATGGTGTTCCACTTTGGTGTTAGCAGGTAGTAATTATTCTACATCAAGCAGGTAGTAATGATTTTTGATTAATTATATCAACAATAGTGAAGACTTTTGAGGCTTGGAACATTCTTGTTTTGCACACAAAGAGAAAATGATTGCAATTAAGTGAGCTCTTTTTAACCTTTTTTTAATATCCAAAATCCAAATATGACGCACACATCACTAGGAAGTAGGAATGACGAAAATCCTTTTGATTAATGCTGTTGCACAGTGGATGGAAAACACCAACAAAAATAAAATCATTTTAAAGGCAGCTTTTTTCTAGGGAGAACCACCAATTTGTGATTGTGATGGTGTAACACCCTACTTCGAATTCTAGGTCGGACGTACTAAAACCCCAAGTAAAGGTGTCAATGGATGTCCTAAAGCTCTGGTATTCGTTCGAAATCGCATTCGAAATGTCAAATATTATTCGAAAATAGTTTTCGGATTCGGATATCCTGATTATTTTATCCGAAAATATAACAAATCGAATACGAATTCGGATATGGAGGTATTCGCATCCGAAATATCTGTATCCGGAATTTATGTATGAATATATATATTTTTTAAACCTATGAAAGTGTAGATCGTATCTATTTTTTATTTTTTTTATATTTCGACATTTTGTTAATTTTTTTTATAAATCATAAATAATACTTTTAATCATAATTAATTTTTATTATGTAAACATTAATTTTGTGCAAAAATAAAATAAAAATCATAAATAATACCAATTCGTCTTAGGAATAATATATTAGAGAGAGTCTAGTCCAGTTGACTCAGTCAACTATCTGTTTGGTCCTTTTTGGAAAAATATATTATAGTTTGGTCCTAAAAATTATAGTTTGGTCCTAGGATGACGTCATGGATGATGTAATTGTCATCTTATAGTGGCAGTAATACCCTTTTGGGTCCATATATATACAAAAAAGGAGTAAAAAATATCTTATTTTCAGATTCACTTTCTTTCTCTTATTTATTTTTTCAGATTCACTTTCTCTCTCTTCTTTAGTTTCATATCTATTTTTTTTTCTTCTTTCCATTTTTTTTCTCTGCTAATGATGAAGAAGATGAAGGTGATGATGAACGACGACGTTTTTTTTTTTTTTTTCTCTACTACTACTGTTGTTGTTGATGATGATGATAAAGACGATGAAAAAGATGATGATGATGAAGTTTTTGCGTTTCTTTTTCGTTTTTTTTTTATCATTGTTGTTGTTGCTGCTGCTGCTGTTGAAGAAGATGAAGATGATGAAGACGACAATGCTTTTAGGGCTATTTCTTCTATTTTTGCTATTGCTGCTGTTGAATATGATGATGAAGACGATGATGTTGTTGTTCGTAGCTTGAAATTCTTTGATTTCTTCATCATTTTCTTCTTCTTTTCCATCATTGTTTGTTGCTGTTGCTGTTGAAGATGATGAATACGATGATTTTTGATGAAGTTCATTGATTAGAATGAACTATGTTGAAGAATGATGAAAACGACAAAGTTCATCAAACAGAATGAACTCTGATTTTTATGGCTTTTTTGTGTGTTCATGTCAAAGAATGAACTCTGTTTAGATCTTGAATTATTAAGAGTTCATTTGAAAGAATGAACTCGGTTTTCATATAGGTTTTATTAGGAGTTCATTTGAAGGAATGAACTCGGTTTTCATATAGGTTTTATTAGGAGTTCATTTGAAAGAATAAACTCTGTTTTTTGTCATAATAATGAAGTTTTGTGTTGTGTTCATTTTACATAATGAACTCTGTTTTCATATGTGATTTAGTTTGGTTTTATTTGAAAGAATGAACTTCGGAGTTCATCAGACAAAATGAACTGCTACAAAAAATAAGTAAACATAATTTTTTAGGTTTTTTTTAGATGTTCATTTGAAGGAATGAACTTCGGAGTTCATTAGACAAAATGAACTGCTACAAAAAATAAGTAGGAATTAACACGGAAGGGTACTTTGGTCCATTTAATATTTTTAAATAATTATGAACCAAATGGAAAGGTGATTTTTGGAAGGACTAAACAGACTTGAGACCACCTAAAGAAAGACCAAACGATATTTTTCCCGTATTGTCTGTTTGATATTTTTAAATAATTATGGACCAAATAATAAATGTAATTTATAAAAGGACTAAACTAATTTCTTTCAAAAAAAAAAAAAAAAAAAAAGACTAAACTGATGTGGCCCAGACATAAAAGTACTAAACGATTTTTCTCCCTTTAACTACATAAACCATAATGCTAATCACACATATCTCACACACGTGGGACTATCATGGGTTTCATGTGAACTTAACCTGCACCACAGTCCGTGTTATCCTTCACCATTAAAATAAAACTACCACCACCAAACAAACAAATCGGCTGAAAAGGAGTCTTGGTCATCAGTGATTCATTCTGTCAGCAGCACAACACACGAAAAAATAAAATAATGGCTGCTTCTTCTTCCTCTTCTTTTTCAGTATTAGCGTGGTAGTGAGAAAAGAGGAAATCTAGGTCACACCGATAATGGCTTCTTCTCTTTCTTCTTCTGCTGCTGCAATTCTTCTAGTCTTTCTTCATTTCCTTGTCATTTCCTCTTTAACATCATCTGCTTATGGATTTCCTCACGGTGACAAAATGGCTAATAAATCAGCCTCATGCAACAATCGCAATGTCCAGCTGGTATGGCTTCCATCACTACTATTACTAGTAGTACTAGTCTTGTTTGATTTTGTTACTCAGTCTGAGTTTTTTTTTTTTATATATATATATATATTTTTTCTCTCCTGGTATTTTGTTGTTAAATCTTGTAATTCTAGGGTTTCAGTTCATAAATGTGCTTTTTAGTTTGAATAATTTGAATTAAAATCACTCGAAAGTTTATTGATATATTTTCTGAAATGTGTAGAGCCTGAATGAGGATGTAATAATTAGAATTATTGCTATTCACATCGGTAATGAAGTGCAGTGGCTATTACATAATAACCAGGACATAACGTTTGAGTTTTAAATCTCTGAACGATTCGGATCTTTGGGATTAGACCGCTAAGGTCATTTGTTGGGAGGAATTGTATGACTTATTTAAGGGAATCTAAGTGCTGTATGGGTTGAAGCAAAGCGATATATGTCAGTTTTTGTAATGCTATATGGTTTGGGGATTCATTGAGTTGTCTGATATACAAGCAAATTATAGACTTCCTCTCCAATCTGTAAGCAATAGAATGTTCGTCTTCGTCCCTAGCACGTGCATTCTCGGTTTCTGTTTCGACGCTTCTTTTTGTGTAGTGGGTTTCCTTGCAATGTGAGTGTATTTTGGATCCGGGAAGATGTTATTTCAAATCGTGTAGGTCATTTTACACAGAAAATGACGTACTTACATTTTCGTATCTAAGCTATATATGCGTTTCTTAATCTGTTCCTTTCCCCTTACATTTAGCCGTTGCACCTAAGTTGATCTGAAGTATTTTCATTATTTCATTTTCCGGTAAAGCTGATGATGTGGGTAAATAGTACCAAAGTTGAAAGTGTAGTTGGTTTAAGTGCTGCCTTTGGTGCTCCCTTGCCAAGACATGCAGAAAATGCCCTTCGATATCCTGCCGCTTTCGCAAACCCCTCGAATTGCTGCTCAAGTTCAACCTCAAATGTAACTCTTTCTCTGATGTTTTTACACGGAGCTTCTGAAATCATGTTGCACATGGCATGAGATGTTAATACATTAGTTTGAACTGCGTAATAATTTGTTAACTGTATAGCGGCATTTAGGTAGTATCTTAGTGGGCTCGAGCTTTACAAAGGTTGATTAGAGTTGCGTGATATTACTTTTTATTCTTGACAGACACTTTTCTGCTGATTCTAAAACTTTCTCACTTGGTAGTCTTAACTCTGTGGTCTGTCTGAATTATGGGGAAAATGGACGTGTTGTATGTTATACTATCCCCATTACAAAATTAGCATGGTTACTCTTTTTCTTTCTTTTGAAATGTTCAATTGTTGTTGTAGATCATGTTTTGTTCAACCTGTTTCAGTTATCAAATTCTGTTGCACTGTCTACACGCGGAGATTGTTTCTTTGCGAAGAAAGCAGAAGCTGCTGAATCAGGTGGTGCATCTGGGTTATTGGTGATCAATAGCAATGACGGTATTCCTCACCTGATGGCCCAATCAAATTAGTTATTCGAAGTTGTTTATCTTTTGAATGCTCTAGGATCATTCCTTTTCCCCTGTGTTGATTAGATCCCTTATATGTTTTCCCGCGTATATTTTTATGGCAGAGCTTTTCAAGATGTTGTGTTAGGAAAATGATACATCCATAAACATAACAATTCCTGCAAGGACGGAGCCAGAAATTTTCTACAAGGGAGCTAACGTACAAAACACATATTTTAGGGGGCTTATTAAGGGATTTTTCTTCCAAATAACAAAAACATCAAGGGATGTTTAATGAATTAACAGAAAACAAGGGGGGCGGGGGCCACCCCTAGGATGCCCTGATTCCTGTTGTCATGATCACGAAGTCGACAGGAGAGACTATGAAACAATTAATGTTAGCCGGAGGACAGGGTAAGTTTTTGTTGTAAACTTTTGGTTTAATGTTAATTTGAATCGGTGCACGGAATTTATTGTTCGCAAGATTAGTGGAAGGCTACTTACTTTTCGAGGCAGGTTGCGAATTTCACTTATATTCTTGTAAAAGATAATGAATGGTATTCTATTATTTTATTTCCATGCCACTACAAGTCCTGCTTTGTCAACAATTATTAGATGCAAAAGGTGGTTGAAAAATGTCCTTGGACCGTGGGGGAATCCTTTTGATTCTTACACATAGAGAAGTTAGGAATCGTATGTAATCAATAGCACGTCTTTAAGATGGAAAAGCAACACAGTAGTACAGAACAGAGGTCCTTGGATGTGTAATGTCATTAATTTAGGCCTTTCTGTAATATCTTTTGTTTCTTGAACCATTATATATAAATATACACCATCTTGGTCTTCATTCAACCCATCTATTATTTGTAACATTTGTTACCTTTCTCCTTTTAATTCATATAACATTCCGTCTAATTTGAATACGGTTGCAATGTAGTGGAGCTCCTAGCTATTGTACTCTCCAAACCTCTCACTAGTAGACGTTTCAGAGATATATTTATGGCTGATGGCCGTTGGGACTATTGTCTGTGCGTCTCTTTGGTCGGAGTTTATTGCTTCTAAGCAAGGTCACGAGAGTAATGATCAGCTGACGCCAAAGGTTCGCACTTTTCTTAATTGATCCTTCAGTTTCGTGCAAAGCATTAGTTATATTACGAGGACAAAAGGTGTTAATCACACATGTTGGGCTTATTTCATACGCTGGTACCTCCTCTCTTAGTCTGAAACTTGCATTAAGGACTGAGCTCTGATAATTGCATTGAAAGATCTTTTTCCGGGAATGTAATAATCGATTTTAGTCAAGATGAAAAGATAAAAGGAAACAAGAAAATGTGATAAATTATCCATATTATGTGTTGGTCTCTGCAGACAGTTTTTGCTTTCGCAGTTAAACATGCTTATCTATGATTTTATATATCCCTTGGAATTTGGAGCTCGCAATTTATTACTGTTTTATCGTATGCTTTCAAGTCATGCTCAGCCGTTTGAAGTTGAGATATATTTTTGTTGCTTATTTGTTCTGTCCCATCTGAATCGCTTGGTCACAATTTATATTAATCAATAATTGGTTGGAGGAAAATAGATGGAACCTTTTAATCATGATCACATGAGACTTCTGGTTCAGAACTGGAGTTTTTTTTTCTTTTTTCTTATTGGATCTTTCTATAACCATATTTAGCTTTTGAAGTACCATGTTTATATGCTTGTAAGGGCTCATACATTAGGCCAGTAACAAGTGCAAGGCGTTCATCCACGGACTGTAATACTAACATCTGTACACTTCCAACCACATATCTCCAGGTGCTTTGTATATACCACTGTTTAGTAACACATACTAAAGATTCGTGCGGCTTATGCCTTGTTAAATCTTATGTTCCCGGTTAAGTTCCATTGAAATGGTAGTGGTGACTAGAATCTTAAGATAGGAGATTGCTTCAAACTGGACTGTAGTACAATCCTCATAATGTTTTAACTAATGAGGTGATTCCAAATTTTGATGAAAAGAAACTAAAGAAATGAATGCCTTCTGAAGGAAAACTAAGTGGCTTCTGAGCAGAGTTAGCTTCATAGATCTAATACTTTCCTGAATTTATTTATTTATTCGTGTTTCAGTAGGATTCTTGTGATCCAAAATTTATCTTCTTCTCTGTTGCTCTGGAAATGAGTCAGGGAGATGGGTTCTGAAACTTGTTTTGGTTCTTGGTTCTTCAGGTCTCTTCTGCTGCTGAGACCGTCAGAAATGACTCTTCTAAGGAGATTATTCATATCAATACTAGGGGTGCTGTGGTATTTGTCATTGTAGCATCAGTCTTTCTGATGCTACTGTTCTTCTTTATGTCTGCGTGGTTCATTTGGCTGCCGATTGTAACATTTTGCATCGGTGGAATTGAGGTACAGAGTTTTTTTGGAATTTCCTCATTTTTTTGTTTGATTGTTTCGTCAAAACTTGATTAAATGGTTGCATCCATCATTGGACATCAATTGTTAACGTTTGCTTCATGATCATGACTGAGACATTGGTGTCGTAAGTATAAGTCCTTCTTACTATGTCTACGCGGAATATTTATTTTTGCATTTAATGTTTGGATACAGTTAGTAATAATTAGTAACTAATGTGCACATCGGACCAGAAGAAACAAGATAATGTTTGTGATTCTTGATCTTTTGCTGAACACATCATTGTTTACTTTAACTAATGCATCAGCGTCAAACTCTATTAATCACCACCTGTGTTTCTTTTTCATGTGTTGTGATGAATTTGCAAGTTTTTATACTTGAAAATGCTGTAAATCAAATTTGAAATTGAACTGTACATAACCGAATAGACGTACATTGTGCATTCATGGAAGATAAGGAAAAAAGGTTATATTTCAGATGCTTTTCACACCATCATGTGGGCTTCATGTGCATAAGGAGGATCTTTTAATATGCTTAAAGCATCTAACTCTAAGTTGTATGGAGGTCAACTTCGTGTGTTGTAGGATACCTTTTAATTTTCATAGGAAATTACCAACAATTGTCTGCTAATTGATGGTAATTTTTTTGTACTGACTTCCACGATGCATCAGGTCCACACCTAATATTATCTTTAGCCATAGTTACTTCAAAATCCGTTGCATCTAGTGAATGTACATCCCAGACTTTTTTGGAATTAGAACTTTTCCCCTCAGTCACTGCAAAAGGAAAGTAAACCTTGATTAGTGGTCGGCCATCATTGATATCTGTTTAAATAGTACAGTAATTAACCAGATTGCTGAACTTTACTCTGTGATTTTTTTTTCTTCAGGGAATGCAGGCTTGCCTAGTTACAGTGATCTTAAGGTAGATCAACAATAATCCGTTTTTTAGCAACTACTTTGACATGCCATTGTGTAGCTTTTTTCTCATCTAAGTATTGTGCATCTATCAATCAGGATATTCAAGAATTCTGGGAATAAGAAAGTAAACCTTCCTTGTCTTGGGGAGGTAACAGTTCTTTCTATGGGGGTATTGTCATTCTGTCTAACATTTGCCATATTTTGGGCTGCAAATCAGCACGTATCATATGCATGGTTTGGCCAAGATGTTCTTGTAAGCTTCTCACTTCTTCATTTTTGAGTTTGCTTTTAGTTCATTCTTATTTCTTATTTTGCTGTACTTAGATAATATACGCTTGATATATATTGGAGCATACAGATTACTTGTTTCGAAGCTAGAAATGTTAGAAGTGGTGCATGTATATAACTCCTACATGGTTGGTTTTTGGTTCGGCAGAAGTTTTTAATTTTCTGGTGTTGGTATTTTCAAACTTAGTAGAACCAAAACCGAGTATCTGAAGTGCGATCTCAGTGACTCCGGAACAGTTGAAGGGGACATTTTGCTGGATGGACAACCTTTACCAAAGAAAGAATCCTTTCGCTACCTGGGATCGTGGCTCCAAAGTGATGGGGGAATCGAGGAGGATATCCGACATCGAACACAATCTGGCTGGGGGAAATGGCGTCTGGCTTCTGGCGTCCTCTGTGACCGCAAAGTCCCCCTAAAGCTTAAGGGTAAGTTTTACAAAACGGCGATCAGGCCTACCATGCTATATGGTGCGGAATGTTGGGCGCCGAACAATCGGGACACTTTGAAGCTCAAGAGTACCGAGATGCGGATGCTGAGGTGGGCATGCGGTCATACGAGGCATGACCGTATCAGGAATGAGTACATAAGCAAGAAACTTATGGTAGCGCCAATCAAAGAGATGCTTGCCCAGCATCGGCTGCGCTGGTTTGGGCACCTCCAGCGAAGACCGCATGATGCTCCAGTGCGAGTGGGTTGCATTAGGCGTGCGGAAGGAAGGATGCAGCGCAGAGGCCGACCGAAGCTAACTTGGGATGAGTGCGTAAAGAAGGACATGTGCAATCGAAATCTCTCAGCAGAGCAGGCGCTGGAAAGACAGACATGGAGGGCGGCGATACGCGTGGAAGAGGTAGGTTTCAGGTACGACGACTAACAAGCCACCATTTTTTATCTATATTCCGCGTCAATTTCTATGCCACTAAATAAGCGAACACGTAAAGACAATCCTGCAGATGGTGAAGGGGGGAAAACCCCTGTAGCGCTGCAGTTGGCAGGATGTGAAGGGGAAATACCCTGTAGCTTCTGCAACAGGGACAGGGTGTAAGCATATCCGCATTAATGGTCGAGAATTCGTAATCCCTTGAAACGGTGATTACTTACAACCTGGCCCATAAACAATCACGGCGCAGGTAGCGTCAAGTATTTTGCTTGCCCTGGTGCAAGTTGTGCAAGGCTCTGACAGGCCGGCGTAAAAACTATGTTATATTTTTGGGAGATATTCTCCAGTCGACCCGGTACTTGCTACTGGAAAAGACTTTGGATTTGGATTTGGTATTTCCATATAATCACCTAGGTCTTGGAAATAACGATTTACAAGAGGTTTAGTTCTGATGCATCAAGAGCTACATTTTGTATTTACTCTTTCTATTTTGGGAATTTTTGTATACATGACCCTCAATAGTCAATACTGGATAGTAAATATGATATGATGATTTGGGGATGTATACACACTGGCGGCTTTGTTCAAGAAAGAGATAAAACAGGACACTTGTCAGTCTATCATATTTTACACACTGCTGGCACATGGTTAAGAAAAATCTGAGTTCTGGTTGTTGGATTCGTATTTCACATTTATACCGTTCAACGGTTGTCTTTTTAACTATGGCCATATATCTGTGTAAGGAGAACACTCCTTCTTTTCCAAAAGAGATGCTTAATATTCCCCGTCCCACTATTAATTGACCTAGTTTATTAAACAAATCAGTTATAAAGTAGGTCAATTAATAATGGTTAGGAGATAGTATTTGTTATAGAAAAACTTTAAACTGCTTTTTGTAATGTTTGGCAGGGAAATCTGATTCATGAAGCTCAACTACCTTGGTTTTGTTGCTTACCTATATATTTCTTCTTTTTGTTGCCAGGGGATCTGTTTGATGATAACAGCACTGCAAAGGACACGTCTACCAAATATAAAGATACCAAGTGTGTATTTTTGTTTTGTTTCTTCAACTCACATTTCTCAGCTATCGCTTCTTCTTCTATTTTTACCTATCAGGTTGCTTCAGTACTTCTTTCATGTGCATTTGTATACGATATATTTTGGGTCTTTATATCTCCACTCATCTTCGACGAAAGTGTTATGATTGCGGTGAGTCATGTTCTTTGAACTTTATATTTTTTAGTTGCAGAAAATCTAGTATCTACTGACTATGTCCCTCCAAAATCTTCCTCCTGGTTGATCTTTCTTTGTGTAAGTTAGCTATATTTGATGCTAACAGTTTCTTCCAATTCCAGTCTCCAAATCCCATGTCACAGCTTTAAACAAGTGCTAATTCGTTATCTGTTTATGCATGTGGTTCTTTAATCTGTAGTTTGCTCAAGGTAACAATAGTGGTGGAGAAGCCGTTCCTATGCTTTTGATGATCCCTAGATTTTTTGATCCATGGGGTGGATATGATATGATTGGCTTTGGAGATATTCTCTTACCTGGTTTACTTGTTGCATTTGCCTTTAGGTATTGCTCTTATTTCCGTGTCAGAATTGTTTGTTATTTTTCCTAAAGAACCATATGTAGCATGATAGTCTATCAGTCTTTGGCCTGATGTAGCAAAATGTACTAAACGATACTTCTGCAGACAACCATATGAAGAGAACCGTATAAATTTAGACAATCATTATTAAGCATATCCGCATTAATGGTCGAGAATTCGTAATCCCATAAAAAACGGTGACTACTTACATCATGGTCCATAAACAATCGCGGCGCGGGTAGCGTCAAGTATTTTGCTTGCCATAAGGCAAGTTGTGCAAGGCTTGACAGGCCGGCGTAAAAACTATGTTATATTTTTAGAAGATATTCTCTAGTCGACCCGGTACTTGCTACTGGAAAAGACTTTGGATTTGGATGAAAGTTATACAAAGATATAAGAGTAGGAAATTATGATAAACTGTGTCTCCTATTTAAATGCTACCCGTGTTGCACATTGTGCATGAATATAAAACCTCCCAATAGATATCTGAGCTATTGGCCATATTGTTGATGAGTTTTATATTTTTACCCTATAACACTAGACCAGCCTTACTCTAGTCATGGTTTTCTTTTATTTATAGTTTTTCACATGCATGATACGCCAGATACGACAGATCGAGTAAGAAGGGTATCCTGAATGGATATTTTCTTTGGTTGACGATAGGCTATGGCATTGGTGGGTCCTTCGCTTCATTTTTCCTACTACCTAGTCTCGCTGCTCTATTTCCATTTCATCTTGCTTTTAAAATGGTCACTAGAATAACAACCCTCATGGATATCTTGTTGACGATGGATATCTCTTGATTGCAGGTCTCGTCCTCACAGATGTTGGGTTATACTTAATGGATGGGCATGGTCAACCTGCACTCCTATATCTTGTTCCTTGTACTTTGGGTACATTTTAAAACTTGCCTCAAATGAAGATAGTATTAAACCAAGTTTAACAGCGTTCTTGTTTGCGGACATACACTTTCCTGATGTTTTTTACTTTTTATTTCAGGGCTTATGGTTATTTTAGGCCGGGTTAGAGGTGAGCTGAAACACCTCTGGAACTATGGGTCCTCTGCATCAGTATCTAGAGATCCTTTAGGCGAAGCCTGAGCATATTAGGGTTAGTTGTATCTGAAAGGATAGATAACAGGCAGCGGCAGACTCCATAGATCGATCTGTTGAAGCTACCTGCATACAAGATAGTGATTCAAGCTTGTCGATATTCAGCAAAGATCTGTCGGACCAATCTCGATAAGATCTGTCTTAGCATATAACTCGATTAACTCGACTATACCAAATCAAATTGTGCAGGAACTAATGTAATGATTATACCTAATAACGCGCATTACAGCCCCAGGGCTGTCAACATCCATGTAAGAAAACTCCAACAAAACAAATGATGTAAAAAAACCCCAAAATTCCCAAACTGTCTGAAATACCCTTTACTTTTATTCGGCCCAAAGATAATAGAGCAAATAAACCCTACTCATTTTTTCGATACTATCATTATCTTCTTCTAGTTCTCTTTCCTAGTCTTTGAAACATAAGAAGAAATCAGATCTACTTCATCCGTCGCGAAAATCATCCTCTGATTTTTTATTTTCTACTTCATTCGTCGCGAAAATCATCATTTGATTTTTTTTATTTTCTCTTCTTCCCTTCTTCAATGGTTACTTACTTCAACCAATGAAACCAATTCAGACCTAAATCAGATCTACGAATTCTTCCTGTTTTCATCCGTAGTGAAAATCATCCTCCGATTTTGGATTTTCCCTTCTTCTCTTCTTCAATGATTACTTACTTCAACCAATGAAACCAATTCTGACCTAAATCGTCTCAATTTTCTAACCTAAATCCTCTCAAACAACAAAATGGTGAAGAAGCAAACAAAACAAGAGAAAAAGAGAGATGAAAACTTAAAGAAAACAGTGAAAAAAACTCCAACAGGTAATAATCGTATAAACTCTGTGGTGATGGTGTTAATTTTTTTGGTTTTTTTTGATGAAATCACGTAGGCATTAATTCTGTAGTTTTGATGAAACCATTTTTGGTTTCATCATTTTCCCTTGTCGAATTTGGTACCACCAGAATTGTTGGTGTGTTGATTAATTCAGGTAGTTTTGATGAAACCATTTTTGGTTTCATCATTTTCCCTTGTCGAATTTGGTTCCACCTGAACTGTTGGTGTGTTGATTAATTCTGGTAGTTTTGATGAAACCATTTGTGGTTTCATCATTTTTCCCTTGTCGGATTTGGTTCCACCAGAACTGTTGGTGTGTTGGTTAATTCTGGTAGTTTTGATGAAACCATTTTTGGTTTCATCATTTTTCCCTTGTCGAACTTGGTTCCACCTGAACTGTTGGTGTGTTGATTAATGGTTTCATCAATTTTCTCTTGTCGAATTTGGTTCCATTAATACTATTTTGGTGGTGTTGGTTAATTCTGGTCATTTTGATGAAACTATTTTTGGTCATTTTGATGAAACCAGTATTGGTTTGGCAGTGTTAGTTTATTCTTGTTTTGGCTAAAATCAGTTTTGTTTTGCAGGGAAAAGATGTGAAGATTCGTTTAGGTACTCATTGACACATCTGTGTGTGGTGACTCCTAAAATAAAGGATTTGATATAAAATAAGAAAGAGCATATGAAGGCCCTTGTAGCATGCCCATTTTGGAATTTCTACAAACCATTCTATGAAGGTGTAATGAAGAAAGAGGAATTCAAGAAAAAAATGGTAGCCGTGAAGATGATCTTAAGTACATATGACAAGCAAAGTCCACGTTTTGTACCAGATTGTTTCAAGTTAAAGAGAATAAAGAATATGATATTGCAGACCACTCCCGAGCAATTTTTTGCAACTTTTGGTTTACAAATGATAGAGCAAGTAACTCTAATCAGAGACGAGAATTTGAGGAAGAAGGTGAACTCGTTCGTGAATGAATAATTTGGTGGAAAGAAGAAGAAGATGAAATCTACGATCCCGATGGACAAACCACTAAAAGAATTATAAACGAAGACATAAAAATTAGTGTACTGTCAAGTAGTTGTAAACTTAAATGCTTATAATAGTTTATAAAATGTTTAAATGGTTTATGAATGGTTTCAATTATGATTGTCTCATTTATGTTTCACCCACACCATATTGTCGTAGAATGTTATGTCTATTTTTTAATGAAACCAAAAAGGGTTCCAACATATTTTGGTTCCATTGTAGCAATAAAATGATGAAACCAGAAAGGGTACCAACATATTGCAGGTGAAACCAAAAGGAAAAGGGTCGTATCACGGCTTGGTTTAAAATCAAAATTTTGATATATTTCAAGGAATTGAATATTTTCATGTTCCAAGGGAGAAGTCTAAATACAACGAAATATTAAACTATAACAGGAAACACACCAAGGACCATTTTTTGGCGATCGACATTCGACACAATTGTAACAAGTCATGGCAATAATTCATAACACAACAAGCCAAGCCAATTCCGATATACTTGGACAACTCAATGATGCACAGTTAGAAAAGCAATGATGAAACCAAAAAGGGTTTCAACCTATTTTGGTTCCAAAATAACAGTAGAATTGATGAAACCAAAAAAGGTTCCAGCATATTGCAAGTGATTATCTTCACTGCATGTATCCTCCATTTGAAGCAACTGCAAAATGCATCTCAGTCATGAACCAACCAACAACAACGAGTTCATTCCTTTCATTCTTCAACTGATTTTACCGGCACAAACTCAACCACTGCAACTTCAATCACTCACTACCACCATTAAACCCATCTTTTCAGCTCCAACATTCATCACCATACCCACACTGATGTTGCTGCCAATCTATTAAATCCACCAGCAAAACCATCTCTTCTTTATAATTTCCAGCATCAAACATCACTGCTCTTCTTTTTGTCAAACCCATGAATGAATTTCAACAGTAACAATCAACCAAATTCATCAAAATCTCAGCTACATCTCTGTCTACTTCAGCAATCAATTCCACCATCAGTTCCATAATAACCCCTTTAATCTCCTTCATCGATAAATCACCCGTCTCAATCTCAGATCCAATCTGAGCTCTCGGCTGCAGCTAACTAATTTGGGGAAAAAATCGAATAATAATAAATAATTTCTCATTTTAGGGTTTAGGTTATATATTGGGGTCGATTAAGACACCCTCTCTCAGATTCCATTATATTAATATCAATCGATTCATCTATTAGTTGTGGTGGTAGAGGACGAGGAGGAGGTGTTGTTGGTGGGTGTTGGGGAAAGAAGACAAAAAAGCGGTGTTGGTGGAGATGGTTGTGGGTTTGCTGGTGGTACATAAGTAGGAGGAGAAGGTGATGCTGCTGGTGGTGAAGGGGGGGATGCGATGAAGGAGGTGTTGTTGATGTCGGATCTGAACATCGTAACCGGTTTGGTGGTGGCTGAGGTACTGTTGATGGCGATGTGAAATGGTAGTAGCAGAAAAAAGAAAGAGGTGTTGGTGGATATGGAAGAGGACGAAGAGGATGAGGTGTTGGTATTAGATCTGAAACTGGTAGTGGTTTGTGGTGGTGCGTAGGTAGGAGGTGGTGGTGGTGTTAGGGGAAAGGAGAAAAAAAATGAATTACTAGAGAAGAAGAAAGATTTGTATGCCTATGTGTATAGTGATGGGCAAGATTGGAAATATAAAAAATAATGAAAACTAAATTTAACAATTTTAAATTGAAATGGGGTTTTTATTTCATTTTTCCTTGATATGGTTTTTAAAAGTACCAAATAATATGGTTGGTGTTTGTGTAACTCAAAAAGTATCACCTTGGTTTTTTAGATCTTAATATGTATACTTAATCCCACTTTGTTGACCCAAGGTAAGTGGGAAGAAATCTCGATGAATCTATATGTACAGTAGTTTAATTATTTTTTATTTTATACATACGATTTTACCCCGACCATTGCGTTTTAGTCGTCATTCTCTGTCACAAAATCAGTGCTGCTAATGGGTACCGCATACTATAGGAGGGTACCAAAATATATATAGGACAAAATAAAAAATCCTATGTCTTATATGCATTTGGTAACCTCCCGTGGAATCCGGTACTCCCTATTAGCAATGTTGCACAAAATGTCTTATGTTTTGTCTTCCTCTCACTGGCCCACATGTGTGGTTGTCGTTGTGCCCATCTGTCTATTTCTGTTGGTGAAATATTAATAGCCAGTTTAGATACCTGAAGCAAAAAAGCAAAGATATTTTGCTTCATAAAAATGAATTTTTTGTTTCTAGAAGTCATTTTGAAATTTTACACCCATAACTTCTTGTTTTATGATTTCTAAAAGTCAAAAAATGATTTTTTTTTGATTTTTTTTGACAGACACAAAGAAGGGTGAAATTTATAAAACAAAATGAGAAGCAGATACAAGGGGTTGGCACAAGTCCATAACTTAGCCCATATTGTAGAGAACCATCTCTAGCGACAATTTATAATTGCGTCCCAATTAGTTACAAAATCCATGAAAGTATAACAACTGAACCATTTCGGAATTGATCCCCAATCGAAGACAAATCTTTTCACTTCATTGATGATTGTAGAACCATTCCTATTTCTTCTCTTAGCCATAACTCTTTGGTTTATCTCCTTCCAAATTGCCCAACAAATTGCGTTTGCTAGGATCATCCAAATCTTTTTCCTGGCATCATTAGGGGCGACCCTGAAAGAATTAGGGGCGACTTTTTTATTCCCAACCCATAGATGTGGTTATGGGATGTCCTAATAGTTAGAAACTACCTATATGCCCTTTTATAATCGGTAGTTTAGTATTGTTTTTTTCAACCGATTATGACTATGTCATTCTCTTCTTTGTTTTGTTTCGAAAATAAATAAATTTGGGGTTACTATAAAATATGGGGCGACTACCATAATCGTTAGATAATGAACATCACGAAACTTCCGATTGTATAATCGGTAGATAATAAACAATTACTAAACTATCGATTGTGAAAATAGAGAAATGCAAAATTCCACTAGTTTTTGAAAATTTTAAATTTGGGGCTGCTACCAAAATCGGTAGATAATGAACATCACAAAACTACCGATTGTACAATCGGTAGATAATAAACAACAAGAGTCTACCGATTGTGCTTATCTTTTTGAACAGAAAGGTAAAATCGGTAGATAAAGTACTCTATTATCTACCGATTCTGAGACGTTAATGGCGTTAAATGCATTATTGAACCTTGAACATGATATTCTTCATGATGTTTCTCACCTTCTTCTTCATACCCATCCATGTTTGTTGTGGATTTAAGAAAAAATGGATTTCTCCCACTGCTTCCTTCTTCTTCTTCTCCCACTCTAAACTTTAAAACTAAATAACTCAAAAAAAATATCCAAACACTACATATATATACACTAACTACCGATTATTTTTGTTAAATACCGATTCTTGTGTTGGCTACCGATTATTGAAGGGCATATTAGTCATTTCGAAAAATCACAGATAAGGGGTGGCTTCGTTTTACGTTTGGGTGATCCTATTTTGTCTTATTAGTCGCCCCTAATGAAGCCAGGATCTTTTTTACCCATTCTTCTTACCTTTCTTTTCTGTCCAACATGTCAGTTGCTCTTTCACTATAGACATCGTATGTTGTATTTAGATAAGAAGTAGTCCCATATCTCGCTTGAGAAGGCACAATGCACAAATATATGGTCAACCGACTCTTCCCTGGAGTTGCAAAAACTGCATCTAATTTCTTCAATCTGACAACCCCTCGTTAGTAGATTGTCGACAGTTGGGATAACATAGTGTATGACAAAACCAAATAAATATCTGCACTGTCATTTGCGATCCTTAGTAGAAGCATTTTCAATTATTTAATTCTCTTTATGGATTCCTTTCCAAACCCCCTTCCATGGGAGATCTTATATTCTTTTTCCCAGATGTCTTCCTCATGAGACTTTGTTATATACTAGATTACCCTCTTCCAAAGCGCTTTCTTCTCTACTGTGTATCTCCAGCTCCATTTCGCCAGTAGAGTTTTGTTATTGCATTAGATTTCTCAAAGAAAGTTCACCTTCCTCTCTACATGTACATACTTAGTCCCATGCCACCCAACGTATTTTCTTTTTCTTTGTTGTAGTGCCCCAATAGGAAACCCCTCATGATCTTTATCAACCTCTTCTCGATTGATGTAGGCATTTGCATTAAGGACATGAAATACATAGCAAGCTTGCCAAAGCTATGTTAATTAGCATCACTTTTCCAGCTTTATTTAGGAATCTTCTCTTCCATTTGGCTAATTTCTTGTGAAATTTGTCCACAATCACTTCCGAGACACTAGTTTGTTTCACGGTGGCACCTAGAGGCATGCCTAGGTACTTGAAAGATAGGGACTCCACTTTGCAATGTAAAATTTTAGCCAAATCTTGAACCTTATGATCAACAAGAATGCTTATGATTTTTTATTTTTTTTTCCCCAGATTCACTCTTAGCCCAGTAATAGCTTCATAGACTTGAAGAACCAACACCAAGTTTTCAAGCGCTTCATCTTTTGAGCCTTACACCAAAGGCCTTTTCAATGTCTAATTTACATAACACACCTGGATAATTGTCTTTGAGCCCTGCATCAATCAGTTCACCCGCAATCAAAATCCCATCTTGGATTTGTTTTCCTTTCACAAAAGCTCCTTGGTGTTCTGAGATCAATTTGGGTACGACCCTCTTGAATCTTTCAGCCATTGCTTTAGCGATAATTTTATAAGTACTGCATACTAAACTGATGGGTCGAAAGTGCTACTGTTCGTCGCTTTCTTCTTTATTTGGCAGTAAAGTGCTAAATGAACAATTGAGTCTCCAGTTGTCTTTTTCTTGAGTGTAAAATTCATTTATCACTGCCATGAAATAAGATTTGATAACTGGCCAAGCTATTTTATAGAATTCTAAATTGAACCCATCAGGGCCTGGTAACTTATTGTTACCACTTTATTTGATAACACTCCAAATTTCCTCCTCATCAAAAGGCCTTTCCAACCAAGAACTTTCTTCATCTTAAATTGAAGGAAATCAGATTTTTCTAGTTGAGGTCTCCAAGCATGTTGTTTCTTGAATAATTTAGATAAATGTTACACAAACTCCTCCTTGATTTCATCCTGACTGAAGTTGTCAGCCCCATTGATTTTGAATGTGTGAACTGGGTTTCATCCTCAACTTCCATTTGCATATTGGTGAAGATAATTTGTATTAAAATCACAATCCTTTAACTGTTTTGTTGTGGCTTTAGAGAGCGATTTCCTGTGTTCATTCATTTTAATTTGCTTGAGTTCCATCTTGAGTTGCACCCTCTCAATAAACCTCAGTACTCAACATGCCTTGTTCTTCACTGATATTTATGGCATCTATTTTGGCAGTTAATTCCTTATTCTTAGCTGCCACATGCCCATCTTATAATGAATTTTTTTTAAATTATGTAGTTTCTTGGCCCATGTGAATCTAGGAAATCCAAAATATTGCATTGCAACCCATATATTTTCAAATTATCCAAAAATGATGAATTTGTTAGAGCATTGCTCGATTGAACCTACAAGTTTTGCTATCTCAAGCTTGTTGTCAATGTTAGGTGATCAAAACTATATCTTGATTTCTAGTCTACTAAGTCAAGTTTCGGATAGGTTATAATTGTAGTTGAGTATCAGAGATCACCCTTGAAGACTGAAGATCGACGAAAACATTTTGGAGAACTTCTGTATCAGGTATGTGAAAACTGAACCATTCTATTTTACTCACTATAACATTATTTTATCTATTGAGACTATGTCGTATGACTTATAGTAGATTTACAAAGAAGACGTTTCGAGTCAAGCTTGTCTTGCGAAAAATCTCGAAATATGATTTAGCGATTGGATGTTCAAAGGTCCTTAACAATATTAGTTATATGAATTAATTTGTGGATCAATTGAAAATTCCTCATGCAAATGATTATATCACTAGGAATGTTTCAATCATCAAAACAGAGATATATGAACTTACTGAATTTCTAAGCAGGGTAGGTTGGCGAACTAAGTTTGCAAACCGTAGATATCTGAGATTCAGAAATACAAGAAGGTTGGCGAACTCAGTTTGAAAGCTATAAGTTCAGTCGAGAACAATTCACGAACTGGTCAAATGAGTTCCGGAGTCTAGTAGGGTTGGCTAATTCGGTTCATGAACCATTTCACCCTGACTTGTGAACAAGCCTTGGGGTTCACGAACCGCTGCACCAACTGTCCTGACAATGTTTAGCAGATGCTCAAAGACTTATTATTTTAATATGTTTACCATTACTATAACTCTCTTAAACACTTATAAGACTTCAGTGATTTATTAAAACACTTAGGTGTTTGAATCTTGATTAATTTATAGGTGTTTGAATCCTGATTAATTTATAGGTGTTTGAATGAACATCAAGTAGCTTATAGTTATTTGGCTAACTTGCCAAACCGAATAGTCATTATACACGGTTACTGAACTCGGTCTAATCGAACCTATGTGCGTATGGTCTTCTATTGTAGTTAGATGACCTATTTTGTTTGCTTTTATATTATCTTGAATTCTAATCTAACCTTGGTCTTTGAAAACTATAAATAGAGCATCTCTATCAAATGGGAAAATCAATCCCTAACACTTTGTGTCCTCGTTGATTCTAGAGTCACCTCTATTGACCTTTTAGGTCTACGACTAAAAATACTTCGCTTGGGGATTCGTGAAGCCAGCTCCGACTATCTTTACCATGATAGTTCGTGAATCCCGATCTTGTTTTTCTGTTATTGAGGTTTTTGTAATCTCTTTCAGGCAAGATAGATAGTAGTCATAAAGTTTCTTCGTCGTCTCTGACTTTGTGATTCCTCAAGATAGATATCTAAAGACTGATCTTTCGACGATTGTTCTTGAGAGGTGGTTAAGAATCTAGGATGCTCTTCAGGAGTCGTAATTTAGGGATTTGTGAGGTTTGATAGATTGCTATTGCAAACAGATTTCCATACCTTGATCTTTGATCTAAACGGAAATCAAATAGGCTTATCTGTTAGAGGCAGATTGGTATCTAAAGTCTTCACTTGGGCTGAAGCAACTCTTAGGATGTAAATGACGTCATCTAAGGGAATCAAGTGCGAAGAACCTGGCGAGGTTCAAGAGACGTAAGGAGCGCGACTGTAACTGAATCGTCTGGAGGGTGGATTCGGTCTCCACTACATTCCAGTCTGAAGTCTGATAGTAGGCTAGTGTCTGTAGCGGCTTAATACAACATGGTTTTCAATTTGGACGAGTTACCGAGGTTTTTCTACTATTTCGGTTTCTTCGTTAACAAAATTTCTGGTGTCTTGTGTTTTTCCTTTTCCGCTTTATATTGCTTATCTTTATAATTGGATTTACACAGGTTTGTACGTATTCAATTTACGTAAATAAGTCCTCTTAATTGTAATCGATTACGAGATTTGTTTCTTGTATAATTCGTATCTTGAAAGATAGATAACAAGTTTAACAACTTCGCAGAATTCCGACTGAATTATTTGGATATGACTAGATTGATCTTGGATACTGATTTTTGAGATCGTCCAAGTACTCTGCTTAACAATCAGGTTCACGTACCTTGTTTCTATATCTGATTGAGTAGAGGTTGAGATATTAACTCTATACAGGTTGTCGAACGATAAAGTTGGGTATACTTGGTATCCCCTGCGTTTTCAGAATTAGTTAGCCAAAATCTTTTAATTTTGAAAGGTCGTTTTTTTCTGACAAAATTGCTTGTAGTCAGCAATACTGGTGTGTGTTCTAACTCATATTTGGAGAGAAGTGTTTGGGAAATGTCAGGAAACTTACTCTCATACTGGGGTGATATTAATATCCAGTCTAATATGCATAGGATTGGGTTTTGCCGCATATTAGACCATGTGTAAAGTCCACCCCGCATTGGAAAATCGATGAGCTTTTGATACGCCATGAAGTCATTAAAGAGTCTCTTGCCAAGTCTGGAAACTCCATCTTTGTTTCTTTTCCATCTCCTTCTAATGACATTAAAATCTCCCGCTACGCTCCAATCGTCCGATGCCCAACCAGTCAGTCATCAAGCTCCACCCAAAAATCTAGTATATCATCATCATTACATGGACTTCACACATTTGTTAGAGTCCATTGGAAACCATTTAGCTTATTAACAAACTACTAGTTTAAAGTGTTAGGAGATACAACCTCATCTACACACTCCGGCACATCTGAATTCCAAATCGATAACATACCTCCTCCTAGCGCTTGTGAAGGTATCATGGACCATTTGTTGTTCTCTCCACCCCATAATGTATTCACCAACTAATTGGTGATCTTCATCATCTTAGTTTCTTGAATAACTACTGAGTTTGGCTTGTGCAGTCTAATGATTTCTTATAGACTTTCAAATTTTTGCAAAATCTTCGCTCATTATAAGAAAGTATTTCAGCAGGCATTGGAGAGACTTACTGTAATATCCTGATATTCGGTAGTGGTTGGCCAAATGGAATATAAGTAATGGTTTGTACTTTCCTAACACCGGGGTCTTTTCAGCATAATTGGCTCCAGAGTTGGCAGAAAACCGCATAGATGCCAGTTGAAAATCCCACTCTGCCGGATAATCGCAGTGGCTAAGTGGGGCCATTATCGGTGGAGGGACGAGTAATTACAAATGGTATAAGAGCCGACGACGGGTCACCTGCCGAGGGTGGGAAGGTACGCTGGACGTGGTTGATCCAGGTGCTTGTCTCATGAGGAGCAGAAAACGTCGGAGATCTGGGCTTGAGTATATATTCCAGAGCCGAGGACGGCTCTAATTTAAGGTGGTGGTTTTGTAATACCCGATATTCGGTAGTGGTTGGCCGAATGGAATATAACTAACGGTTTGTCCTTTCCTAACACCGAGGCCTTTTCAGCACAATTGGATCCAGAGTTGGCAAAAAAAATTACAGTTAAGCGTGCTCGGGCGGAAGTAATCCAGGGATGGGTGACCATCTGATGCGTGTTGTAACCACAACAAATTAATTAATATTTTTTCTACCTAATTAACAAGTAATATAGGGTAGTCAAGTTCGTTCCCACGAGGAGCAAGAGATTTTTAGTTATAAAATTGTCACAAAAGGGGGGTTTTGGTTTTAGATTTTAAAAGCAAAAGAAAATAAATAAAGCGATTAAAAGTGTAAGTTGAAATCAATAAAAGAGATTAGATCAAGGAACCCTTCTTCGTTGCAAAACAATGATTCAAGTTATGTTCTTTTCCACTTTCTATTAATCACGGATTATCACCAACCGTAGATATATCAACTAGATCAGTGCTAACCCCTAAATCCCTTGTTCACCGGATACGGAAGTTCTCGACTACCGGATTCTATTTAGCAAACCATCAAGTAGTAGATCACTTAAGATGTAATTTAATTAAACGCATTAAGATTTATGAATTTATTAGGTTGATATTAGTAGTTAGACTCTTAGATCAAGGTCTACTTGCTAATATTGTTTTCACACACAATTGCTCCACGGAATCCCTCCGCAAAGTCTCGTGTTTTCTACTTGTGTAAAGAGTCAAGAAACGATTACTTATCCCCTAACTTTCACTAGCTTTAGATCAATTAACAGATCAATTTAGTTGCGTACCCTAAACAACCTATCAATCAATCATAAACATTCTTATTAGCAAAAACAAACGATAATCATGTGAAAACTTCAAAGTAGATTTAAAACAAAACTCAAAACATGTCAAGAACTAGGAATTCATCCTCAATCAATAATAAAATTAGCTACTCATGCTAAGGAGTTCACACAAAGAATAAAGAAAAGAGAAGTGTTGTGTGTGTAAAAGTGTATATATGTGTGTATAGAAAAGTAGAGAACTTCTCTATTTATAGGCTTCAATGCTCTCCAAATCTTCCAAGGAATAAAATCCCTTTATAGCTCAACTTCCAAATCCAAGTCTTTTTCAAATCTTCCATCTTCTCTTTCCAAATTCGAGCCAAATTCTCCATCCAATTCGAAGTCTTCACACCCCACGAGAGAAACTCACACAAAAAAAAATATTGGGTCGCCGGGAAAGTTCCCGGAATCACCGGAAACGGCACTACCGATCACTGGAATCTTCTCTCAGTCGATGGAATATTCCGTCATGAATCCGTCATATTTAACGGTCAATAAGTCAAACCGTCAGGGGTCAAGGCAGAAGAGAGTTAGACACTGAGTCAGCTCTCTTAGTCCGGCTGAATCGTCTGACTGGTATGGTTTTCGAATCAGCTGAGTTAAATCGTCCGCATAAAAATCCGACAGAGTCCCGTCTGTTTTCTGGCTAATTCCGGCTGTTTTCTTACAGCTCTTTCCTGCAATCAATCATTCAACACCCTATCATACATCAAATTAGTCAATCTTTCTGCAACAGGGCTTCAAACATCACCAATCTTCTTCACAGCAAACTCCAAATCGAGATCAACCACCAATTTCGTTTCAAACCCAAGCTTCTGTAATTATCAACTTCTCTCAAATCAATCATCTTCTCTGAACCAGAGATCCCAAGTCTTCTTGTTGAACACAGCTTCAATTCTGCTCTTCTATTTCCTAACAGATCGCTAACAGCACCAACTCCCTCCATCGTTCACAGCATACGACAACCCTATCAATTCCATCATCTCTGTGTTCTACAACCAAAACTCATATTATTTACACAGCAGATCCCCTTTTCTTCCATCTCCAAGAACACCAACACAAACCCATATTAATCTCCGTTAATTCTTCAACAGCGACCAGACTCAGTCTTCTATTCTTCATGTAATCCCTATCTCACTGAAACCCATTAATTCAAAATCAGAGAGGAACAACATTCAACATCATCGTTTCTATCTCAGATTCGATCTCTCGGAACAAACAGCAGCCGCTTCTTCTCTGCTTCCTCATCTCAATTTCTGCATCTCTGCACCAGATCCCATCAATTTCATTTATAGTATCATCATCTCTCGATTTCGATTTCTGTTTTCTCCATGGTTGCGCCTCCATTTCTTTGTTTCAGGTGTGACTAATGATTGAGAAAGTGAAGAACGAGAGAATAAATTCTCGATCTTAGGTTAGGGTAGTTTGGGGTTGGATGGTACACCCCACTGCTACATACGACCCACTTATTGACAACCCCTTATCCTCAGCTGGTCTGTGTCTAGTACTCCTCCAAATAGAGTTGCCCCTTAAACTGGACTGGGCTCCAGATAGTGTTCTCCCATGAAATGACAACTTTGCCCCTTTTTCCTCAAATTGAGTGATTTCTTCTTCTTTTTCTCCGCATGACTCCAAAGTACCTAGTAACTCAAAAACACGCGTAAAATATATAATTTACAAGAAAAATAGCAAAGAAAGCATAAACCATAGATAATAAATATGGTGTATTCTACACCTATCACCATCCGAGAAGTTGTTGCTGGATAACCGCAGAGATGCCCGTTGAAAATCCCACACTGCCGGATAACCACGGTGGCTAAGTGGAGACAATATCAGTGGAGGGACGGGCCATTACACTTACCACCCCCTTAGATCCTGCATTATGTGGTACCATCACACTGGAGATCTTGTTTGGGGTGACTAAACCTTCCTCATGCCTCTTCACTATTCCTGCGAATATGCGCGGTACGTCTCTGTTTTTTCCTTGATGCTTGGTACCCAAATTGCAGCTTACCTCCATAAATAGTTCTACCCAAATGCCTCGAGTCTTCTACGATTACATCCATATCTTGAATCTACCCATCTTCTAGAGTATGTACACTATTTTATGGTGTCATATCTATCTGCTTATGTTTCAGATTGAATTTTTCAAACAAGTCTCGAATCGGGTTAGCATACGAGAGTTAATCCAAATGCCCTATAAGGGGATACATGAATAACCTCGCTAAATGCAATAATGAATTAAAAAAAATGAATCCTTAAAGTCCCTACGAAAATATAAATGAATAACCACAAAATTTCGTACAAAAATTATACTATAAATAATCAACAATATCCGTATAAGAAGTCATTTCTTCTCAAAATATGCATCTAATTTTTTTTTGTTTCCTTCTTCCACCTTAACCAAAGTGCACATCGTCCTTAATTTTTTGTAATGCATGAATAACTTCTGAATTATTTTGCTCGTATTATACCAAGTCATTTTTATGGTGATTAATACTTGGAATGTCTCTTTTGATGACACATTTTGTATAGTGCTACTATCATCTGGTTCAGGATGATTCTCACCATTTATTATTGGTCCGATAATTTCTAGTCCATAAGCGATTCCATAACTGCATCATTCTCATTACGATAGTTCAAATGATGTTCGACGTCCATAACATTTCTATCGCGTAGGTTAGAAATGATATCAGTCAATTCTTGAATATCGTGTTCTAATTGATCATTTTTGGCTCAGAAACATAGAAATTATAAACGTAAAAAACTCAAAATATTTTTTAAACAAATAGATACTCATTTATCGATAAAATTCTAACCTCGCTAAACGAGTATTTTTTTTCTGGTCTCAAGAACATTCATTTAACGAGGTTAGACTGTATAGGTTTCAATTTTATTTTTACCTGTTTACCACCTGCAAAAGTCAAATTAAAATTGACTATAACTACCACCATCCTTATTTTGCCTTCTTCTTCATTAATTTCTCTTTTATCAAAAAAACCATTAAAACCAAAATCACTAACCCAAGGTTGGGATTCTGTTTAATTTTAAAACACCAAAAACTCATTATTTCTTTATGTTTTACCATTAATTTGTTGAAAACGAATTAATTGGTGATTAATCTATAACCATTATTACAGAGGATTCAATTATTGAAAATCTAGGGTAAAACATCCAAACCTTAAATGGATAGAGTATCCAACAATATTATATCAATTCTACTAAACACACATTGGGAGAACAAGATATCATATATTTATTTTCTCTTTTGAATTTTAGTACTCCATCCTGGACGACTAAATAGTCCAAATACTGACAACTAGGAACAACTAAAGTAGTCCATTATGAGACGACTAGTGATTTTTAACTTCCCTTTTTTTGGTATGAATTTTAGCGAAAATGCTATATGACCCGCTTAATAACAGTCGAGTAACAGCAATTCTGACGTGGCCGCTTCCATATCGGAAAGAGAATTTTCTAAATTTGTTGCGTCACTTCCAAAAAAAAAATTATAAAAAAATACAATGGTAAAATAATTAAAGGAAAATACTTATTAGTTTCTTCTCTTTTTCTATTTCATCGGCGTTGAGTGCTATTGTGATCATCATACATACTAATTCTATTCGAACAGATCTAATCTAGGTTATTGAACAGCGAATGAAAATTCTTCTTATGATGAGATAATCAAGTCTAACATCATAAACAAGTAAGCCTTCTTTCATCTTTTGGTTTGTTTCTCCTTTACTGCAGGAATTTCAACTTTAATCATTGTTTAGGGTTGCCCTCCATTAATGGCCAAAATCTACGAAAGAATTATTTAACTAAGCCTCTAATTAAAGACAAATTAGAATTATTAATTGCTTATAAGATTTCAATTGATTGACACAAATAAAAATGGAAAAAAGTGGGATGAAGATCAAATATTTACTTTTCTTTTCCAATTTCTAAACATGATTGTTTGCTTATTTTGATTTTTAATAATAAAAAATTAATCTAGGGTTTCAAATCCTGATTTTGCTGTGAAGACGAACAAAAGAGAAAAGCATGTACTTTTCGTTATTCACAATATATCCAACGACTGACTGATTTTCTTTTTCTAATTTTCATTACCTTTCATTAATGTGACGTGTTAACAAAGAGTTTTTCCTCTCTCCGCCAAATCACTGCCACGCGAACATCAACGGTCAAGCAGCTGTTATTTAGCTGTTCATGTAGCAGGATTGGAATTTTAATAGTCCCTTCCTGGACGATTACAACGCACAATAATCATCCAGACACTGATAACTAGGAACAACTATAGTGGTTCATTATGAGACGACTAATGATTAATTTTCAACTTCACTTTTTTTTTCTTCTGAATTTTAGTAATCCTGGACGACTACAACGAACAATTATCCTATCTTTCGGTAGTTCCCTGAATTTTTAACAAATACATTAGGTTAGTAAAGCAGTGAGACAATGATTTGCATTTAAAGGAAGTATTAAGTAAGGAAATTACTCATGGAGATGAACTCAAGAACCCGGTATCGTTCAATGAAATTGCGTGTTTGAGCATTATAGTTTGTGGTCCTTGGAACAATTTTGATTTCAGCCAACCTTATCAGATTCAAGCTCACTCAGATTGCTAACTACCGATGATGAACGATAAATGAAAATAAGACATGGTATCAGGGAAATTTATAACTCAGATTAAATTATCATAAATCATAAAGATGAGAGTCAATTATTCTTATCAACGCTAATGAACATATACAATGGAAAACAATCAAATCAATGTAAAACAAGTTGACCCAATGTCAACAACTAGTTCTTCATCATAATAAAATAGGTTAAATCTAATTTAAAGTTTTAAACACAACAATCACGCATGCATCAATTCATAAATACTAAGTTTAGTTTTTACCTCTTTTTGGCTTTGATTTGTCTCGGACAATCCCTTGTTTCTTTGGTGGCATTTTGAACAAGACCAAGGAATGAAAAACAAACAAACAAACAAAAAATCTAAAAAAATGATGAAAGTGACTGAAGGTGGTGGGGAGTTGGTGGACCGGAGGCGGAGTAGAGGAAATGATCGCTCGAGGAGATGGGGAAGAAAAAATAGTTTAGGTCTTGAAACTTAGTTGTTGGTAGTTTTAAGTAGTGGGTAAATAAAAAAAGTTAATAATTGGTATTAGAGGATACGAAGAATTGTATGTGTGGTAAATAGGATAAGTAGAGGTAGGGAATAGGAAAAGTGGGATGGTAAATAGGTGAAACCTTATTAGAAACCATCTCATCAAGAGTTTAGGAGTGTAATTACCAAAAATAAACGATGAGAAACATATTAGGGTTTCAAGTGTACCTAAGGTGCACCACAAGGTATAGCCTCCACTCCAGTATAAAAACGTCTCTGACAAACCCAAAAAGCAAAACATTAAGTTTCTGCCCTGTTGTTTGTGAAACCATGCAATATCTCTCTATTGATTCAGATCTATTCTGAAAATGATAAGTCGGTCTTTACTTTATCTTCATCAAATCTAATTGAGTGAAGATTAGTAAGATGCTGAGATGCACCAAAAACTGTGTCTGTTTGTTTACATCTTGGTGTCCAAAAAAGTTTCTTGTTTTCTCATAGTTAAGGATGTGGCCTTTTTTTCTTCTTCCTACTTTGTATATGTTGATCTATTTCTACATGATCAGTTAGTCTTTTATCTAATAGATGGAAGATGATATAGTGTTTTACTCTTGTATATGTTGATCTATTACTACATCTAGAATGATCATTTACTCTTTTGTTCATCTATTTTGTGTTATTATCTGCATCTAACTCATAGATGTAAGATGATACGGAATCATTTTATCTGATCTACTGTGTATATTAATTTTTTTAAATTAAAAATATTTGGTAAAATTATTGATATAATTACAAACTAAAAAAGCCCAGCCCATTAAGCGTTTCAAGCGGAAAGTATAGTCCAGGTCCAGATGTAGTATCGGGGTAGCATAGTTATTAAGTTGTATATAAAGAACGATGTTTTGGGGACTACCCCAAAACAGTGGGGGACTACTCTTCCAATTTGGGGGTGGATATTTGAAGTAATTTTGGGTCACCCCTTATCTAATTTTTTTTTTAAATACCAAATTTACCTTTGGTAATTAAATTAGTTAGATTAGTTAGTATTAATGTAATGATTAATTAGTGATTAGTTAGTTATTAATAGGATAGTTTTGTTAGAATGAGAAGAGGAAGAAGAAGAAGAAGAGGGAAGAACACTCAAAATGTTATTTTGAGTTTAGTAAATATGATATGAGTGATTCATGTGATGATACCTCCTCCCCAGAATCAGAACCTCCTTCATCTCCAAATATATTTGTCAATATTTCTAATGATCCGGATATGAGTTATTTGTTAGATGATGAAAGTTATTTACCCCAAACTCAACCTAACGACCCAAATGATTAATTTTATCAGCCACAACCAGATGATGAAGTTATGGGTACTCAGGTATGTCTCAAATTTAGTTAATGTAGCTTGAATTGTGCAAAAAATTGGCCAAATCGAAAATTTCAGGAAGAAATTTCGGCTAGGTCAAAGTAGTTCGGTTAGCAATCCTGCAGAACAGGTAGCCGAACTCTCCTGTATGTGCATTTCGGTTACTCGTTTCAGCATACGCAGGTAACCGAACTCTGTTTTTGAGAGTTAGGTTATCTTTTTCCAGAAAACGTTGCCGAACAAATTTTATAGAGTATACAGTTAATAGTTCGGTTGAGTCGAGTTTAGTCCCTTTGTTACCGAAGTTTATGTTCGGCAAGCTCGCAAATCACGTTCATTGAATAGGTAACCGAACTTTTAAGTTCGGTTTAGTCGATAGTAGTAATTATGTTGCCGAACTATACCATAGAAAATTCCAAAGAACAAGTTCGGCAAGATCGTAATTTTTTTTTCATAACCGAACTTATTGTTCGGCAGGATCGTTTTTATTTTTACATTGCCGAAAATTTAAGTATTTCTTATTTTTAGTTGGTAATTACGTTGTGATATTACTTGTAGGTTGCATATGATCCAATAAAACCAATGGAAAATCAACCTACTCCTGTTGATATTTTGTACGATGACACGTCCCATCACTACATGAATGACTTGGTATTCAAAAATCCGTTAGAGGCAAAGAGTTGGGCTAGAAAACATGCACTAAAAGACATGTGCGTATTAGTATTGAATGGGAGAGAAAGCAAAACCCTCTTTGAAATGGTTTGTGAGAGAAGCGGTGATGCCGATAAAAGCCACAAGAGGAAGGGTTATGTTTATAAAGGAAAGACAAATAGGAAGAACAAAACTTTCTCAAAGAAGATTAAATGCCCATTCAAGCTTGCATTTAATTACAACAAAGAATTGGGTGGATGGGTTCTCTACAAGGTTATGGAAGGTTGTCATAACCACCCTCGTCCGTTGCATCTTGAAGGACATTTCATGGCGGACAAGCTAACTCCTGAAGAGATGGACAAGGTTGCTAAAATGAGGAAAATGGGTTTTTTACCGATTCAAATGCTCCAAATACTAAAGGAGGATAACAAGGATAACTGATGTCGTTTTATAGTTGTAGTGGTAAAAAGGTTCGTTGCTCGAACTTGTGAAGGATTTTCGAAAATTAAATAGAGTTGTTTTGACAATAATAAGAAAATACCGAGACTCTGGATTCCACCATTGACCAATTAAGTGATAAACTCTAAACAATATTCATGCAATATTTTTCTTTAAAGTGATTCTAATATTTTCCTCTAATAGATTTTTGAAGTAATAATTGTAAGCACGAAGCATGAAACATCAAAAGTATTAAAACTAAGCATGTCCCATCAAAACACTTCACAACTACTCAATAAAAACCAATTTTTATTTTAAGTTCTATGCAAATAATCATGTAAAATAATTGCAATAAATAATTAAAATAGAATTATACCACTTTTCATGGAACAATGGCTTCCTCCGTCGCCTCGGCTAAGGGGTTTAGCTCCTCATATTAATCACTTGCTCAAAATACATATTTTGTGTTCAAAAGTTGATTAAAAGAGTGAAAAGTGCTAAGCAGCGGATTCTGTAGTTACTGAAGGTCTAAAACAGAAGTCCGAGTTGTTGCTGAAGAGCTTCTGTGACTGCAGGAAGATGCGACCGTACCTCGTTGTCACTGAAAATAAGTCTACCTCTGCGACTGACTCTGAGGGTCTAATGTTCTTCGTCTTCTTCTTCGCAGCAGCAGCAGGAAAGTTTCTGAACTCGACTCTGTTGATTTTTTTCTCGCTTCTCTATAGCTCTAAACTTCTCCAAACTCCCCCAAATTGTTAGTCTCCCTAAATATGACTCGAATCAACCTATATATAGCCTCCAAACACAAAATCTCTCGAGTTAATCCATACATATTCTCGGTTTTTTTTTCTCCTCAAGTTACGGGATTTTTCTTCCCTCTTTACGCGTCAACTTGGTTTCCAAACTCTCTTAAACTCTCCCAGGACTGAATAAGGACTCCATACACTCCTATCTTGCCGTAAACTCTTCACAAATTCTTTTGTAAACCGAAAATAACTCAAATTGTGAATTCTCCCTGTTTTGCTCCAACACGGATTTCTATCCCTGTTTAATCAATTCTACAGCTCATACCATACTTGTTTATCCTTAACAGAGTTAACCCAACGAAAATCAGCCATTGAATCGCCTTAAAAATCATCCAAAATTCGAACAGAAAATTCTGTTTTTTGTAAACTTTTTTCCCGCCAAAATCTGTTTTGAAAATTTGAGAAGAAATGTGACCTCCCCCTATCCAGTGCCGGTCTGTGCTTAGCAGCTGCTTGGAAATGGGTTACCCCTTATCCAAAATGAGAGTCCGAATAGCAAGTGTCCTCTCAGGAGCCTTTAGCAACTTTTCGAGCCAATTTTGCCGTAAAAGCCTATTTCTCCAAAAACACCTACAAAGGGATAAAATAACAAAATTAGTACAAAAATGGGTACTAACAATATATACAATAGAGATGAAAATAGACACATAAATGCGTCTATCAATAACCACTCATCTTTGTCCACCATTTGTAATGCAATTGTGACAATTAGAAAGAAGGAATGGAGAGATCGACAAGTGATGCAACAATTGTTTTTTTTGGCCAAAGAGAAAGACTACGCGGTTTAAAAGGATGTGGATTCGGACGGAGAGATAACATAACTCTTCATTGCGCATCCAACGAGTGTTCAATTGGCTCAATGCTTTCATGAAGTTCTCATAATGGATTGTACTTATAAGACGAACGAGATGCCATTGTTGAATATTGGTTGGCATACTTCGACGCAGTCACCGTTTACCGTGGCGTTTTGTTTCTTAAGGGACGAGCAAGAACCTAGTTACATTTGGGCACTACAACAAGTTAAGGAAATCTTCCGAGGTGATGATATTCCCGGGGTTATAGTCACCGACAATGAAGTCGCATTGATGAATGCAATAGAGGTAGTGTTTCCATTAGCACACAATATGCTTTGTGCATTCCATATATGGTGTAATTTGATAAATAGGTGCAAGCCAACAATTTGTCCACCCAAGAAAAAAGGATATGAAGAGATTAAGATGCTACCGGAACATGAAAGAGCGGATGCAAAAGAGGAAGTTGATAAACAATACGATCTAAATTACGCTAAATGGGTTGCTTTCAACGGTGAATGGGAATCATTGTGTTGGTCTCTTACCGAGGAAGAGTATCATCTAAATCTTGCGGGGTTTATCGCCCATTGGGATACTCCCGATTATCCCGGTGTTGTATCGTATGTTCTTCGCCAATGGTTGGAACCACACAAAGAGAGGTTTGTTAATGCCTATATCAACCAATATAAACACTTGGGAAATCAAGCGACAAGTTTAATAGAGTCGGCTCACCACCGGTTGAAGAAGGATCTCTTTGGATGTGTTGATAATTTCGTAACCGTGTGGAATGTTATGGAGAATTACTTCAAGCGCGACATTGATAGAATTAAAGAGAAGTTCCAAAAAATCCGTATATTCAAAACGACCGAAAAATATGCCGACCACCCATTGTTCAAGGGAATCCATTACAACGTATCTCGCCAATGTATGAAGTTGTTGATTATAGAAGTCGAGTTGATTGATAAGTGGGAAACCAAGAGGGATGATGTGTGTGTATGTAACATGAAGAAGTCTATGGGACTCCCTTGTCGCCATATGATAATCAACTACGAGCATGGCGTAATCCCTTTAAGCGACATTGATCCATATGGGAAGCATCTAAGTTTCATCCCTCCTCCAAAGGGAGAAGAAGCCGGAGAGGAGTTTGGTGATAACGAAATGGGTAGAACCGTACTAGAGATGTATCGTGGCATGAACAAGCTCCAAAAAAAAATATTTTGGGATGACATGAGGAAAATCATATATCCACAAACTTCGGAGAATTTTTATGAACCGTCAAAAGGCAAACGCAAAGGTAGGCCAAGCAAAAAAGAAACTAAAAAACAACTAAGAGAATATGCAAAAGTGTTACGTAAGAAGAAAAGTGAGCAAACCCCATTTACTAGAGATCCTTCGGCCCATGAGTATACCGCGGCAATGGACTTGGAGCAAACCAAGAAGCGGGTAGGAGTATTGAGGAGAAAGGCGAAACAAGTGAGCGAGATTTGAAGAAAAAAGGTACGATGTGTCCATCACAACCAAGGCAACCATGTTTCGGCGACGTGAAGCTTAAGTCTCCAATTTGCCCTATCCAACCATCTTCCCTATACGTGAAGCTTGAGGCTCCAAATAAAGACTATTTGAATGACCTACCTCTATACATTAGAGAATACGTTATATCCACCGACGACGTTCCTCCGGATGGTAATTGTGGTTTTCATGTTGTCAATCAACAACTTGGGCCTTTCATCGAAGGTGTCAAGCTAAATAATGGGTGTGCAATCACTCATATAAGGAAAAGGTTGTTGTCCAAACTAAAGGAGAATCCGACATTTTACAAGACAATGTTGTGCGATGGGGTGGGTAGTCTCAATGAGCAATTTGTTAAGTATCAACGTCGTCTTCATGGGGGCCATCCGATCACACCGGATTATTGGATGAGCATACCGATATGTGGACACTTAATCGCCGAGGCATTTAATTGTGTGGTTCATTATTTCTCAAAGTATGCTAGTTTCAGCTTCACTCCGAAAACAACCGTATGTGTCGAGCAACTCAAACGAAGGAGATGTGTGATGGCATTGACTAACAACAACCACTTTATAGGCCTTCGTTTAAAACCCGATTGTCCATTGCCTCCAATATCCGGAAACTCTTATTGGCCTGCATTTAACTCCGATATAATGTTGGGTTGGTGTATTATGTATGAGCATAACATGGAGATGTGGAAAGCTTTGGAGAAATCGGACGAAATTGTACATGAAGGTCAAATTTCCCTTGAGGATGATTAAATGACACATGTAATGGAACTAAGTATGCTTTTCAATCTAATACTATGTTTTTTGAAGTGTGGTATTCATTATCGAGTTAATTTTAGTATTTTATTGAGTTGACAGATAATAGTTCGGTAAGCACATATGATTATCCAGGTTGCCGAACACCTGTTTTGTGTCAGATATAGGTGTTTTATTTGAGTCTTCAGAGTAGAGTTCGGCTACCAGTCAAAATGTTGCGAGGTAACCGAACTCTTTCTTCGGCAACCTGGTAGGATTTAGCTGTTCGCCGAAAAAACAGTTCGGTGACCATTAATTTGTCACACTTTACCGAATTTTAAGTTCGGCTAGCTCTGTTCAAATTTAGGTAATCGAACTTTTTACCTGAAGTGTAAGTCACAAACTGATAGGATTTAGGTATTTTATTGAGTCTTCAGAGTAGAGTTCAGCAACCTTGAAAATGTAGCATGTAACCGAACTCTATGTTCGGCAACCTGGTATGATATAGCTGTTCGCCGAAAAAATAGTTCGGTGACCATATATTTGTCACAGGTAACCGAACTTTTAGTTCGGTTAGCTATGTAAAAAATTTAGGTGGCCGAAAAATAACCTGTATTCAAAATTTCTTCCATATAAAATTGAAAACACAAACCCAATTATAATTAAAAACGCAAACAAGGTTGTAAAACAAATATAAAAGTTGTTATACATACACAAACATACGAAATTAAACCATACGAAATCCACAACTAAGATGTTTTTTGACACTAAAACCATACAAAATCACTAATGACCACCGCGACGCACCCTTTTACCACTTCCTTTTTTACCACGAGTTTTAGGTGGAACTTCCTCATCACTTGGGGTTTCATCTACTCGTCCGGTTTCCTCCATGGCGCGACTTGAACATTCTCCTTGTTGTCGACCCCTCTTCAATTGCTTAGACCTACTTGGCTCCATCATTCTATTAGTTATAAGACCCTCCCACTCGCCGTAGAGGTAGGTTTGTTCCTTAGTCGACATCGGCTCTCCACTACGGATTTTAGCCATCCATTTCTTCAACAATGTCGTACCCTTCTTCACCTGATTCCAATTTTAAGCATAAGTAAATATATTTTCAATACTTTCAAACAACAAGGAAGTATAAGAGAAGACATTTTCTTACCACATTATCCCATAACATTTTTGCTTCTTCTCCACAAATAGGCATCTCCTTCTGAGCTCTCTTAGCATCCCTCTCCTTTGCCTTCACCTTCGCCTTATCATTCTTAGCTTGTTCTTCTCTATTTATCACAAAACGATGACTAATTTCCTGATAAAACTCCATATAATCTTCATCACATGCATTTACATCTCCATCACAAGGTACACAATCACCTAAAGGTAAGTAGTAGTTACTAAGTGCATTCCAATGTCCTACCGTAGGAGTTGGTTCATGTTTTGGAACAAAATATTTCTCTGTGTTCTTTGTTCCTTGAACCACCAAATTGAAATTTTCATTCACCACGTCGGGATCCATTTGTACACAACAAAGTTGTCTTAGTATTCTCCTTGGATTATATATTGCGTATCCATTAGGATACCAAATTGGTCCATAGTATGACGAGACGGTAGAGAAACCATTCATATCTTCTTCATCTATAGGGACATCATCGGGTACGGCATATGGGTGAAATACCACATCGTTCACCGTAAGTTTATCCAATTTCTCTTTCAACGAAGTCAACTGCTCTTCTTTAGACTTCTTTTGTGCGTCCAAAAACAACCATTTTCCTGCTGTAGGTTCGTCATAAGGATAAGGTGTCTTTTCCCTAGCCAATCCCAATGAACGGAAGTGGTCATAAATCCAAACCTATGCGAAAATACGAAAATATTAACCACATACATGATAATTGATTTGGGAGCAGAAAATTTATGCGAATAATTTTCTAACTAACAATGTAAAAGCTCACCTGAATAAGAGTTAAGTAACCTCCAATTTGAGTTGTCTTAATCCTCGACCCTTTGCTCATCTCTCCTAGAACAAAAGCAAGCACCCCAGTGGCCCAAGAGTATTGGTTAATTTCATCGAGATTCTCCAAAAGATGTAGATAATGTGCATCCACCCTATTTCCAGAAGTGTCGGGGAAAATGACGGTTCCTAGCTGATATAACCAATAAGCGGTGACATGATGCCTAAGGGTCTCCTGGTCCATCACTAACTTTCCTTTCTCCACCTTCTTTCTTGTCCCTCCAATGCTTCCTTCAACTTTACCAACTTGAATTTCTTCACCTTCTTCTTGAACGCTCCATTTACCTCTCTTGGATTATACTCATCGCCCCGTTTAGGGGACTTCACAGAACGTCTAAAATCACATTGAGCCTTTCTTGCATCCCATCCTAGACATTTTAGAGCCAATTCTTCAAGAGCTTCATAATGCATCGAGGGGTTGTAGCCTTCTCGAAGACATTTACCTTCCACTGGTAAGCCGGTTATTCTCGAGCAATCATCGGGAGTAATTCCCATCTCTCCAAATGGAAGATGCATTGTATATGTCTCGGGATAATACCTCTCGAGAAATGCGGATACGGCAACAACGTCAAAATCCACATGTGCATACTTTATATCTCTCCATAACACACATTGTTTCACCTTTGCTTGAAAATCGTTACACTCCAAAGAAAGATCCCATTTGGACGCATTTTGACGACGAATAAGACGAACTGCATCATTATGATCCTATGAAGAAAACATAACACTATTTATACTTGACGAAACATGTCCCAAAAAAAACACGTTTTGTTAGGTAAGAATGAACTTAAAGAATACCTTTGTCGCATAGATCTTCGCAGCCCATGAGTGTTTGTAGCCAAACAATGTGGCCCCTCCATCATTTGGAGTACCATAAGTTGGGTTCACTGGTGGCAAACACAAATTATCAGGGGGAATGTGTGAGTATCTATCACAAGGAGGCTTCCGCTTCTTTTTTTCTTTAACAGGAACTATTTCTTGCTCTTCTTCCTCTTCCTCCACTTCATCCTCTTCATCCTCTCCCTCCTCTTCTTCCTCTCCCTCTTCTTCATCATCCTTCTCTTCATCATCCTTCTCTTCCTCTTGTCCTTCTCCTTCTTTGCCCTGTCCTTGTTCTTCTTCCTCTACATTCTCAACGTGTTCTATTTGTTGTTCAACCTCTTCATTTCCTTGGTCTTCATTTCCTTGCTCTTCTTCATCATCATTCTCTTCTTCAATAACATTATCAATTGTATTCTCCATCACCTCTTGATTGACTTCCTGTAATGATCCCCCTCCATGTTTTGCATTTTTAGTACCACGGTTTCGGAAATCCAGATGTATCCTACCGCGAGGTGTTAGAGTTCTCAAATCTTCGGCTATGTGGGGATTAGATTTTTTCCCTTTGTTCCTAATGAATGAAAACCACATTATTACCTAAACAGAATATTGTCTTATCAAATAAAATTGAACATGGGATTACATCAAACACAAAATGTTAACAGACTAAAGTTCGGTTATCTGGTATAAGTTGCGAGGTAACCGAACTACAAGTTTGTATGTGACAGATCAAAGTTCGGTTACCACATAGAAAGTGTGAGGTAACCGAACTATATTTTATCAAAGTTCGGTTACCTATATAAATTTATCGAGGTAACCGAACTCATATTTTTCATATAAAGAAGGAGTTCGGTTACGTTTTTTTTGCGATCTTACCGAACTTCATAGTTCGGTTACCTTAAAATTACTAATTGGCCGAACTGTTCTTCATATTGAAAGTTCGGTTACCTATATAAATTTATTGAGGTTACCGAACTCAAATTTTTCATATAAAGAAGGAGTTCGGTTACGTTTTTTTTTTTTTGCGAGCTTACCGAACTTCATAGTTCGGTTACCTTAAAATTACCAATTCGCCGAACTGTTCTTCATATTGAAAGTTCGGTTACCAAATTCTAGGGTTTTAAAATTTTCTCCTAGCCGAAATCTCTACTGTAACTTTCATTTTCAGTGGTTTTTGATGATTTCTTCAACAAAAAACGATTCAAAGGAATGGGTATGAAGGAAATTACCTGCGGATTTTCATTTTGATAGAATCAGACTCCTTGGTTGATGTTGGATGCTTCAATTCGTCTCCCAACTTTGCTTGAAGTTGTTTATCAACTTCAAATTGATTTGGGAGATTCGCTATGCTAGCCAGACCCGGACTCAATCCGGGAATTCTTGGTGTTTGCTTAGAACGCATTGTTTTTTAAAATTGATTAATCGACGATGAATTTTTTCTAATCGACGATGTATACGAAGAAGAGGAGAAGAAGAAGAAGAAGAAGAGGACGATGAAGAAGAAGAATAAAAGAAAAAATATGGGTTTTGAAACTGATTTTAGGTTTTAATTTAGGAGTTAGATTAGTGGGTAGTGATTAAATTAGTGGGTTATTAGGATTAGTTATAACCTTAATTAGGATAAGGGCAGATTAGTCTTTCCTAATCTTTTAGGACACCCCTTAAAATTTAGGGTGGACATTTGAATAACAAAGTAGTCCCCCGGTAGTCCCCAAAACATCGTTAGAGTAAGATCGAATACCATTTTCGTTTTCTGACTTCCACCCGAAGAAAGAAACGCCTCTTTTGTTTTCTCGAAACTTCCACCGGAAAAAATCTTGTCAGGTAAAATCGGTTACCGCCGTTTTCTTTTTATCTGTATTCATTTCATAGAATCATAGTAACTCTGTTACCGCCATTTTATTTTATCTTCAGTTCTCCATTTATTTTTTCATATAGGTCTATAAAAATCTGATACCGCCATTTTCTTTCATCTTTCTCTATTTGTTTCATAGTTGATAGAATTTTGTTTTCATGCAGATCTGATCAATATGAAGACCAGAAATCAGAGTAGAAAGTAATTATATAGAACCCTAGTTTAGTTTAATTTTTAATTTCTCTGTTCATCTATGGATTGATATAGAACCTTAATTCTTAATAATTTGCTATATTATGGTTTGTGAGTGTCTTTTGCCTTTTAGGAATCTCTAAATCTAATTCATGATTCTTACTCAGTTCAAAGAATGTGAGCACTCCAACCTCCAATAACAAAAGGGGATTTGTTACTCCTCCAAGGTTAGTTTAATTTCTAATTTATTTGTTCATCTATGGATTAATATAGAACCTTAATTCTTTGGTAACTTGTTATTATGGTTTGTGAGCGTTTTTTGCCTTTTAGGAATCTCTAAATCTAATTCACGATCCATTCTCAGTGCAAAGAATGGGAGCACTCCAACCTCGAATAACAATAGTGAATTTGTTACTCCTCCAAGGTTGAGAAGGTATAACATAATGTGTTACTTTGTAATTTACAACTGCTTATCTTAGATTTTTATTGGAAGAAGTTCTAGGGAGTCAGTAACTTTATTCGATTTGACATGTTTAGCTATAAGTCATGTTATGCTGTTTAGCAGTGTTCTGAATTTTGTTTGTATCCTGTGTGTATGTTGGGTGCTGAAACGTTTTACTGTTTTAGTATTGTCAAGCGTTAGCTCAATTCTTGAAATTAATGTATACATGAGCAAGTGTCTTAGTATGTAAACCAGAACTGTGCATTTTTTTTTTGTTATTTGGTTTATCAAAGAGCTTTTGAAATAGGAAACACTAGGGGGATATATATTTAATTCTTAGTAATCTTATTGTTTACTGTTTTTTGTTTTGATATCTATATTTTAGTGTGAAAATAACTAAGCCAACTGGAGATGGTGATCCTTAGTTGATTTATATGTGAGGAAAGTGAATCCAGTACCAACGAGCAAGATTTAAGGGACGTATTTGAATGTTATGGTGCCATACAGAAGGTACGCTTAATGAAAAATGCAGATGGGACCTCGAAGTGTGGTCTTATCTCGTTCAAGAATCATGAGTCTGTTGGGACAGCTGTGGCTGAATTCTCAAAAAGTAACTTCCAAAGAGATGGTACTGCATGGTCCGTCGGCCGTATCAGCAAACAACTTGCTAAATCAGCTTTAACAGCAAACGACATCATTGAAGCAGCCTGTACTTCTACCAACAATGCCTCCCAACAAGCTGTTGATACTAATTTGAGTGTTTGTAATAGGTATGTAGCCTTCTGCATTACTTTTTAGTATCCTCGCTTTTTTCGATATGGTCTGTTTATTTTTATTGAATGGTAATCTATCTTTTCTTCAGACTTTCTGTTGAAGCAGCTTGTACTTCTACCAAGGATGCTGCCGAACAATCTGGCGATGCTAATTTGAGTGTTTGTAATAGGTATGTAGCTTTCTGCATTTGCTACTAAGCTAATGTTTCTCTTCATGTTATTGTAGCCTTTTCGGTATAGTACTTTGTGTTATCTTAGCCTTTCTGGATATGGTCTGTTTCTTTTAGATGAAATGGTTAAATCCATCTTTTTGCAGAGTTTCTGTTAATGATGTCGCCAAGCAAGCCAGTGGTGCTGATGTCGCCAAGCAAGCCAGTGATGCTTATGTCGCCAAGCAAGCCAGTGATGCTGATGTTGCCAAGCAAGCCAGTGATGCTAATTTGAATTTTTTTAATAAGTATGTAGCCATCTGCCACATTTGCTAACAATCTATTGTTTCTTATAAGGTATAAGACTTTATGTTATCCTAGCCTTTATGATGGAATTTGCTATTTTCAGGCCATCTCGTGCTTCTACTCGTGTTGCCACTCAGAAACAGCCGCTTCCCTCAAAGAAATTGGAGGAGCCTGTAGCCCCAAAGGTTTTGGACGAGCCTGTTCCGCCTAAGGAATTGGATGTGCCTGTTTTCTCGAAGAACATGAAGAAAAAGAAAGCTCTTAAAATGAAGAAATTAGATGAAATGAATGATTCGACTTCTCTTGAGAAGGATGTTAGCTATCTTTCTTCTCAGATTTCATCATTGATGGATTGGAAAACTACTTTACAGGTTGAGGCGGGGAATGCTGAATCAAAACTTGCTTCCCTTAAAGATTCCAAAAGACTTGTTAGTCTTATGTCCATTGTTTTAAGCCACGTTTTAAGGTCCAGTGTAGCTGTAAATCTGTAATCAAGCTTTCTTTGTCTTGGTGATAGCAAGAACTACAGCAGGATCGGAAGTTTATGGGAGTTTAATTAGTTGCTCTTTTTCGTACTTACTGTATTCAAAATATTAAATATTCTGGAACTTACTATATATAGATTGAAATTTTACCTAAATCAGGAGTACAGTTTTTGAAGTCATTCAAGTTGGTCTTAAGGTAACTTGTTTGTTATTTTGTATTCAGGTTTCCTACTGTGTCTGTTTCATTAAGCAATGGTTGAATGTGTCTGTTTCCCAAAGTGATGATTGGATGCTAGTTTGAAGTGGTCTCAAAACCCAAAGTGATGATTGGATGCTAGTTTGAAGTGGTCTCAAAATTTGGTGTCAATAATTTTATATGGGTACCAAGAATATGTTTGATCAGTTCAAATGGAAACTTTAACACATACTTTCAGTTCATAAGACTATGTACATACATGCACAATGCAGATGATCCAATCAAGCTTCCAAATTCCCACAACTGTCTCTATATGCTTAAGCTGGAAAAACAAGAATTCTACATGAAAAACATTGTGATCGCTTTTCCAAATTGCTAATCAAGCACAACCAATAATTACGGATTCAAAACCTGCTTCGTGCAGATTATAATTGCATTATGTTCATTCTAAACGAAAATCTTCAAGACATAAATAAATATTACAATGTTAGCGAACATATGATAGGACAGAACATAACTGAACTGACCACCAATAGGACAGAACATAATTCACTTCGTGTAAGAACCCATCCAGCAGGCAATAGGACAGAACTCCAAAAGCTGTTGAATACCCTCAAACTTACTAGTTTCCTCTTCAGGAATGAAGGTTTTCCAAATTAAGCATGTTTTCCACTTGAGCATGCAGTTGATAATCCGTGTACCGATACCACTAGCATGGAATTCATTCATCCTAGTTGCGAAAATATCAGGATGGGAGCAGGAGCCTTTTATGACCTCGAGATGTTTCGTTTGCAAATTGTAAATTACAAGAGTCTTCCCATCAAACCAATACAATAAGACCTGATCAGAGAAACTCAGTATATGTGTTGGAGGAGGCCTGAAAGAGTAAGAGCAGAAGGAAGCTGGTAGTAAACCATTCTCATCCTTGATTTGAACATCGAACGTCTCTTCCTTGACCCACACTTGCTCCACCATGTCCTTCAATATATACAGATGAACCTTACAGCAACACCAACAAAAACTGTTGGTATAGTTGCATCGACGACGGCGATGGTCAGTGACTATCTTCTCAGAGCGTGCAATACAAGGATATCCTTTAAACTCCAGGAGATGATCTGAACATTGATACTCATCCACTGCAGGCATGGTGGTCTCAGCTGGGAGTCGAATGAATTGAATCTTCTCGCTATGGAGGTCGAACGAGAGCAACATTTCAAACTCATGAAATTCGAAAGGGTTATCATTGACTATATCTTCTTTTTCTTCTTTGACTACAACTGTTTCATTAGTTGTCCTCCAAAACAGATGACCCCCGCAAAGGGTAGCCTGTCTAGTATTCGAAACTCTAGTAGCCATTCCTCCATTGATTATTTCAGCAGTAGTGAAAGTTATCTTTCTCCATAAATTAGTTCCCAATGTAGTGACCATACAAACAAACTCATCACTGACTGCTGATGTGAAAATGACAACAACCTTATATTCTTGTGATGATGTATCAAAACCAAAACCATGACATAAGTAGATGTAACCCCCTGAGGGATACAAGTATCTGAGCGCAAGTGTTTCAGATCTGGCTGGGTTAACGACAAGGATTACATCATTCGCAACTGGTGTAAGACATGCTAAACCATTACAGTAACCTACTGGTTCTAATAGTTGATTCGAGGATTCCAGACGTATCATACTGAGTCCCTTAAAATTGTGAGACTCATATTCGTCATACCAGTTAGAGCTTTCTTCTATACCAAAAAAGTGAGCCTCATTGGAATCATTTGCACCCACATTAAAAAGATTAAAGACTAGCTTTAATTTTGTTTTATTTTGAACAAAGTGATTAGCAGCAAATCGTTTATCATTGTAAATTGAATTGTACCATAACTTACTTGCGCAACTGCGTACGGCTAGATCCCGAGCTGCGGCTCTCGTCAGTATACTATCGATTATCAATTCCTCTGGAAGATATAGACTTGGAGAAGAAAGATGATTTTTTTTTTACTGTTCTGCACTTGACTGATTTTAGCAACCCTTTGATTCTTCTTCTTCTGCTGCACTTGACTGATTTTAGTAACCCTTTGATTCTTCTTCTTTTGCTGCACTTGACTGATTTTACTAACCCTTTGCTTCTTCTTCTTCTGCTCCCCTTGATCGGTTTCCCTGACCCTTTTCTTTTTCTGATGCTGCACTTGATCGATTTCTCTAACTCTTAATTTCTTGTTCTGATGCACTTGATCGATGATTGTACTTTTCCTCTTCCTTAAATTCATCTTGAAATTAAACAAACTTTGAGGTTAAAAATGTGGAGAATTGGGGACTGAAATTACAGAGGCAATTCCTAATTTGAAAACTAGGAGAAAGAAGGTAGGTCTGATATATATGAAAACTATTAGAAGACTCAAATCTATAATTCGAAAGATGAAATCAAGAAACTAGATAAACCCTAGCTAGCCCCTGTATCTAGAAAGAAATGAAATTTGGAAAGTATGACGAAGAAGTTGTGGCGCTCGAGGTTGAATCCCTCTCAAAGGAATTAGCAGCCTTTAAAAGAGAAGAAGAGATTTCGGATGTGTTTCTTATAGGTTCTCTCTATGACTACTTATACTACATATCAATAAAGACTTGACACATTTCTTAATCTGGATTACTTTTATTATAAGTACAGGGTTTCCTAACTTAAGTTTAAGACACAAATAATGGTTTCCTGAACCATCACTGGCTGCATACGTATTCTCAGTAGGAATCAAACTCGACTGTAGTTCACTAAAATGACCTTGCTGGAAGGCCTCCACAAGGTTCCTTAGAGCCCCTATCCCCAAGGGTCTCTTACCAAACTGGAAGAATATGGATCAATTTCGAGCAATGTTGAAACTTGATTCCAGACACAACTATAGTCAACATATCAGTTGTATTGTCTTTGGTATCGATCTTCACAAGTAGAATGTCTTCTTCATCAAAAATTTCTCTTACAAAATGAAATCACACGTCTATATGTTTGCTTCTAGTATGAAGCACTTGATTCTTAGCCAAGTAAATTGCACTATGACTATAACAATGCACATCCAGTTGGTCTTGCCCGACTCCTAAGTCATCTAATAAACCTTTTAACCATATAGTCTCTTTGAATGCCTCTGTCACTACCATATAATCTGCTTCAGTAGTTGAGAGCACCGCAATAAACTGCAAAATCGATCTCCAACTAATAGGTGCCCCTGCTACGGTAAATACATACCCTGTAGTTGGACGTTTCTTGTACAAATCACCAGCGTGATCAGAATCCACATACCCACTTCACAACTGATTGTTACTTCCCTCCTTTAAAAACTCCAAGCCTAAATTGTACCATAAGGATACCTCAAAATCTATTTCACAACTTGCCAATGTGTAACGCCCCACTTCGAATTCTAGGTCGGCCGCCCTAAAATTCCAAGTGTGGCATACTCATGGACCCTTTACACACTCGAACCGTCAACCCAACAAATGGAGATCTGGTTGTTATATGGAGCACATTCACAATAATAAAAAATAAAAATAAATGAATTTTATTTGATAAAACTGGTAGAAGTTGTAAGGTTTCATAAAAAAAATTAAAACAAAAATAATCCTCGACACGCAGGTTGGTCACCTTAGCTAAGCACCTTAAAAAACATGATGTTAAACAGAAGAAAAAAATACAATCTACAAATTGAGTCACTCCGCGGTCATGATTTTCCTGAAAAAAATAGAAAATTGAGTAAGAACCTAACTAATAGTAGGTTTCCACACAATTAAGATCTTTATAGAAAAAAGCGGTCACAGCCTAACTAATAGTAGGTTTCTATTTTCCTGAAAAAATAGAAAAAACGGTCTTATAATTTAAAGGTAAAACCCCGTTTCTCCAAAGCCATAACTATTAAACATCCAAGTAATGTCCCCGCTATCACGCAGAAAACTCAATACTACTTGTTGTCAGCTTACTATAAATACCATTGATAATTGTACAAAATACATTGCATATGTTTGCATCATCTCATCTCCCTACAACTAAGTAGAAATTTTTGTCGCCTCGTATTACCTTGCAAACTAATTGATGCGACCCCAAGGCCGTAGCAAAAACATCCAAGGAGGGGTGAGCCAACCACCAACCCTCAAATAACGTTTAAAATGTACAATTTATGATCTCTGTTAAAACTTCACATGAAACCGGTACCCATATACTACAGTCACATCGACACTAGTACTCGCATCCTCTTCATGTCTTCTACCCCGCATAAATCAGGAAACACTGCTAAGCCTTTTTTTTTAAAACATATATATCAAGCTTGGAGATTTAAAATTATAACGGCAAACATAAACATTTATACAGACACCACCAAATAGTTACTCACGCGCCACAAATCGTCACACACCTAATTTTGTTACACCCTTAATCATCATGACCATTTTTTAAATTAGTGGTTGTACATGACATATAATAGACTTAATCTTTGTAAAAAAAAGTTCATCCTATCTTCCATCAATATTTGCATAATGACATAATAGGCTTAACTTTTGTAGTCAAAAGTTCATTCTATCTTTTATCAATACTTTCATACCGACATATAATAGAGTTAACTTTTGAGCAAATATGGGAGAATCAAGGTTCACGGACGTAAACAACATATCCCATAACAATTTCCAATATATAATACCATAAAGATTAATACTGCAAAAATCATCTTCCAAATAACTTAGAATTTAAACAAATAAATCTAAAAACATTACAAGATGAAAACGTTGGCAATAGCTATGTGTACTCACAATAATGGCTATTCCACACCCCTAGTTATCCTTCTTAGAACACAAGAATAAATTCTCATAAGAAGTTTCCTAGACATTGAGACCTCTGAAAAATTCTTTACCGAACTCCTTGTCGTCTACAGCCATGGGAACATAAGGTTCATGAAGAAAGGAGTCAATTCCAACAAACCTTTTGAACTGATGTCGAACCAGGGCCTTCTGAATTTCAAGAGTTCTCAAAGAAATAACCTTTATTTGCTGAATCGTCTTCCTTGTTTCCTTCAACACTTCAAGAACATCAGAAAACTTCTGAGAATTTGAAGGAACAGCTCTTGGCTTCCTCACATTCCTTATTTTTCTTTTCAAAGTTGGAGGTAACGGAGATTTATCTTTTTCCTTCATGATTGATGGCTTAACAATCATATTAACATCTTTTCCATCAGAAGACATAATGCTTGGAGCATCCATACGAACGGAATTGTGAGAGGAAATCACAAGATAATCTCAACAAGCAGTCTTATGATAAAAAGAGTTTCAAGAGGAGGAAAAAGGAATGTAGGGTTACGGAACCTTTTAAACTCACAAGTTCACGCACGCACAACTCTCAACCCTAAAGAGGGTAGAATTGACGAGAATAACCCCTTTTATTGTCTAAACAGGGAAGTCCCTTCCAATATCAATTTAGATATGAAAGCCGGAAGAATTCCACTTGCAAAGCACATCAAAAACTAAAAAGAGAAAAACAAAACAATCTAAAAAAATTCTCTTTTCCTAAAGCCTGAGGTGTGCATAATCTTGACTCTTTTTATCAGGCACATGAGATAAGATGCACCTACCAACACAATTAAGTTGTGCTGGGGTGAACAATAATCTGTCCACCGTAACCCTTTTGAAAGGAATTCATAGAACCCTATTTCACAGAATGTTTAGACCATAATTTTCTCTCTAGTGATCTAGTCTTTTCTTTGTAAACTAACTTCTTCAAAGAAGATATGAGTTTACATACCTCTGATGATTTTTGAACAAGTTTGAGCTTGTTTGCTATTCGATTCGCTCTTCGTTGAAGTTTGTTGACGTATCTTACTTTGTGTTTGTACTTGAAACACTTTGAAAGTTCATGACCTTTGAGAGAACAATAAGAGCATGTCAACATGGGAGATGGTTCAGATGCCCGAGATGTGTAAGCAGCTAGACACATAATGGAACCTGAAAGATCAGAAAAAGAGTTTTCAGCAAAAACAGATAGATCCATTTTTTCTTCCAGATCGGTTGAGATTTCTTCTGAAAGAATATCAAGATTGATGTATGTATTGCTACAATTATCATCAATATTTTCACAAAGAAGTGCAACACTTGACTTTTCGTTTTCATTAGAATCATAGTTGTCAGACATTTCATCAAGAGTTGCAGCAAGACCTTTGTTCCCAGTGTATTTTTTATGATTTGGACACTCATTTGCAAAATGACCGAAACCTTTACACTTAAAGCATTGTGGCATATACTCGTCATCAGTTTCATCAATATCCCTGTTTTTAGGAGGAACACGATTATGAGGTTTAACTGATGACCTGGGTTTATCTCTGGAGAATCGTTTACTTCTCTTCATAAGAAGATCCCTAAACTGTCTTGTGATCAAGGAGACTGACTTGTCAAGATCTTCATCTGATGAATCATCCTCAGAAAGATCATCTTCAGAGATGCAAACACTTTTACTTTTGTCAAGTAATTTGGAGTTCTTTTGTGCTTTGAAAGCAACATCCTTTCCGTATTTGGATGTATGCTCATGATCAAATATCTTTAACTTCCCAACCAGAGAATTTCTGGAAAGAGTTGCAAGGTTATTTCCCTCAACGATGGCATGCTTCTTAGAATCGTATCAGGATGGCAACGATCTGAGAATTTCATCACAATGTCCTTTTCAGGAATAGTCTTACCCAATGCAAAAGATGCATTAACAATTTCAGACACTTTGTGATTAAACTCATCAAATGAATCTTCATCAGCCATACGAAGGTTTTCCCAATCAGAATTTAGGTTTTGAAGCCTAACTTCCTTTTCACAGGTGTTCCCTTCAAATACGGTTTCTATTATATAACAAAATATAATGCGGAAAAGAAATAACACAGACACCAGAATTTTGTTAACGAGGAAACCGCAAATGAAGAAAAACCCCGGGACCTAGTCCATCTTTGAACACCACACTGTATTAAGCCACTACAGACACTAGCCTACTACCAATGAACTTCGGACTGGAATGTAGTTGAGCCCTAATCAATCTCACACTGATCAAGGTACAGTTGCGCTCCTTACGTCTCTGAACCCTAGCAGGATTCAACGCACTTGATTCCCTTAGATGATCTCACCCACAACTAAGAGTTGTTACGACCCAAAGTCGAAGACTTGATAAACAAATTTGTCTCACACAGAAAATTCTATTGGAATAGATAAATCTGTCTCCCACATAAATACCTACGAGTTTTGCTCCGTCTTTTGATAAATCAAGGTGCACAGGAACCAATTGATAAACCAGACTTATATTCCCGAAGAACAGCCTAATATTATCAATCACCTCACAATAATCTTAATCGTATAGAAACGAAACAACATATTATGGAATCACAAATAATGAGACGAAGATGTTTGTGACTACTTTTTAATCTTACCTATTGGAGATAAATCTCAAGAAAATCTTAGCAAAGATAATACTCAATCACGATAAAAGAAGTAAGATCAGAATACGCAACTACAGAGAAAATAGTTGGGTCTGGCTTCACAATCCTAATGAAGTCTTTAAGTTGTTAACCTACAGGGTTTCGTGAAAAACTTAAGGTTAAAGGAGAATCGACTCTAGTCGCAATTAGTATCACACATGAGGTGTGGGGATTAGGTTTCCCAGTTGCTAGAGTTCTCCTTTATATAGTTTTCAAATCAGGGTTTGCAATCAATGTTACCTTGGTAACAAAGCATTCAATATTCACCGTTAGATGAAAACCTGATTAGATACAAGCTAATATCTTTCAACCGTTAGATCGAACTTAGCTTGTTATACACAAATGAAATGTACCCTCATTTAGGTTTGAGTAACCGTACCTAAACGTGTGCACCATGTTGGCTCAACAGTAGTTAACCGAGGTTAGCTATATGAACACTCTCATATCAACCTTATTCATCTTAACCACAACTAGTTCAAATGACTCAAATGAAACTAGTTAAAGAGTTGTTCAATTGCTATATTCTCATAGAAGTATACAAGAACACAATTGAAGCAAAATCGGTTTGATTCACTCGAATCAATTCATGAACATTATTACCACGGTTTGCAAAGAATGCATTCCTTAATATATAAATGTATTAGTTCATGAGCCAACCAATTTTAGAACTTTAACCACTCAAGTATGCATACGGGTACGCATACCTAAGTAGCCGGTCTGAGTTTGGGTTTGCCAGTATGCGAACGGGTACGCATACCTTAGGACACTTCCAAAACCTAGCAGAAATTCCCGTACCTATACCTTACGCAAGTACGCGTACCGGTATGTGTACTTGGTACCCGGAATTCCACAACTACAAGTACGCATACGGGTATGCATACTATAGTTCCGGTCATAGATCACATACATGCAAGAATGCATACTATGTTCATAATCCAATAGTTCTAAACTCTATTTCAATCATTGAAACTTTCTTAGAGGATGACAATAGCCGTTTTCACACACTATTAGCATCAAAGCAATTTTCAAGTTATTGAAATAATCATAACGAAACATTCCAAGTCTACACCAAATGATTGTATCACACAAACCATGTAAGATATTACTCGGCGATTTCACATGATCATCTTTTTACTTTCGTCAAGAATATAAGATGAACTTGGTTGAAGCGAAAGCTTACAAACACATATTTCGAGAAATATGTAAGTGAGTTAAACTCAACTCTAAATCTCAAATGTGTATAATCGAATACTATATAGTAATATGACTTTTGTCTCAATATATGAGATAGAGTACAAATAGACTTTCCAAGTGATAGATGAGTTTTAGTCTCCACATACCTTCTGTTGATGAAGTTCCACAAGCTCTCCTTAGTAGTTCTTCATCTTCAATTAATGAACGTCGTGAAGTCTAATGCCCAACTACACAATCTATCATAGTCTGAGACATCACTATAAGTAGACTAGAAATCAAGACTTATAGTTTTGACAACAAGCTTGAGATAGCAACGCTTGCGAGTTCGACCGAGCAGTGCTCTAACAAAAGCAGGCACACACGTTAAAGACCTTATAAGTCTGTGTTTGTAGCGATCTGACTATATGGACAAACGCATCACCAGAGACAAAAGTTCTGTTTCGATGAAATCTGTTAGAGCATAGCTCGGTAGAACCCACCAAGCGTTGGTATGTAAAGTTTGGTTGTCATATTTTAGTGAATCAAAACTCATTTAAAGAGTCGCTTGATTATTTACTAGAGTCAACTTCGTATAGGTTAGCTAGAAAGTTACTAGGATATGAGACTTACAAGTATTACGTGAAGACTTGAAGAATGTGAAGAAGTAAAGAACTACAATGACGACATCATCCTTCCACATGAGGTTAGTAATATTTGACTTGAACTATTTCATTCCTAACGTATCTTTCAAGTCGTGCATTTTGAAAACATAACTGCGAATCTGTGTATGATTATACTCTAGTTAGACATAGTATTAAGGAATTACAATACGAAGTATAACGTCTATCTTTTGAACTTCGTATATAAGACATCGACATAATCGTATGAATGCTATTGTGATTATGTATGGGTATGGGTGAAGATTTCATCATAGGAAACAATGTTTTTACATTCGTTTAAAGGAAGTAAATTCATGAACTTGTTTTATGAATCGAATGGGAAATCGCTAAGCTTATTGGTATTGTTATTCATTGCAAATCTTTGGATTACCAATATGTGTGTTTAGTATAACCGCTCATAACTTGTTTATGTATCTTGGTAAAACTATTCACAAGGCCTGACTTTTGTATTGGTATGACTTTTATTAGTGAAACCGATCTTAAGTAATCACCTGAGATGGTATGATCGATTTACTGTAATTGGTATGACTAACTCTAGACATTGGGGAACCGGTCCTAGTAAGAGGTGCAACCGATCACAAGAAGGGGAATTGATCCTTGTAAGAGGTGCAAAAAAATCTTAGTGATTGGTAACCGATCCTATGACTTGTGCATCCGAATACAAGTTAGATACCATATATATTTTGTAATCGATCCTAGTACCTGGTCAACCAATTTTTGGAAAGCTAGTGTGACCGATCCTAGTACCCACATGGAGGTAGAACCGAAACTTGTTTTGGTAGAACCGTTTAAACCCATGATTGGTGATTTGATAGGATATTGGTGATTTGATAGGATAATCAATCACATAGTTCTTGGAAGTCAGATGAACCAATTCTAAACTTGTTTGGAAGTGTGGCAAATCGGTTCCAAGATTGTAAATATGAAAAAGGGTTTACAAAGTAAAGATGTCGACATACTTTGAACATGTGCAGTAAATCTTATCTTTTATTGTTCAAAGATATTCCTTAATAGCTAAAGGAGAATCCCGGATCGAAATAAATTGAGAATCTTTTAATTAAGGTTTTTAGTTTTATATGCTTTTAATTTCCAGCAATTAAAATGCATATCTTTAGAAAATAAAAATTGGTAATGTGCATTTACTAATTGGAGATTTTCTACTGAGATTTCGATCAATATTTGGACAGAGCATTTCCAGGAATTATGAAAACCGTTTTCCCCCTTATTGCATATCTTTGAGAATATTCGGTTTTGGAAATTCCTTGGTGTCCAAACTTCCTCGGTCTATAAATATTGAAGCTTGCATTTCGAGCAAACTAACCCTCAGAGCCAGCAAAACTACCTAGTTGTGTTGTCACTGGTGGAGCCATCTATTCGGAGAGGAAAGTACCCTAATTAGGGGAAATCTCTTACGGCCGCTCGTTTTAAAGACTTCTTTGGGATTGGGAAGCTCTACGGGTACCGTTGGTGGGAAACTAGATAATTGCAGTTTATTATTAGTTTTCGATTAATTTGATTGACTAACAGTTGTTTAACTTTGATTGCACCTAGTTTGTTTATTCTTGAGAATCTTCTCTTCTGATATAAGATTCACTCAAACTAGATCGAAGTTTCGACGGGGATCTTTAGACTGTTTGTAGATCTAAAGACGTATTGTGATAATCAATTGTTAACAGACTCCGTTCTGTGTGTGATTGATCACAAGAGATTCAAGTTGATTGTGTGCATGTGTTTATTGAAGATCTAAGAAGATTTGAAGACGAAGAAGATTTCTGATTTGAGTTCATAATCTTTGGTGTGCACAAAACTTGATCGGCTGGGGATCCAACTATAATTGGTTTATCTTTGTGATAACCTTGATTGATTAGTTGAGTAGATCGACACCAATACGTTTCTTTGTGATTCGAAGTATTGATTGCAAAATCTTGACAATTACTTTGGTGGTTGTTATTGGATAGATCTAAGAACCTGACAAAGGAGTTTATTGGGATAAACGGAAGAGCCTTTTGTCAAACTCATATCACTTGTTTAAAAATAGTTGTTACCGAACAGATTTGTTGTTCCTTTACTGTTTGGAATACGAACAAAAGGAATTGTTCCAAGTGCGTGACTTATTGCAAGTTGAAGGTGCAGGGATACAGACGGAATTAGGTGAACTATAGGTTTACTTGCTTGGTCTCAACTATACGAAGTTGGTTTAGATTTTGTATAGCGGCTTAATCTTGTGAGTATTCAATTCTTGAAAAGGTCCCGGGGTTTTTGTAATACCCCGATATTCGGCGGTGGTTTTCCAAATGGAATATAAGTAATGGTTTGTCCTTTCCTATCACCGAGGCCTTTTCAGCATAATTGGCTCTAGAGTTGGTAGAAAACTCTGCAGGTAAGCGTGCTCGGGCGGGGGTAGTCACAGGATGGGTGACCTCCCGGGAAGTTGCTGCTTGATTACCTCAGCGATGCCCGTTGAAAACCCTACACTGCCGGATGACCGCAGTGGCTAAGTGGGGAAAGTATCTGTGGAGGGACGGGTCATTACAAATGGTATCAAAGCCGACGAAGGGTCACCTACCGAGGGTGAGAGAGTACGCTGGACGGATTGAGTGTCAAGTACCGGTCTAATGAGGGGTAGGGAACGTCGAAGATCTGGGCTTTAAAATATATTCTGGAGCCGAGGAAGGCTCCAATTTAATGTGGTGGCATTGTAATACCCCGATATTCGGCGTTGGTTGGCCAAATGGAATATAAGAAATGGTTTGTCCTTTCCTATCACCGAGGCCTTTTCAGCACAATTGGCTACAGAGTTGGCAGAAAACTCTGCAGTTAAGCGTGCTCGGGCGGGAGTAGTCACAGGATGGGTGACCTCCCGAGAAGTTTCTACTGGATTACCGCAACAATGCCCGTTGAAAACCCCACACTACCGGATGACTGAAGTGGCTAAGTGGGGACAGTATCGGTAGAGGGACGGGTCATTACAAAAATCTCACACCGCTAGATAACCGAAGGGGGTAACTGGGAACAATATCTGTGTTAGTTGGGAAACAACTAGGGGTCGTTCGTTTGTGCTCGGTTGGGGGAGTATGCCGGGTGATTATGCCAGATACTGCTCTCACAGGAGACAAGGAACGCTTACATTATACCGAGGCCTTTTCAGCACAATTGGCTCCAGAGTTGGCAGAAAACACTGTAGTTAAGCGTGCTCGGTCGGGAGTAGTCACAGGATTGGTGACCTCCCGGGAAGTTGCTGCTGGATTACCGCAGCGATTTCCGTTGAAAACCCCACACTTCCGGATGACCACAGTGGCTAAGTGGTGACAGTATCGGTGGAGGGACGGGTCATTACAGTTTTTCTGTATTTGCGGTTTCCTCGTTAACAAAATCTTGCTGTGTCTTTTACTTTTCTATTTCCGTAATTATAATTGTTTTATTATAATTAGAAGTAAAATACACAAACGTTAATTCCTATTTACTTGATAGCAATCCTATTGTGTTTGGTTAAGTCCAAACGTATTATCAAGTAAACATACTTCGTTGTTGTATTGTCTCGATCTTGTATCCATAGTCAATCACACAAGTTATCTTGTTGTCGTATTGTCTCGATCTCGTATCCATAGACGATCACACGAAGTGTGAACCGATTAGTTGTATTGTCTCGACTCAGTCCATAGACAATCACTTTCGGAGAAAGGACTTATAGGTGGAAAAGTTTTAGATTGAGGTATATTTGGGTACCATCGTCTTTTCTATTAGTATCAGAGCAGGCAAACACGAAAAGATCTAACAATCTGTGTTTGGTGCGATCCAACCTATAAGAAATTGAATCTATGTCTGATTCAGTTAACGTAACGGCAGGATTTGACTACTTCAAAAATTCATGGTGAAAGACACGAATGAAGTATGTAATACTCTTATTCCTAAATGTATTAGGAATTGGAATTATGTCTATGTATGTCTTGAGGGACTTACATAATCAATGGGATATCATAGGATTGTATATCATTGTGTTTGATACTGACTGTGACAATGATACAATGCTCTATGAGACAAGTTGTATCTCGAAAATGCATAAGATTCCTTTCGGAATATTTTATTACATGAACCATGGCTATTGTGTTCTTGAAAAATCAGGGATCTTAAATATATTTTGGATATCCTACCAAAGTATATATATGTATATTTTCAGATCTAAGACTGTCAATGTATCGCTATCTAGGATGCGATTTTTTAAACCGTGTAACCTTACAAGGAATGATTTTTCAGTTAATAATTCTATTAACAATGGATTGCTTCATACACCTCACAACTGTTTTAATGAAGCAAGTGATCTTTTGAAATATTATAGGGTTTATGTTTCAAATGGTATTTTTAACAAATATCATATTTTGTTCAAATTTATCTCTGAATACTCTAGTGGAAAATTCTTGAGTGAATTTCAAATGATGTTATCAAATTCTGGTAATAAAAGAGTAAACAGATTTTTGGACAAAAACATGGAATCAATCCGAGATAAAGATCCACACCATGAAAAACCGGTTTTCCAAAAGAAAGGCATAGTTATAAAATCGGAATTGTTTCCCCACAGGCCTCGGTTTCCGATTTTGATAGAATTTTCTAAAGTTAGTTATTTCCGGTTTTTGATATCTATTCTTCCTATAAAAGATAACCTCTTGCTATGTTCAGAAACATATTGGGGAAGATTAATCGAAACCGTAACTAGGTTTTTTCATATTTTTGCAAGTATGAGAAAGAGGAAATCAAAAGACACATCATCTGATGACTGAGTCAGATACGATGATATTGATAGGATTAGATTTCCTAACAGTATTGATGACAAGCATAAATTTACTCGTTTTGTTGACAGCTCATGCTTCAGGAAATACGAAACTCTCAAGAGGATGGAATTCACTACTGAAAAGAAATTCGATCCAGATGTCCAAGATAAGGATTATGTGAAGTTTTTTCAAGATTGAAACCGGGGAAAGCTTTTTAATTTTGAAAAATATTCACCTGATATGGTAAGAGTTTTTTATGCGAATATTCATAATGTTGATCATAAAAACCTTACCTTTGTTACTCTTGTTGGTCAAGGACTCTACTATGTTGATCGTAAAACAATTTATAATACTATTGAGTACAATGTGGAATGTAATCACTTGATTACTGGAGTTGAAATTTAGCACGATACCATTTCAACACATCTAGTTGGAAGATCGACAGAGTGGGAAAATGGTAGATTACCAATAAAAGATATACCCTTCCACCTAAGGGTATTCGGTAAACTTGCTTTAGCAACCCTATTTGCAAGCACTAGAGATAAGTCAGCCTGGGACAAATATTTTGCAGAATTTGTTTATTTTCTGTTAACAGGAGACTCTCAAATTGATATCTGTGGAATCATTGTCAGTCAAATGATAAAAATCTCAGATTATATTTCTTCCTCAGGAATAAAGAGGCATCTCGGTTTTCCATGCATAATTACAGAGATTTGTGAATTCATCGCGGGACATGATTTTGATGTCAAGAGAAGCATTACGTATGTCTCTAAAAAGACTATATGTCAAATGATTGGAAGTGAATTGAGTAATAAAACGGTTCAAAGGATTTCACCGAATTCTAACAAAAAGTATCTTCTAGCTCATCTTGAAACTCTTGGTAAACAACTTGACTGTTTTCAGAAACAGCTGGGCTTTGCTGCTCGAAAAGATCCAGAAACTCTTAAAGGAATTCTAAAGATTGAATCATAGTTTTGGAACCAAGAATCGGAAATTGAAGAAGAGCGTCGAAAAGTACTTGATCACAAGGAATGTTCCTTCCAATAATTATTCAAAAAAAAAATTGACATCAGTTTTTGATTTCTTTCAATAATTGTATAAGGTCAATTATGAATAAAACTATCTTATTTATGAATAAAATTATTAGTTTATAATTTTCTTGTGATAGTTTTCGATTACATAGCCTGTGCTTGAATGCTTTATATTATTGCTATGTATGTTATGGGATGTTTGGTTTCGGTTTTCATAACCTTGGTATTAGATCTCATATGGTGTGAACCCTTATGGTTTGGGTGACTTTTTGGTTTAGCAGGATTAAGTTCTAGCCCATGTTGGTAGGCTTTATCAAAGGATCATAAGGGGTTCCGAATGAAACAAATATGTGAAAAAGTCACAATATGTTAAACGTTTGGTTTAGCATAAAAGCATAAGTGTTTCGGGGTTTCAACTTTTGCATTGCATTAGTTAAAACCGGTTTTCAACCTTTCTCTGGTAAAGGTTGGTCTTTGTTGTTGTTCTTTTGTCTTGCGAGAGGATGACAACACAACGGGGGAGGGTTATATCTTGAACTGACGCTTAATGACATATCTTAAGGGGAGAAGAGGATGCGGAATTTGAGGTAACAAATTTGTTAGTTAATCGTTTTCCTATTTAAGAAAAGCCTGATTTTATTGCATATATTTATTTCTTTTGCTTAACAAAATTTCGGTACCATTGATGTTTATTCCATTATTTTTGTATGGATGTGTGTTTGATTCAATTGTTTCCGGTTAATAAAAACTATTGTTATCTTGCTTTATTGGTTTGGTATCAATTGTTTAGGCTTACAAAATTACGGTGCATTTGCGGTACTATAATGTCTATGTTTGTTTCAATTGCTTCCGGTTGAGGTAAATAATTATGCATGTTGATTTATTTGGTTTGTATGAATTGTTTATGGCTTAAAAAAATGGTTTTCGGGATCAATTGCTTAGTCAAATTGGATTCCGGATAAGAGAAACTAAGTTATTTCTGATCTTAGTTAGACTTATCAAAGTGGAGGTTTCGGTTATTCAAGTCTAATCGAATGCCTTAACAAGAAATGCCAGTTAACTAACCTAGTATTTTTCTTGTTTAAAAGTGAAAGGTCTAAGTTATTATTTGAATAATTAGAACCTGATGGAAAAAATAGAGTTAATTCTGATCTTTATTTTGGTCTTATCGAACAAGCAATTGTATTTGTACAATCGGTTTAGCAAAGGAACTAAGGTGCTTAGTCTATTTTTGGTTTGCTAAACTATTGGGGGAAATTGCTTCAGGCAATTGTTTCCTTGGTAACATATCAAAAAAAAAAAACTTTGTAGTTTCGGTTTTGATATTGGTTATCAAAAATGGTGTGTGGAACCCTCGTGCTTAACTCTTATAGGTTTTGCAAGTCTTTTGAGATTTGTAAGATCCTTTCGGTTTGTACTTTATTTGCTCGTGCCTTTGTCATTTTGTGACAAAAAGGGGGAGAAATATATGGAGTAAACAAGTGATTCGGTATCACTAAGGAAAGGACAATGGTGCTTAAACGTTATATCTAACGAAAGAGTAAATCATAGACCAAGGGGGAGTAACATATAATATTGATACTTGTAGTTACATGAACTACAAAGGGAATAACAAAGACGTGCGGATTGAAAATCTACCTATCTTACCTTTAGGGGGAGTATTAGCTTTGTTATTATAATGTCAACAGCGGCATTTATGGATTGAATGTATACAGGTTATTGTGTTGTTGAAACTTGGAATCAAGCGTATGTGTAATGAATTCTTGTAATTTGTTTATCCATATGATGTAAGAGTTTTGTCACTAAAATTGACAAAGGGGAAGATTGTTAAAGCATAGATCGGTTGAACCCACCAAGCGTTGGTATGTCAAGTTTGGTTGTCATATTTTAGTGAATAAAAACTCATTTAAAGAGTCTCTTGATTATTTACTAGAGTTAACTTCGTATAGGTTAGCTAGAAAGTTACTAGGATATGAGACTTACAAGTATTATGTGAAGACTTGAAAAATGTGAAGAAGTAAAGAACTACAACGACGACATCATCCTTCCACTTGAGGTTAGTAATATTTGACTTGAACTGTTTCATTCCTAACGTATCTTTCAAGTCATGCATATTGAAAACATAACTGCGAAGCTGTGTATGATTATACTCTAGTTAGACATAGTATTAAGGAATTACAATACGAAGTATAACGTCTATCTTTTGAACTTCGTATATAAGACATCGACATAATCGTATGAATGCTATTGTGATTATGTATGGGTATGTGTGAAGATTTCGTCCTAGGAAACAATGTTTTTACATTCGTTTAAAGGAAGTAAATTCATGAACTTGTTTTATGAATCGAAAGGGAAATCGCTAGGCTTATTGGTATTGTTATTCATCGCAAATCTTTGGATTACCAATATGTGTGTTTAGTATAACCGCTCATAACTTGTTTATGTATCTTGGTAAAACTATTCACAAGGCCTGACTTTTGTATTGGTATGACTTTTATTAGTGAAATGGATCTTAAGTAATCACCTGAGATGGTATGATCGATTTACTGTAATTGGTATGACCAACTCTAGACATTGGGGAACCGATCCTAGTAAGAGGTGTAACCAATCACAAGTAGGGGACTCGATCCTTGTAAGAGATGCAACAAAATCTTAGTGATTGGTAACCGATCCTATGACTTGTGCAGCCGAATACAAGTTAGATACCATATATATGTGGTAACCGATCCTGGTACCTAATCAACCAATTTTTGGAAAGCTAGTGTGACCGATCCTAGTACCCACATGGAGGTAGAACCGAAACTTGTTTTGGTAGAACCGTTTAAACCCATGATTGGTGATTTGATAGGATAATCAATCACATAGTTCTTGGAAGTCAGATAAACAAATTCTAAAATTGTTTGGAAGTGTGGCAAATCGGTTCCAAGATTGTAAATATGAAAAAAGATTTACAAAGTAAAGATGTCGACATACTTTGAACATGTGCAGTAACTCTTATCTTTTATTGTTCAAAGATATTCCTTAATAGCTAAAGGAGAATCCCGGATCGAAATAAATTGAGAATCTTTTAATTAAGGTTTTTAGTTTTATATGCTTTTAATTTCCAGCAATTAAAATGCATATCTTTAGAAAATAAAAATTTGTAATGTGCATTTACTAATTGGAGATTTTCTACTGAGATTTCGGTCAATATTTGGACAGAACATTTCCAGGAATTATGAAAACCGTTTTCCCCTTATTGCATATCTTTGAGAATATTCGGTTTTGGAAATTCCTTGGTGTCCAAACTTCCTTGGTCTATAAATATTGAAGCTTGCATTTCGAGAAAACTAATCCTCAGAGCCAGCAAAACTACCTAGTTTTGTTGTTACTGGTGTAACCGTCTATTCGGAGAGGAAAGTACCCTAATTAGGCGAAATCTCGTACGGCCGCTCGTTTTAAAGACTTCTTTTGGATTGGGAAGCTCTACGAGTACCGTTGGTAGGAAACTAGATAATTGAAGTTTATTATTAGTTTTCGATTGATTTGATTGACTAACGGTTGTTGAACTTTGATTGCACCTAGTTTGTTTATGCTTGAGAATCTTATCTTCTGATATAAGATTCACTCAAACTAGATCGAAGTTTCGACGGGGATCTTTAGACTGTTTGTAGATCTAAAGACGTCTTGTGATAATCCATTGTTAACAGACTCCGTTTTGTGTGTGATTGATCACAAGAGAATCAAGTTGATTGTGTGCATGTGTTTATTGAAGATCTAAGAAGATTTGAAGACGAAGAAGATTTCTGATTTGGGTTCATAATCTTTGGTGTGCACAAAACTTGATCGGATGGGGATCCAACTATAATCGGTTTATCTTTGTGATAACCTTGATTTATTAGTTGAGTAGATCGGCATCAATACGTTTCTTTGTGATTCGAAGTATTGATTGCAAAGTCTTGACAATTACTTTGGTAATTGTTATTGGATAGATCTAAGAACGTGAATAAAGGAGTTTATTGGGATAAATGGAAGATCCTTTATTCAAACTCATATCCCTTGTTTTAAAAGAGTTGTTACCGAACAGATTTGTTGTTCCTTTACTGTTTGGAATACGAACCAAAGGAATTGTTCCAAGTGCGTGACTTATTGAAAGTTGGAGGCGCAGGGATACAGACGAAACTAGGTGAACTATAGGTTTAGTTGCTTGGTCTCAACTATACGAAGTTGGTTTAGATTTTGTATAGCGGCTTAATCCTGAGAGTATTCAATTATGGACAAGGTCCCGGGGTTTTTCTGCATTTTCGGTTTCCTCGTTAACAAAATCTTGCTGTGTCTTTTACTTTTCTATTTCTGCAATTATAATTGTTTTATTATAATTAGAAGTAAAATACACAAACGTTAATTCATATTTACTTGATAGCAATCCTATTGTGTTTGGTTAAGTCCGAACCTATTATCAAGTAAACAAACTTCGTTGTTGTATTGTCTCGATCTTGTATCCATAGTCAATCACACAAGTTATATTGTTGTCGTATTGTCTCGATCTCGTATCCATAGTCGATCACACGAAGTGTGAACCGATTAGTTGTATTGTCTCGACTCAGTCCATAGACAATCAGTTTCGGAGAAAGGACTTATAGGTGGAAAAGTTTTAGATTGAGGTATATTTTGGTATCCTCGTCTTTTCAATTGGTATCAGAGCAGGCAAACATGAAAAGATCTTACAATCTATGTTTGGTGCTATCCAACCTATAAGAAATTGAATCTATGTCTGATTCAGTTAACGTAACGGCAGGATTTGACTACTTAAAAAATTCGTGGTGGAAGACACGAATGAAGTATGTAATACTCTTATTCCTAAATGTATTAGGAATTGGAATTATGTCTATGTATGTCTTGAGGGACTTACATAATCAGTGGGATATCATAGGATTGTGTATCATTGTGTTTGATACTGACTGTGACAATGATACAATGCTCTATGAGACAGGTTGTATCTCGAAAATACATAAGATTCCTCTCAGAATATTTTATTACGTGAACCATTGCTATTATGTTCTTGAAAAATCAGGGATCTTAAATATATTTTTGATATCCTACCAAAGTATATATATGTACATTTTCAGATCTAAGACTGTCAATGTATCGCTATCTAGGATATGATTTTGGAAACCGTGTAACCTTACAAGGAATGATTTTTCAGTTAATAATTCTATTAACAATGGATTGTTTCATACACCTCACAACTGTTTTAATGAAGCAAGTGATCTTTTGAAATATTACAGGGTTTATGATTCTAATGGTATTTTTAACAAATATCATATTTTTCTCAAATTTATCTCTGCATACTCTAGCGGAAAATTCTTTAGTGAATTTCAAATTATGTTATCAAATTATGGTAATAAAAGATTAAACAGATTTTTGGACAAAAACATGTAATCAATCCGAGATAAAGATCCACACCATGAAAAACCGGTTTTCCAAAAGAAAGGCCTAGATATAAAATCGGAATTGTTTCCCCACAGTCCTCGGTTTCCGATTTTGATAGAATCACCATAGTATTGTTGTCGAAGTTGTGATACAATTGAACTTTGATGCTGTGAAATAATACTATGACACTGTATAACAATGATTGAGAGCAATTGTTTTCTCATTGTTATGGCTACGGATCTTAAACAACTATGATGCTGAATTGAACATCTATGAAATCATGGGAGTACTTGGAAGTGATGAAGATTTCGAGTAATATTGAAGAACCAAGGAGATCAAGCATGTGGATGAGAAGCTGCAAAGTTTATTTATTTTGTATTCCATATGTATAGATAGTTTTGTCACTAAAATCTACAAAAGGGGAGATTGTTAGAGCACTGCTCGGTCGAACTCGCATGCGTTGCTATCTCAAGCATGTTTGTCAATGTTAGTGATCAAAACTATAAGTCTTGATTTCTAGTCTACTTATAGCTAAGTCTCGGACTAGGATAGAAAGTGTAGTTGAGCTCTAGACTCCACGTCGTTCATAATGCAAGACGAAGAACTACTCAAGGAACTGGTGGATCTTCATCGACAAAAAGGTATGTGGAGACTTGAACTTATCTATCACTCAAAAGTCTATCTACTCTATCTTGATAAAAAAGTCGTATTGCTATATAGATTTCGATTAAACACATTTGCTATTTCGAGCCGAGTTTATCTCGTATATATATTTCTCGAAATATGTGTTGGTAAGCTTTCGCTTTGGCAAAGTTCATCTTTACTCGTGACAAAAGTCATGTTGATCATTTCAATATCTTGAAAATTGTTTTGATGAAAAATAGTTTGTGAATAACAACTATATAACATCCTCTAAGAATATTTCAATGATTGAAATAAAGAGTTTAGAACATGTAACCATCTTTGGATATAAGCATATAGTGTGTTCTCACATTTGTATATAAGTCCAAAATCCTTGAACCAAAGTATATGTGCTTTACTGGTTTAGGATGACCGGAGCTAAGTCCGCGTACTGTCAGAAGTTCACATCCCGTGAATTTCTGCTAGAGTTTGTGAACTAAAAACAAGCTCAGTCCGGGTACTTAAATATGCGTACCTATGTGCATACTTAAGTGGGTTACTTTCTAAAATCGGTTTGTTCATGAACTAAAACATTTATATATTAAGGAATGCAATTTGCAAACCGTGGCTATAATGTTCATGAATCGATTCGAGTGAATCAAAACCGATTTTGCTTTGATAGTGTCTTGTATACTTCTATGAGATATAAGCAATTAAACAACTCTCAAACTAGTTCATTTGAGTCATTTGGACTAGTTATGGTGAAGATGAATAAGGTTAATATGAAAGTGCTCATATGGCTAACCATTGGTTAACTGTTGTTGAACCAACTAAGTGTACACATTTAGGTACGGTTACTCAAACCTAAATGACGTATATTTCATTTGTGTATAACAAGCTAAGATTCGATCTAACGGTTGAAAGATATTAGCTTGAATCTAATCAGGTTTTTATCTAATGGTGAATATTGAATGCTTTGTTACCAAGGTAACTTAGATTGCAAACCCTGATTTGGAGACTATATAAAGGAGAACTATAACTACTGGGAAAACTAATCCCCACACCTCCTGTGTGATACTAGTTGTGTTAGCTGGGGTCGATTCTCCTTTAACCTTCGGTTTCTATCGAGACCCTGTAGGTTAACGACTTAAAGACTTCATTGGGATTGTTAAGCCAGACCCAACTATCTCTTTGTAGTTGCGTGATCTGATCTTGCTGTTTCTATCGTGATTGAGTGCAATCATAAGATTGGCTTGAGATTAATTTCTCCGATAGGCAAGATAGAAAAGTAATCAAAAACATCTTCGTCTCATTGTTTGTGATTCCACAATATCTTGTTTTGCTAGTCGATTAAGATTATTGTGAGGTGATTGATATTTCTAGGTTGTTCTTCGGGAATATAAGTCTGATATATCAATTGGTTCTTGTTCACCTTGATTTATCAAAAGACGGAACAAAACTCGTAGGTATTTCTTTGGGAGACAGATTTATCTATTCTTGTAGACTTTTCTGTGTTTGACAAATTTGTTTATTAAAGTCTTCGACTTTGGGTCGTAGCAACTCTTAGTTGTGAGTGAGATCAGCTAAGGGAATCAAGTGCGTAGTATCCTGCTGGGATCAGAGACGTAAGGAGCGCAACTGTACCTTGAATCAGTGTGAGATTGATTGGGGTTCAACTACAGTCCAGACCGAAGTTAGTTTGTAGTAGGCTAGTGTCTGTAGCGGATTAATACAATGTGATGTTCAATCTGGACTAGGTCCCGGGGTTTTTATGCATTTTCGGTTTCCTCGTTAACAAAACTTATGGTGTCTGTGTTATTTCTTTTCCGCATTATATTTTGTTATATAATTGAAATATCACAGGTTGTGCGTTGAATCGATCAATTGGTAAATCCAACCTTTGGTTGTTGATTGAAATTGATTGATCTTTTAACATTGGTCTTTGGTACCGTTCAAGTTAATTTCTCTTGTATTCAATTAGGCTCGCAGATTTCTATTTGTTTGAGTAAGGATTGAATCGATAAATTGAGATATAACTCTTTGATATACTTTTTATTAAGATTGAGTCTGACTGTCTAGTTGATTCTCTTAAAAGTATATTGGAGTTAGTCTATACAGATTGCTAAGTGAAATATTAGGTGAGGTTGTTAGACCCCCGCTTTTTCAATTGGTATCAGAGCAGGCAAACACGTTTAAGACCTCATAAGTTTGTGTTTGTAAGCGATCTGACTCTATGGACGGCAGTAATATCTTTGATAACGCAACATAAGTTCATAGTTACTCTGAGGTGTTTCAAAATCCTGAGACATCTGAGAAATATCCCATATCTACTTCCTTGACTGAATCTGGCTTCAACTAAAAAAGTGTCTTGATGAACAGTTGGATGATCTTTCAGATGAGAGTGATTCAGAAGAAGGACAAAGTATTGATGAGGAAGTTTCTCAATATATCTAGTTCTTTGATCATGCTTTGATAAAAAAAGAAGTCAACATCTTGCTTGGGTAAATATTTGGCACCTCTCTGTCAAGAAAACAGAAAGATGAGAAAACTCTTTAAAGGTTATGATTGTGGGTATAAACTCTTACAATTTACTGTTAAAGATCGAGAAGAAGATATACGCTTAAAAAGGTCCGAATGTGATAATCTTCTTCGAAATATTTTTGTATTGAAAGAAAGACTTGCAGAATCTGAAGCAAGATATGAATCTCAACAAAAAGATTTTATTGACAGAGAACTCAGTCTTCTCGCCAGAAAAAAACTTTTGAAGACTGATCTTGCTGCTGCTCTTGATAAGGTAAACTCACTGGAAGAGAATCTGAAAAAATTCAATTCTAGCTCTAAACAATTATCTTCTATGCTTGGAGCATGTAAAGAACATCGTGATACACGTGGTCTGGGCTATAAGGGAATAGACGCTCCAAATACTAGTAAGATCAATTTTGTTCGTGCTAATGACAACTCTTCAAGTGAAAAACCTTTTCCAGCAGCTAACGTTCTTAGGAACAAGGATTGTGCTCCTTCGAAATCAACTCGCATGAGAACAATCAAGAACAATTCCTTTAACTGCTATTATTTCGGAAATAAATGACATCTTGAATGGAGATGTTGTTTTCGACTAAGGAATGAAAAACTTCATAACATTCTTATATGGATGTCTAAAGAAGTAATTAAACCTGTCTCTCATCTTGGAATAAAAGGCATTATCTGCAATCAAGAAAAATGCTGTGATGAGCCAATTCTTGATTTTGAGAAGAAAAAAACGCCTACATTGTAGAAGAAAGAATGTCAGATGGACAACTGACTCTTCAAATTACACTGAGAAGAGAAAAAAAATCATAGGAGGAAGAAAAAAGGTTCAAACTCCTTTACTCTTTCTGAAGAAAGCCTTGAATCCAAGGTGTCTGCTCCAGACTTCATTCATATCAATAATCGAGTCTCGGAGCTCAAGACAAGTATTAACAGACTCAAACGGAGCATTAAGAAGGCAAGGAAATGAGCAGTTCCAGGTATCCCTTGTTCTCCTCTGTTTAAATCTCTTTTGATTAACCCTATTGATTTTTCTAAAAATCTTCATGAAGGAAAGAGAGAAGAAGTCAATAGTCTTGATGAGCAAAATGCTCATCAAAATACAACTTGACTACTCAATGAAGCATCCTTCTTGTAACTGTGGGAGGATGCTTATAATTCTCAAGAAATTTTTTTGTCTTGAGAAAGTATTCATTGTTTTTCTTTTCATTATCTTTTTCCTTTACATAATGATGATCATAAAACTGTTGAGCCTTGCTCTAGTATATTACTTGGTGTAATATTTTTGATCATTAACTCTTGAGCTTTTTGTTCTTTGTTCTTGCCTTGAGAATTTCTTGCTTGTCTGTCCATCAACCAATTAGTAGGTGTTCATCAACATTATTTCTGATGTTCTGACTGAACTAAGGCTATTGATGGTATGCTTAAAATGTGTTTTTGATTTTTATCAAAACCCTTCTAAATGTGACTCCATTACTCTCTTGGGCTTGTACCAAGTATGTAACCATAGGTGCACGTACAGCTGACCCGTACAGAACATATACGAGTAACCCTAGGGTTTCCCTATAAGGCACTCATATATATATTTATGTGTCATGCCCATTTTGATACATACAAGTTCTGTGACGTCAAAAAGTTCCCTGAACTGTTTGTGTGTGCACAATGGATGGATGCAACAAGGAAGACAATGTTGAGAAGAGAAAGGCTATCGAGTTTCACGAGAACCCAGTTTTCATAACCTGTTATCATGCTGTTGATCATGAAAATGAACTGCCAGTTCAGATATCATCACAACTGGTAGGAAATCTTCTTCGATATTTGAGGTTATTCGTGAACAACTTGGAATTGCAACAAAGAATCTTGAATTTCTGAAAAACGAACTGAAGAAAGCAACTGGCGAACTCGTCCTTGTTAGATCTCTGGTTGCTGACCATGTTTGATGTTTTTCAAATTATGTTCTCTAAGAGTTAATTTGATCTTATTTTGTCGAGGAAACTTCTTATGAGAATTTATTCTTGTGTTTTTAGAAGGATTACTAGGGTTTTGAATAACCATTATTGTGAGTACACATAGCTATATCCAACGATTTTCATCTTGCAATATTTTTAGATTTATTTATTTAAATTCTAAAGTTTATTTGGAAGATGATTTTGCAATATTAATCTTTATGGTTTTATATATTGCAACTTGTTATGGGATATGTGTGTTTGCGTCCGTGAACTATGATTGTCCCATACGTGGTCAAAAGTTAAGTCTTTCATATGTCGATATGCAAGTATTGATAAAAGATTGAATGAACTTTTGACAAAACAAAAGATAAGCCTATTATGTCATTATGAAAATATTGATGGAAGATAGGATGAGCTTTTGTTTACAAAGATTAAGTCTATTATATGTCATTGTGAAAATAGTGATGGAAGATAGAATGAATCTTTGTTTATTCCGCAGTATTGATTTTTATGTAAAATACTGTGCGGCTCCGTAAGTTCTCTTATGTGAGCATTTCCAACTAGTTTAATCATGGATTCTTTTGTGATTAATTTTGTTGAGTATTAACATTAAATTAATCATGGGTTCTCTTGTGGTTAATTTAATTGAGTTTTTTGGATACAAATTCATATTCTTATGTGATTTGTTAATGTCCAAAGAAATCCTTCTTTTCTTGTGAAAGCAAGGTCGCTCTTGTTGTTCTTTCGGGAATGACATTTTATGAGGGGGAGTTCTTAATTGAACTTGTACTTAATTGCCAAATCTTTGTGGGGAGTGCGGCTGTGGAATATTATAGGGGTTATCTTGTATCTTTATAAACTCCTTGATGAATGCATTTAGTTTCGGCTATATGATTGCATCTAAAAAGTTGATATGTACTTTCTTTTGGTCATGAAGTATCTCTATGGAAATTTCATTAGGATCCCACTAGTTTTCGTACCTTTGCCAATTTTATTGACAAAAAGGGGGAGAATTAATGTGTAGTTCACACTACAAATACATATGGTTTACGGATCATTATGTAAGGGGGAGTGGTTTTCATGTGAGATGAAGTATTGACTAAGAGGGAGTGATACATATCACCATAGTATTGTTGTCGAAGTTGTGATACAATTGAACTTTGATGTTGTGAAATAATACTATGACACTGTATAACAATGATTGAGAGCTATTGTTTTCTCATTGTTATGGCTACGGATTTTCAACAACTATGATGATCAATTGAACATCTATGGAATCATGGGAGTACTTGGAAGTGACAAAGATTTCGAGTAATGTTGAAGAACCAAGGAGATCAAGCATGTGGATGAGAAGTTGCAAAGTTTATTTATTTTGTATTCCATGTGTATTAATAGTTTTGTCACTAGGATAGAAAGTGTAGTTGAGCTCTAGACTCCACGGCGTTCTTCATGCAAGAAGAAGAACTACTAAAGGAACTGGTGGACCTTCATCGACAAAAAGGTATGTGGAGACTTGAACTTATCTATCACTCAAAAGTCTATTTACTCTATCTCCTATCTTGAGACAAAAGTCGTATTGCTATATAGATTTCGATTATACACATTTGCTATGTCGAGCCGAGTTTATCTCGCTTATCTATTTCTCGAAATATGTGTTGGTAAGCTTTTGATTTGGCCAAGTTCATCTTTACTCGTGACGAAAGTCATGTTGATCATTTCAATATCTTGAAAATTGCTTTGATGAAAAATAGTTTGTGAATAACAACTATATAACATCCTCTAAGAATGTTTCAATGATTGAAATAAAGAGTTTAGAACATGCAACCATCTTTGGATATAAGCATATAGTGTGTTCTCACATTTGTGTATAAGTCCAAAATCCTTGAACCAAAGTATGCGTACTTTACTGGTTTAAGATGACCGGAGCTAAGTCCGCGTACTGTCGGAAGTTCACATCCCGTGAATTTCTGCTAGAGTTTGTGAACTAAAAACAAGCTCAGTCCGGGTACTTAAGTATGCGTACCTGTATGCGTACTTAAGTGGGTTACTTTCTAAAATCGTTTTGTTCATGAACTAAAACATTTATATATTAAGGAATGCAATTTGCAAACCGTGGATATAATGTTCATGAATCGATTCGAGTGAATCAAAACCGATTTTGCTTCGATTGTGTCTTGTATACTTCTATGAGATCTAAGCAATTGAACAACTCTCAAACTAGTTCATTTGAGTCATTTGGACTAGTTATGGTGAAGATGAATAAGGTTGATATGAAAGTGCTCATATGGCTAACCATTGGTTAACTGTTGTTGAACCAACTAAGTGTACACATTTAGGTACGGTTACTCAAACCTAAATGACGTATATTTCATTTGTGTATAACAAGCTAAGATTCGATCTAACGGTTGAAAGATATTAGCTTGAATCTAATCAGGTTTTAATCTAACGGTGAATATTGAATGCTTTGTTACCAAGGTAACTTAGATTGCAAACCCTGATTTGGAGACTATATAAAGGAGAACTATAGCTACTGGGAAAACTAATCCCCACACCTCCTGTGTGATACTAGTTGTGTTAGCTGGAGTCGATTCTCCTTTAACCTTCGGTTTCTATCGAGACCCTGTAGGTTAACGACTTAAAGACTTCATTGGGATTGTGAAGCCAGACCCAACTATTTTCTTTGTAGTTGCATGATCTGATCTTGTTGTTTCTATCGTGATTGAGTGTAATCGTAAGATTGGCTTGAGATTAATTTCTACGATAGGCAAGATAGAAAAGTAATCCAAAACATCTTCGTCTCATCGTTTGTGATTCCACAATATCTTGTTTCGCTAGTCGATTAATATTATTGTGAGGTGATTGATATTTCTAGGCTGTTCTTCGGGAACATAAGTCTGGTATATCAATTGGTTTCGGTTCACCTTGATTTATCAAAAGATGGAACAAAACTCGTAGGTATTTCTGTGGGAGACAGATTTATCTATTCATGTAGACTTTTCTGTGTGAGACAGATTTGTTTATTAAAGTCTTCGACTTTGGGTTGTAGCAACTCTTAGTTGTGGGTGAGATCAGCTAAGGAAATCAAGTGCGTAGTATCCTGCTGGGATCAGAGACGTAAGAAGTGCAACTGTACCTTGAATCAGTGTGAGATTGATTGGGGTTCAACTATAGTCCAGACCGAAGTTTTTTTGTAGTAGGCTAGTGTCTGTAGCGGCTTAATACAGTATGGTGTTCAATCTGGACTAGGTCCTGGGGTTTTTCTGCATTTGTGGTTTCCTCGTTAACAAAACTTCTGGTGTCTGTGTTATTTCTTTTCCGCGTTATATTCTGTTATATAATTGAAATATCACAGGTTGTGCGTTGAATCGGTCAATTGGTAAATCCAACCTTTTGTTGTTGATTGATCCTTGAACATTGGTCTTTGGTACCGTTCAAGTTAATTTCTCTTGTATTCAATTAGGATCGCAGATTTCTATTTGTTTGAGTAAGGATTGAATCGATAAATTGAGATATAACTCTTTGATATACTTTTTATTTAGATTGAGTCTGACTGTCTAGTTGATTCTCTTAAAATTATATTGGAGTTAGTCCATACAGATTGCTAAGCGAAATATTGAGTGAGGTTGTTAGACCCCCGCTTTTTCAGGGAGTCTGTCATACCAAATACTTCTGACTCTGCTGTGATATTAGAAATCGTGACTAATTCTAATCATGTTTCTCAAATGAAAACAGCTTCAGAAGCAAAATTGCAAACCCTTCCTATTGATAAAGAAGTGCTTGGTTCTTACACTATTCATGGATTTACCACATCTCATGGAAGGAAGAAATCTTCTAACGATGTTTCTAATGCTCAACAGAAGAGAAAACTGAAGATGAATGACAATTACTTTGGTCGTCTTCAGCACACCTTATATTTAATACTCAAAGGTGTAACTGACATTCGTATGTTTAAACCTATTGGTTTTAGTATTCACACTGTGAATTCTTTCAGGAAAGTCAGTTCAATATGCTCATCGAACGTAAGAACCAATTGTAGCATTAATATAAATCATTCAAGGAGATTTTAGAAAGGTTCTTCTCAACCTAATGTAAAGAATGATGTTCAAGATGTGAAAAATGTTCCTGTAGATGGAAGTAACAGTGGAGATATGAATGACAGCCTTAATCTGATAATTGAAGGATACAAGGATCTCTTGAAAAGTTTTTTTTTGCAACCAAGTTGCTTGTTACTCTTAGGCTCTAAATTTTCCTCTTGGGAGAATATAAAATTTATTGAGCTAAGATTTGTGAAAATATTTACTTAGCAATATTTTGATGTGAAAACAGTTTTTCCTGGATTGCCTTTTCAGTAGTTTTTTTTTTTTTTTGTGTTTTTCGTTTATGGGTTAAGGTTGTGTTCGCACGGGTACCCATGTGACTTGTCACAAACTATCTTTAGAAACCCTAAAATCCTTCTCCCTGAGAAACCAATTAAATACCAAACCTTTTAAGTTGAGTACGTGTACTCCAGGTTTTTTTGTTGTCAAGAATGGCGTCACCGTCTGGATCTTGCAATTTGGCAAAAGGTTTTCTTGATTAGGGTTTTGGTTTCGAGTCCAAAGGGAAGAAGAAAATAACTCTTGTAGAAGTTGAAGATCTCTCTTCTCAATCACCTGATATTTATTTAGACATTGAGGATGATGAAGAGATTTATGCTGAAGTAGTTCTTGATTTTATTAGACACTTTGAGGAAGCAAAACTGCAGCTTGTTGACACCATGAAGGGTCTTGATGCGTTACAAACTGAGTTGAAAAAGGTTAATTCTGACCTTGCTTTCATGAAGACACATGTTAAGGATCTTCTCAAAGAAGCGGTTGAAGCTGTCAATCACAAGCTCAAAGGCCTTGAAACCCGTGAAGTTTCCGAACGTGAACTTTGATTTAGCTTGTGATCGGTCTTTGTTTTTAGAGTTGTTTTATTTTTGTCTAGGAAACTTCTTATGAGAATTTATTCTTTTGTTTTAAGAAGGATAACTAGGGTTTGGAATAACAATTATTGTGAGTACACATAGCTATTGCCAATGATTTTCATCTTGCAATGTTTTTAGGCTTATTTAATTAAATTTTAAAGTTTATTTGGAAGATGATTTTGCAGTATTAATCTTTATTGGTTTTATATATTGCAAAAATTATTATGCGATATGTGTGTTTACGTCCGTGAAATATGATTGTACCATATATGTCAAAAGTTAAGTCTATTATATATCATTATGCAAATATTGATGGAAAATAGAATGAACTTTTGGTAACAAAGATTAAGTCTATGGAATCATTATGCAAAGATTGATGAAAATAGAATGAATCTTTGTATATTCTGCAGTATTGATCTTTCCCTGATCCACTTCTATGTGAAAGTTTTGTGCGGCTCTGTAAGTTCTCTTATGTTGAGCATTTCCGATTGAATTAATCATGGGTTCTCTTGTGGTTAATTTAATTGAGTTTTCTGGATACAAATTCATGTTTCATGCAATTTGTTAATGTCCAAAGAAATCCTTATTTTCTTGTAAAAGTAAGGTCGCTCTTGTTGTTATTTCGGGAATGACATTTTATGGGGGAGAGTTCTTAATTGAACTGGTGCTTAATTGCCAAATCTTTGTGGGGAGTGCGTCTGTGGAATATTGTAGGAGTTATCTTGTATCTTTATAAACTCCTTGATGAATACACTAAGTTTCGACTATGTGAAATCATCGAAACAAAGTTGATATGTTCTATTTTAGTCATGAAGTATATCTATGAGAATTTCATTAAGATCCTGCTAGTTTTCGTACCTTAATTTGCCAATTTATATTGACAAAAAGGGGGAGAATTATTGTGTAGTTCACACAACAAATACATATGGTTTACAGATCATTATGTAAGGGGGGGTGGTTTTCATTGTGAGATGAAGTATTGACTAAGGGGGAGTGATACATATCACCATATTATTGTTGTCAAAGTTGTGATGCAATTGGAATTTGACGTTGTGTAATAAAACTATGCCATTGTATAACAATACGAAAACATCATATATTTATATATTGTTATAGCTACGGATCTTCAACAACTATGATGCTGAATTGAACACGTTCAGAATCACTTGAGTACTTGGAAGTGACGAAGATTTCGAGTAATGTTGAAGAACCAAGAAAATCAAGCATTTGGATGAGAAGCTACAAAGTTTATTTATTTTGTAATCCATATGTATTGATAGTTTTGTCACTAAATTTAACAAAGGGGGATTTTGTTAGAGTACTGCTCGGTCGAACTCGCAAGCATTGCTATCTCAAGCTTGTTTGTCAAGTTTAGTTGTCAAAACTATAAGTCTTGATTTCTAGTCTACTTATATCTAAGTCACGGATTAGGATAAAAAGTATAGTTGAGCCTTAGACTTCACGGCGTTCATCAATTGAAGACGAGGAACTACTAAGGGGAGCTTGTGGAACTTCATCAACAAAAGGTATATGAAGACTTGAACTCATCTATCACTCAAAAGTCTATCTACTCTATCTCCTATTTGAGACAAAATTCGTATAGCTATATATACTTCGATTATACACATTTGATATTTCGAGCTGAGTTTAACTCGCTTACATATTTCTCAAAATATGTGTTGGTAAGCTTTCGCATTAACCAAGTTCATCTTATATTCTTGACGAAAGTCAAAAAATAATCATGTGAAAATTGCCTGGTAACATCTTACATGATTTGTGTGAGACAGTCATTTGATGTAGACTCAGAATGTTTCGTATTGATCTATCGATCATTTGAAAATTGCTTTGAAGCTAATAGTTTGTGTGAGACAGCTATTGTCTTCTTCTAAGAATGTTTCAATGATTGAACTGGGAGTTTAGAACAATTAACCATGATTGGATATAACACAGTATGCGTACTTGTGTGCTAACTGTTGCAAGTTATTCCAAGTCTGGGAACCATAGTATGCATACCCGTATGCGTACTGGTTAGTTAGTTGAAAGTCCAAGAACTTAGTTTGCATAACCGTATGCGTACCGACGTAAGTTCAAGTCTGGGAATTCAACTGAGTTTGGAGGTATGCGTACCCGTTCACATAATGGTGAACCCAAACTATGTCCGGCCACTTAGGTATGCGTACTCGTTTGCATACTTGAGTAGGTTTTGTTCTAAAATCGGTTTGTTCATGAACTAATACATTTATATAATAAGGAACGCAATCTTTTGAAAACCGTGGCTATAATGTTCATGAATTGTTTCGAGTGAATCAAAATCGATTTTGCTTCAATTGTGTCTTGTATAATTTTATGAGAATATAAACAATTGAACAACTCTATAACTAGTTTCATTTGAGTCATTTGAACTAGTTGTGATTAAGATGAAAAAGGTTGATATGAAAGTGTTCATATAGCTAACTTCGGTTAACTATTGTTGATCCAACAAGGTGTACACGTTTAGGTACGGTTACCAATATCTAAATGAAGTCACTTTTCATTTGTGTGTAACAAGATAAGTTCGATCTAACGGTTGAAAGATATTAGCTTGAATCTAATCAGGTTTTCATCTAACGGTGAATATTGAATGCTTTGTTACCAAGGTAACATTGATTGCAAACCCTGATTTGAATATTATATAAGGAAGAACTCTAGCAACTGGGAAACCTAATCCCCACACCTCCTGTGTGATACTAGGTGCGACTAGAGTCGATTCTCCTTTAACCAAGGTTTTTCTAAAACCATTATAGGTTAACGACTTAAAGACTTCATTGGGATTATGAAGCCATACCCAACTATTTTCTCTGTAGTTGCGTGTTCTGATCTAGATGTATTCTATCGTGATTGAGTACTATCTTCTCTAAGATTTGCTCGAGATTTAATCTCCGATAGACAAGATAAAAAGTAGTCACAAATATCTTTGTCCTATCATTTGTGATTCCACATTATCTTGTTTCGCTACCATACGATTAAGATTATTGTGAGGTGATTGATATTACTAGGCTGTTCTTCGGGAATATAAGTCCGGTATATCAATTAATTACTGTTCACCTTGATTTATCAAAAGACGAAATAAAACTCATAGGTATTTCTGTGGGAGACATATTTATCTATTCAATTGAGTTTTTTGTGTGAAACAGATTGGTTTATCAAGTCTTCGACTTTGGGTCGTATCAACTCTTAGTTGTGGGTGAGATCAGTTAAGGGAATCAAGTGCGTAGAGTCCTGCTGGGTTCATAGGCGTAAGGAACGCGACTGTACCTTAATCAGTGTGAGATTGGTTAGGGCTCAACTACATTCTAGTTCGAAGTTAACTTGGAGTAGGCTAGTGTCCGTAACGCCTTAATACAGTGTGGTGTTCAAATCTAGACAAGGTCCCGAGGTTTTTCTGCATTTGCGGTTTCCTCATTAACAAAATTTCTTGTGTTTGTGTTATTTCTTTTCCGCATTATATTTGTTTATATAATTGAAATATCACAGGTTGTGCGTAGTTCAATCAATTAGATAATCCAACCTTTGGTTGTTGATATAAATTGATTGACACTTGAACATTGGTCTTTGGTACTTTTCAAGTTGTTTCTCATAATAATTAGGCTCACGGATTCTATCTGTTTGATTTGCTGATTACATTGAGAAACAAAGATACAACTCTTGGATATATTTCCATTGATTGAGTCTGACTGTCTAGTTGATTCTCTTGGAATTATTTTGGAGTTTTTCCATACATATTTCCTAAATGAAATATTGGGTGAGGTTGTTAGACCCCCGCCTTTTCAGTTTATATAATTGAAATATCATAGGTTGTGCGTAGTTCAATTAGTTGATAAATCCGACCTTATTTGTTGGATATAACTTGATTGACACTTGGTCATTGGTCTTTGGTACCGTCCAAGTTATTTCTCATATCAATCAGGCTCATGGATTTCTATCTGTTCGATTTGCTAATTACATTGAGAAATAGAGATAAATCTCTTTGATATATCTCTTGATTGAGCTCGCTTTTAAGTTGGTGCTCTCGAAATTATATTGGAGTTTAGTCTATATAGATTTCCGAACGAATTATTAGTGTGGTTGTTATACCCCCCTTTTTCAATTGGTATCAGAGCAGGAAAACACGTTTAAGACCTCATAAGTATGTGTTTGTAGCAATCTGAATCTATGGACAGAAGTGATATCTCTATAAACGTACCGCAAGTCTTCGATGGCTCGAATTACTTATGGTGGAAAATTTCTATGCATTCCTTTCTACAAGCACGTGATTTTCAATCATGGGTTCGTGTTGTTAATAGCTATAATCCTCTAATGGTTACAGTAGACGGTGTAACTGTTGCAAAAGATATTGGTGAGTATGAATATTTCCAGATGCAAAGCAAAATTATGATGGATTAAATGCTATTATCCATGATATTACCCCAGATCTTCAGCACCATGTGACTACGTGCACTCGGTCTAAAGATGCTTGGGATATCTTAGAAACCGTATTTGAAGGGAATACCTCTAAAAAGAAAGCTAGGCTTCAAAACCTAAATTATGATTAGGAAAACCTTCGTATGGCTGATGAAGATTCATTTGATGAGTTTAATCACAAAGTGTCTGAAATTGTTAATGCATCTTTTGCGTTGGGTAAGACTATTCCTAAAAATTACATTATGATGAAAATTCTCAGATCGCTGCCAGCTAGATACGATTCTAAGAAACATGTCATCGTTGAGGGAAATAACCTTGAAACACTTTCCAGAAACTCACTTGTTGGAAATTTAAAAATACTGGATCATGATCAAAACACAGTTAGAACATCTGCGTTCAATGCTGTGACCAATATAAGTAAATCTTCTAACTTGTCTTGGGCTGATGAATATTGTCCTACTCATGTTGATCTTAATAGGTCATTGATTACACAAAAGATCAAGGATAGTGTGAAGAAAAGCAAAAGATCTGAGAAACAACACACTCTCTCTGATGCTTCAGATAATTCAATACAAGAAAAATCATGTCAGTTGGTCAATGATATGCATACTTCCGAAGTTTGCACAGAAATTTCATCTCTCACAGCAGAAACTTCTACCAACTCAAATTCTGATTTAGAATACGAGTCTGACACTAAGATTTTGGAATTCTTGGATAAAAATGAAGAAATTCACCAAGAAAATCTTCAACTAAAGATTTTGTTGGAGAAACTTGAATCATCACTTCAGGTGAAAAATCTTGAGATTGATTGTCTTAATGATGAATTCACCAGAACCCTATCTCTAAAAGAAAAAGAGATTGATACTTTTAAGTGTGACCTGCAAAGGTTGTCTGGAAGCTCTGACAAGATCTCAGCAATGTTATTTGGTTAGAAGTCCTTTGGAAACACAAATGGTATAGGGTTCAAAACCAAGACTGTGAGCACAAATAACTCCTTTGTTCCAGCCGGTTCTAATAAGATGGATGTAGAAGGTTGTGTGATAAACAGGAGGCTAATCGACAAAACAAAAATTCCTCTCTGAATTGTTTGTTTTGTGGAAATGCAAATCATGTTCAAAGTAAGTTTTGGAAATTCAAGAAGAACAACAAAAGAATTTCCAAGTTTCAGAATGACATGCAAAGGATGAATCTGGATTTGGGTAACCAACAGGGAACCTTTGAAAACAAGAAGAGGTCTAAGAGAACCAGAGTCAGACGAGGTAAGAAGTATGTTTATTCAACAAACCTTGGTAAGTCACCATGTGACACAAAAAGTGAGCATTCTGCTCACTTCATTGCTACCTAATTGTAGTAATGTTCTGCATCCTCATTATTAAATTGAGAATATGAGGATTGCATCAAGGGTGCTCAAGTCTGGTATAGTTGTTTATTTTTATCTTAGAATTCATATAAGGTTTTGTAAGTTAAGTTTTGCAAATGAATATTTTCTTATTACAAATAGATAATAGATCGTGAACCGTGAAGACTTTTTCAAAGTAACTATTAAAAAAAATAAACTGTTTAGGGTTTGGTTTGTCCAGTGCTCTATTTATATTCATTTGTGATCAAAATTCCCTTCAATCTTTTTTCTTTGAAAGACACAGATTCATGTATCCTGTAACTAGAGGCACCACAAAAAGGGATGCGGTAGAAGCAGTAAATGTGTATCTTTGTTAAGGAATCCAATCTTTATAAAAGAAAAATGAGAGGTCTACAAATGATGAAAAAGGTTCTTCCTCTAACTGTTTTTTTTCTGTTTGTCATCATGATAATAGCTTTAGGGCTATGGTGAAGGATTTCATCAAAAAAAGAAATGATTTAAAATCTCAAATCATTTTCTCTTTGGAAAAGATAGCTCACTACGAACAAATGTTATCTCTAACAAAGAACACCTTGTGTGACCTGAAAAGAGAACTTAGTGAGTTAACTGATATTTTTGAAGATCTGGAAGAATTGAAGGATCCCATAATCAATGGGTTTTTCAATAATGAGAAGGAATTCTCAGTAGATGCTCTGAGAAAGCTCTATAATGTCTTGGAAACTTCTTATGAAAATTTATTTTTATGTTTTAAGAAGGATAACTAGGGTTTGGAATACCAATTATTGTGATTACACATAGTTATTTCAACGATTTTCATCTTGCAATGTTTTTAGATTTATTTATTTAAATTCTAAGTTATTTGGAAGATGATTTTTGCAGTATTTAATCTTTTTGATTTTATATATTGCAATTGCTTATGAGATGAATGCCTTTACGTACGTGAACTGTGCTTGTATCTCATAAATGCTCAAAAGTTAAGTCTATTATGTCTTTATGCAAATATTGATAAAAGATAGAATGAACTTTTGAAAATTCCGCAATATTGATCTTTCCCTGATCCACTTCTATGTGAAAGTACTGTATGGCTCCGTAAATTTTCTTATGTTGAGCGTTTCCGATTAAATTAATCAATAAGGTCTCCTTGTGGTTAATTTATTCGAGTTTACTGGATACAAATCCATGTGATTTGTTAATGTCCAAAGAAATTCTTATTTTCTTGTAAAAGTAAGGTCGCTCATGTTGTTCTCTTGAGAATGACATCAAATGGGGGAGAGTTCTTAATTGAACTTGTGTTTAATTGTCATATCTTTATGGGGAGTGCGGCAATGAAATATTATAGGACTTATCTTGTATCTGTATAAACTCCTTGATGAATACACTAAGTTTCGACTATGTGAAATCATCGAAACAAAGTTGATATGTTCTCTTTTAGTCATGAATTATCTCTTTGAGAATTTCATTATGATCCTGTAGTTTTCATAACTTTGCCAATTTATATTGACAAAAAGGGGGAGAATTATTTGGTAGTTCACACTACATACATATGGTTTACGGATCATTATGTAAGGAGGAGTGGTTTTCATTGTGAGAGGGAAGTATTGACTAAGGGGGAGTGATACATATCACCATAGTATTATTTCAAAGTTGTGATGCAATTGGACTTTGATTCTATATAATAATACTATGACATTGTATAACAATGATTGAGAATATCTGTTTTCTTATTGTTATGGATACGGATCTTCAACAATAATGATGCTGAGTTGAACACGTTCAGAATCGCTGAAGTACTTGGACTAGCGAAGAATTCAAGGAATGTTGAAGAGACAAGGAAATAAAGCATGATGGATGAGAAGCTACAAAGTTTATTTATTTTATAATCCATATGTATTGATAGTTTTGTCACTAACATTGACAAAGAGGGAGATTGTTAGAGCACTGCTTGGTCGAACTCGCAAGCATTGCTATCTCAAGCTTGTTTGTCAAGTTTAGTTGATCAAAACTATATACTTGATTTCTAGTCTACTTATAGTTAAGTCTCGGATTAGGATAATGTGTAGTTGAGCTTTAGAATTCACGGCGTTCACCAATTGAAGACGGAGATCTACTGAGGAGCTTGGAGGAACTTCATCAACAAAAGGTATGTGGAGACTAAAACTTATCTATCACCCAGAAGTCTATTCTATTCTATCTTCTAATGAGATTAAGTCGTATATCTATATAGACTTTTACATTATACACATTTGATATTTCGAGCCGAATTTATCTCGCTTATCTATTTCTCGAAATATGTGTTGGAAGTTTTTTGCTTTAGCTATGTTCATCGTATTCTTGACGAGTTTAGTTGGAAACAATTTATTTGTTGGAAACTAAATGTTAAGTCAAAAATGATCATGTTAAAATTACCTTGAACATCTTACATGGTTTGTGTGAGAAAGTCATTTGATGTTAACTTGGGAAGTTTTGTATTGACCATTCGATCACTTGAAAATTACTTGAAGCTAATGGTATATGTGAGATTACCATTGTCGTCTTCTAAGGATGTTTCAATGATTGAAATGAGAGTTTAGAACAATTACCCATGTATGGATACAACACGGTATGCATATCGAACTGTTTTGTAATTATTCAGGTCCGGGAACCTTGTTTGGGTACCTAGTATGCGAACGGTTTTACCTGAGAAGGTCCGGTAGCCTTGTTTGCGTACCTAGTATGCGAACGGTTTTACCTGAGTTGGGTCCGGGATGGCTGTTTGCGAACCGGGTTTGCGAACGGATTTACATGCCAAGGTCCGGAGCTGCTGTTCGCGTACCTGGTTGGCGAACTCAGTGGTTAAGTTATAAAATCGGTTATGTATGATTCTCATACTCATAAACTAAAACATTTATGAATTAAGGAATGTAATCTTTGCAAACAATGGCTTAATGTTCATGAATTGATTCCTGTATAAGTACTTTGTACGATTACGAATCGATCCGATTTTGTTTTAATTTGTTCATATATATTTCTATGAGACAGTGAACAATTGAACAACTCTATTTGAAACACAATTAGATTCATTTGATTATCTTTCATGATTGATTGATCATCATACTTTATCTAAAAGTGTTAGATGAATATGGTTAAGACAAAAGTGTTCATATGGCTAACTTCGATTAACTGTTATTGAGCCAACTCAATATACACGTTTAGTTACGGTTACCCATATCTAAATAAAAGTATATTTAATTTGTGTGTAACAAGCTAAGACCATCTAACAACGGAGATTAATTGCTTAATTTCTAAGCAGACTTAGCTTGAAACTTAAATCAGGATTTCATCTAACGGTGAATATTGAATGCTTTGTTACTAAGCTATCTTAGCTTTGATTGTAAGCAACCCTGATTTGAAAGGCTATATAAGGGAGAACTCTAGTAACTAGAAAACCTAATCCCGACACTTTCATGTGTCCTAGTTCCAAACTAGAGTTGATTCTCCTTTAACCTAGGTTTTCCCAAAACCATTATACGTTAACGACTTGAAGACTTCATTTAGGATTCGTGAAGCCAGGTCCAACTATTTTCTCTGTAGTTGCGTATTCTGATCTTACTTGTTATATCGTATTGAGTTTTATCTTCTCTAAGATTTACTCGAGATTTATCTCCGATAGGTAAGATATAAAAAGTAATCACAACAGTTCTTCGTCTCAGACTCTTGTGATTCCGCAGTAACTTTTTATGTTAATCAGTTGGGTTATTGTGAGGTGATTGTTTTTTTCTAGGCTGCTCTTCGAGAGTATAAGACCGGATTATCAATTGGTTCCTGTTCACCTTGATTTCTATCAAAATACGGAACAAAAACCGAATAAAGAATAAACATATCTGTGGGAGACAGATTTGTTTATAAGTCTTTGACTTTGGTTAGCAACTCTTAGTTGTGGGTGAGATCATCTAAGGGAATCAAGTGCGCAGAATCCAGCGTGGTTCTAGAGGCGTAAGGAACGCGACTGTACCGTAATCGGTGTGAGACTTGGTTAGGGCTCAACTACATTCCATTCCGAAGTTAACTTGTAGTAGGCTAGTGTCTATAGCAGCTTAATACAGTGTGGTGTTCAAAGTTGGACTAGGTCCCGGGGTTTTTCTGCATTTGCGGTTTCCTCGTTAACAAAATTTCTGGCGTCTGTGGTATTTCTTTTCCGCATTATATTTTTTTATATAATTGAAATATCACAAGTTGTGCGTAGTTCAATCAGTTGATAAATCCGACCTTGTTTGTTGGATATAACTTGATTGACACTTGGGCATTGGTCTTTGGCATCGTCCAAGTTATTTCTCATATCAATCAGGCTCATGGATTTCTATCTGTTCGATTTGTTGATTGCATTGAGAAATAGAGATAAAGCTCTTCGATATATCTCTTGATTGAGCTCGCTTTTAAGTTGGTGATCTCAGAATTATATTGGAGTTTAGTCCATACATATTGCCGAACAAATTATTAGGTGTGGTTGTTATACCCTCGCTTTTTCACTTTGTCTTATGTATCATATTAGATGTTGTATCAAAATCCATGGTCTGGTATCCCAAAGTTTTTCTCACGTGATCTTGAATAACCTTTCACACAAATAACATAATCTTTGTTGAGATACTAGATATACTCCAAAATTTCTTCAAAAAGAAATTCATTGATTGTCGAATTTGGAGAAAAGTCATTAACCGACAATTTATAACATGACTTTATTGTGAATTTACCAATAAGATTTTGCCCATCATAACATATCATTTCTATTATTCTTTCCATTAATATGAATCGATGCGATAGCTTAGACAATATTTAAATAAAAAAAGTTGTAGCGAATCCATATGCTTGTGAAAAATCCGCGGAAAGATTAAATTATATTGAATAGGTACGAAACCTTATAAGAACAACTCTCATTATAATTGTATTGAATAGTTATAAAACCTTACACGGAATAACTCTCATAGAGATATAAAGAGAATTAAGGAAGGACCTTGTCAGTTTCACAGAACTGACAGTACTTGTATTGACTAAGTCGTCTACTTTAACTTTTACTAATACTCAAACAACATATTCCATTAAGGACCCAAAAGATTTTGATAAATTATTAAAGTATAATGAAATAACATACGGCATAGTGTAGATCTACTGAAAGAAAACAAGAAAGCATATAGAAAAAACACAAAATTATCTTATTGAAAATAAAACTATTGATTAATGTATCTAGATTTTTTTGGAAGAATTGAAATCTCAGATTTAAAACCGTATGAAGAAAACGAAAGAAATAGGTTGTATATAATTAAATAAAGAAAAGCGGTTTTGCAGAGTACATGGAAGTTTCAATTCATATCGTTGTGTTATTGAATTGGTGAATGCTATCGATGGACGATATGGAAACTTGCAAGAAAAATGTTATTCGACCATTTTTCCAGTTTGGATATTTAATTTTGCGATTTCAGGTGTTTATTGTGTTATATTTCAATGAAAAGAAGAGAGTCCCCAACCCAAAGCAATACAAGCCAACATAAAATAAAGACTAAAGAGATTAAGAAAGAGTCTCCAACACTAAGCAATACAAACACAGAAGGTATTCAAACATTACAGTACAAACCAAAAATAAAATAACGAGATTAAGAAAGCGATCGTGTTCCAGGAAGTGATAATGTAGAACTGGAGTGGTCTAAATCCAAGACTTCTCGTGAACTTATTTATTTCATGACTCCAACAGAAAAACCTTGCAACCTGAAATTTGGTTGTTGAAACCCAAATCTTGATCTTGAAATATCAAATTCTGTGAAACCTATCTGGTGTGCACCAATAACAGTAAAACACGAAGGCTTCGAATCTCCATCAATAAATGTGACACACTTTGACATCATCTTTAACCTCGGCAATATCCCACCAGACGACCCTCCACTGACTACGAGGGATAAGGGATTTTTTATTTTATTTCAAAATGTCCCTTTTATCTTCTAGCGGTACGCCTCAAATTAGCCTTTTCAAATTGTTTCACATCAAACACGATATTTTTTCTATTAAACAACTGAATTAATACTAATTAATCAGGAATACATTAGCCATTAACAAAAATAGTTGGATAATGGATTTTTTATTTTATTTCAAAATGTCAGGTATCCCTCAAATTATCTAAGAATCCAAAATGATTTGGGATGCAATAAAGCGTATCATTGTGTTATTTTTCTTATTTTTATTTTGATGGAAATAGTGACCTTTTATTAATTATATCTCATTTTGATTGAGGTTAATAATTACATTGAAGAGGTGGTAGACGGCGCATCTTTTTATTATTATTATTTTATTATTATGCATTATTATATAATACAATGATTCTTCACATATTTTATTGGTGGGTCCCTCCCTGAGGCTAGCAAGGGGCCACTTTATTATGTTTATCGGTTTTGATGGTGTTTGGTTTTCTCGGTCCATTCGACATTTTTTGCATATTGACACCTAGAATGTAAAACACTTTTTTTTTGGAACTACATGAAAACTAGTAACATGGAAGAGACTAACGGAGTCCTTTTCCTAACAAATGCGACATTTAATGCTCTGACGAATGTCCTGGTCATTCACCAAATTGACTTCTTGCACGTGCACTGCATTCTCTCAATTAACACATCGGTCAAATTAAGATTTTCGCCAATTGAATTCTAAAACCATATAATTTTATCTTATGCATCATATTAGAAGTTGTAACAAAATCCATGGTCTGATATCCAAAGTTTTTCTCACATGATCTTGAAAAACCTTTCACACTAATACCAAAGTTTTTCTCACGTGATCCTGAATGATTCACACAAATAACATAATCTTTGGTGAGATACTAGATATACTCCAAAATTTCTTCCAAAGAAATTCACTGATTGCCGAATTTGCAGAAAAGTCATTAACCGACAATTTATAACATGACTTTATTATGAATTCACCAATAATATTTCTTCCATCATAACATATCCTTTTTATAATTCTTTCCATTAATATAAACCGATGAGATAGCTTGGACAATATTTAAAGAAAAAAAGTTGTAGCAAATCCATATGCTTGTGAAAGATCCGCGGTAAGATAAAATTGTATTGAATACGTACGAAACCTTATAAGAACAACTCTCAGTAGAATTGTATTGAATAGTTATGAAACCTTACACAGAATAACTCTCAGAACTATATAAAGAGAATTACGGAAGGACCTTGTCAGTTACACAGAACTAACAGTACATGTATTTACTAAGTCATCTACTTTGACTTTTACTAATACTCAAACAACATATTCCATTGAGCACCCAAAAGATTTTTATAAAGCATGAAAGTATAATGAAATAACATATAGCATAGTGTAGATCTACCGAAAGCAAAAAAAGAAAACATATAGCAAAAACACAGAATTATCTTATTGAAAATAAAACTATTAATTAATGTGTGTAGATTTTCTTTATAGAACTGAAATCTCAGATTTAAAAACGTGTGAAGAAAATGAAAGAAAATAGTTGGGATAATTATATAAAGAAAAGCGGCTATGCAGAGTGGCTGGAAGTTTCAACTTGTATTGTTGTATTATTGAATTGGTGAATGCTATTCTCGATGGACGGTATTGAAACTTTCAAGAGAAATGCTATTCGACCATTTTTCCAGTTTGGACATTTAATTTTGCGATAGCAGGTGTTTATTGTGTTATATTTGAATGACAAGAAGAGAGTCCCCAACCCAAAGCAATAAAGCCAACATAAAATAAAGACTAATAAAGAGATTAAGAAAGAGTGTCCAACACTAAGCAATACAAACACAAAAGGTAATCAAACATTGCAGTACAAACGAAAAATAAAATAACGAGATTAAGAAAGTGATCGTGTTCCAGGAAGTGATAATGTAGAATTGGAGTGGTCTAAATCCAAGACTTCCCGTGAAGTTATTTATTTCATGACTCCAGCAGAAAAACCTTACAACATGAAATTTGGTTGCTGAAACCCAAATCTTGATCTTGAAATATCAAATTCTCCGAAACCTATCTGGTGTGCACCAATAACAATAGAAGACGTAGGCTTTGAACCTCCATCAACAAATGCGACACACTTGACATCATCTTTAACCTGCACAAGATCCCACCAGACGACCCTCCACTGACTACGAGGAAAGTTGAAAGCAACACTTGGTGGCACGACGGGTAATCCACTTTCAAACTCGGGAGGTATCGTGGATGACTTATAACAGGCAGTAAAAGGCGCAACAGAAGCAGCCATAGCAATATTCTTGCTTTTAGCCCATTCAGTATGAACCTTGATAAAAGCCTTGTAGATTGCAGTCTCCAGAGTAGTATATGGAGCTAGAATGTTGATTTCTGTTCCTCCAAATCCAGTTTCCTGGTTGATGGATAACAACTTTTCATCTATTGGTACTGCTTTACCATATACCTGGATTGATTTCAGATCAACATAATATCCAGCAGTCCTTACCGGGTTAATCAAGAGTGGGGTGTATTCTAAAACTCTATCTTTAATACCTCCCGAGGAGAAGTCAGAATGAATGTAAGGTCCACCCCCGAAATAAATCATACCGCTAGAGTTGTATAATTCCAGCGCAAATATACGAGAAAATTTCAATTGAACTGAAAATTGGTTCACTAGAGAAATAACAGATGTACGCCCAATACTAGCCACTCCAGTAGAACCCTTAGCAAGTCCACTGAAGATATTACTAGTAGTTGGACAACCGAATCTAAACCTGCTTGGAGATACAGGCGGTATCCCGTCACTATCAGGGTTAGGTACAACAGTCACAAGATCTGAAATGAGTTCACTGTTACCGGCAGCTCGAGTTACTGGGTTAACTGTGACCATGTTACATGCACTATTGTTATCACCACATGTAGTAGTGATTGGTCTGCTCCCTAGAAGGCACTGAGGTGTCCTGCAGTCAACTAGTTGGTATGACGATGAAGCTTTATTGCAACGGAGCCAGGTTACTACCCCGCCCATGTCGAGGACTAGATTTGCAACTGTTCTGGGAGTTCCTTGGTCGAGTTTGATCATGTATTGGAGGGTTGATGCATCTCTCTCAAGATCAAAGACAATACTGGCAGGCTGAGTTGCAGAAGAAGGTAACTCTATCTGAGCATTGGAGAATGAAAGAAACGCGAACAGAAGAAGACATTGAATGAAAGGAGAAGAAGCCATGAGATTTGAAAGGAGATGATTAATTTCTGATTGTGGTTGTGATGATGGAATGATATCTGGGAATGGGTTTACTTATAGACTGTAAGTCAAGACAAGTCTAAACAATCGGATTAGTGTATGCAAATAGTACGAATATTACAGTCAAGATGGTCTAAACATTCAATTAGATTATGCAAATAGTACGAGAATTACATGTGCGGAATAGCGGTTGATGCAAAAATTAGAATAGAGGTTGATGCACAACAATATATACTACTCTGAATTCCGACACTTTGCTCAACTTGTATTACGCCTACTCTTGAATAATCTGTAAAGACGAGCTAGTGGTAGTATTATATTCTCTCCGGCGGGTCATTATTAACACATAATATATGAGTGTGCTATTGGTTGATGCAAACGACAAGATTAAGCTTAGGCTAAAACAAGATGATGATTATTTTCATGCCCAATAATTATTCCAAAATTATCACAATCCGATGTAGTTATGTAAAGGGTGTAAATACCCTACAAATAGCGAGAGAGAAAAAAACTGTGTAGGGTGTAAAAATACATATTTCCAAACTTGTGAAGTTTGTATATTCCGAGAGCATTCTTAATATTCAAAGAAGCAAAAACAAATATCCTAACAGCATTCTTAATATTCAAAGAAGCAAAAACAAATATCCTAACAGGCTGTTTGGTAACTATTATTTTAATGGATTATCAGTTCATAATTTATTATGTAAATTATAATGGACTGTTTGGTAACTATTATTTTAATGGATTATCAGCTCATAATCCATTATGTAAATTATAATGGATTCTATATGCGTTTGGTAATCATTATAATAATTGTTTATTTTAATCATAATTGAAAAAATCCATTATTTCCATAAACCGGAAAAATTTGTTTTAAAAATTTATTATAATCAATTATTTTTTTAAAAACTCAAATTGAATTTTTTCTTCTTATTTTCTTTTCTCTAAACTATTAAGAGAGAGACCCAAAAACAACATAGGACTAAAAAAATATCCTAGATCATTGCTCTTTCCTCTCCTTTATAAGATCATCATTCTAAGATAATCAATTACTTGGAAAAAGTGTTTGGAAAAATTTATTTTGAAAATGATTATATCATAATCATAAATTTTACCAAACAAGGCCTAAGTAATCAGGGATGCAGTTTTTTGGGTAAGGTACCAAAGGGCAACAGACCTCTGCATTAACACTCTTCGAAAGTGACTCCAGGAATGCTATTTAGGTGGTGATTGTAATATATGCCAAGGCATTTTCCAATAGATTAATAAAGAATATCATCAACCCAGTAAGTAAAAACTTCTTTTACTCATTTTAAAGCATTTACAGTACAAAAGATTCAAGTTTTTAAACTTCTGTGAGGCTTACCTAAAAACTTCAACACAAACCGAAAATATGCACCCATGAATGTTGATAATACTACAATGGAAATGAAATCAGTCTTAAACTTAAAATGCAAGTTCGAGAGCAACTCACTAGTTACTGATTGACGATAACCAATTCATCTATTACAGTCATGAAATTTTACATTAGTCTTTTAACGAACGTCAGATTTTAAAGGTGGGCTATCACAAATTAGACAAGTGATCCATTTTTCTTCAGTTTTGGATTGTAACAGTAACAAACACATACACATGCAGCAACACCAATTATAGATAATTATCATACCAACAAGTTAATCACTCATATAGTCATATGTATTTGATTCTAATAAACAGAAGAAGCAGGAAAGACAAGAACGATAAGCTGCCTAATATTTCCTCAATATATTTTAGCTTAGAAAAAGCTATACCTCTTTGTCTAACAATAATTGGATAAGTTAAACGGAGATGGAAACTGCAATCCCCTCGAGCAAAAATAACATATTAGACGGTACCAAAATAGTGAATGACTGGAAACCAGACATGAGAAGGGAGATCTAAATTCGAAAAGAATAATATGAAAGAGATTTGATGATACCGTACTAAGGAGATTGTGACAGTGCCGATGATAATCCATTATACCAAACCAAAACAAGCTAATCAAACTAGTTTTTGTTGTTCCGGAAACTCTCTTTCATCGATGCAACTTTCTTCTTGCACTGAACCACAGTCTTACCTGGAACTGCCGCCGAGATACGTTGCCAACGCTGATTCGTTTCTTTAGGGAACGTTTTCAGAGCCTGAACCAAAGCCCTTTCCTGAACAGCAGACCATGCTTGCTCATTTACGCCCGAAGAGACCCCATTTGAATCTATTTCACTCTCAGGACTTTGCTGGCCTCCATTACTGACACTTGAGGACTTTTCAGGACTAACACTTTTGTGACCATTAGCTTCTGGACCATTAGTAGGACTACTCACTATCCCTTCAGATTCTTGCCTGGTGGTCAGTGGGGATGCAATTGATGGAGCCGCCTTTCTCTTCTCTAGGAATGAATCGAAAGCTTTTGCTGAATCGGGTTTTTGGAGAAGTACCGTCTTTGTTGCCTTAAGAATCTCGTCTACAGATCGCCCTGTACCAATGTACTCTGAGATAACCTCCCATCTTCTAGAAGTTCCTTTAGGGAACTTTTGAATTCCTTTTCTTAGGAGTTCAACCTCTTCTTTGCTCCAAGGTTTATCTTTCTTTTCATGGCTTTGTAATGGATTCTCCACCTTGACTTGCACACTTGAACCATTTGGAAGCTGGTTCTTCATCTCTACTTTCTCGTGATAACCATTTGGTTGCTGGTTCTTCATCTCTACTTTCTTAATATCAATGCACTCCTCATCAGTCCTTCCAAGGGCATCTTTAAGAAGACGGGCACAGCCACACGCTTCTGATTTTTGTTCAAGCTCACTGCAAAGACTCTTTAGCTGATCAATATCAAATGACATGCATAGACTCTCAACATCATCTTCAGTGACCTTATAAGAACATTCGGAAACCACCAACGCTGAAACAGTACGTAAACGTGCACGCTCTTTGCGCAAGAGCTTCTTTTCTTTCTCTTTTATCTTCTTCTGATTCGAAGCAGCCAGAGCAGCTTGCCTATCTTCTTCCTCTTTCCGAAGTCTCTCTTCTTCAGCTGCCCTAGCTGCTTCTTCCTCCTGCAACTTCTTCGCCAAGTACTTGGCTTCCTTCTTTTTCTGTTTCTCTGCTTTTTCTTCTTCCTTTCTCCGTGCAATTCTTGGATCCTTCTTGTAGGCATTGTCCACAAGAGACCGTACACGTGCATGTTCTTCCTTCCTTGCTTTCTCTCTAAGTTTTGAGTTTTGTCTCTCCATCCATCTCTTATCATCACGAGTCTCGGCTTCCTCGAGATCATACTCATCTGAATGGGGGAACTCCCTCCAGCTCTTAAAGCTGTACCAGAAATCATAGAAACTGTCCACTTCTTTCAGGGGACTGTTTTCTTCACCTAAGGATGGGACTGGTTGGATAACTGACCACCGGCCATTCCTCATAAAAGCTGGACCAAATACCTTAAAGAAGTTCTGAGAAGAACAATCAGCTGGGACTTCATCATCAAATTCATCGGTGGAGTCATAAACCCTTCTCTTCACTGGATCCATCAAGACTTCATAAGCTACCTGGATGGCCTTGAAATGGTTTTCTATATCATCTTTCTTTGCTTCCTTCGCAGCTTCAGTTAGCTCCCCAAGTAGAAGGGAAGCTTGCTTGTCAGGATGATGCTTCAATGCAGTCTCTCTGTAACTCTTTTTTATCTGGTCTTCAGTAGCTAGAAATCGTAGATGACCCAAACCCAACAAAGCATAGTGGTCTTGCTGATCCTTTCCGCTGCCAGATTTCTTTTTCCCTTTGCTGCTATATGACTCTGAAGATGCGAAATAAGACTCGCTTTGATCACTGGACACATTCTGATCATCTGCTTGTACTTCTTTTTCCTCCTTGCCAAAACCACAAAGCAGAAGCGCTGCTGAATGGAATGAATGCCCTGCTGGTTCACGATTTAAGGCTTTTGCAGGAAAAGCATTCGATGAAACATATATTGGTTGTCCATCAATGAGTTCATTTGAGTAACAAATAAGACGAAGCTTCGGTTGGGTCACCATTGTATTTGCAGTAGAGTCCACTAACCCAACAAAACCCCGCCAACTTCACAATGCCTTCTCAAAACTCAACCCCAGAACAGGAAAGTTCTGGTCCAATCTTTTTATACGAAACTTCCCACAAACTCCCAACTGCATTTATAAGAAAAGTCATCAGTTTTATACTCCAACTAAAAGTGTTATCATAAAAACATATCTAGCTAGAAGAAAAGCGAGCGTCATTGATAACGACAGTATACATTCATATGCTTAACAAAGAAATTTCACTGAAATGATACCAATATTAATATTACTGGTAAATAATGGGAAACTCCCGGTGAACAACTCCAAGTTCTTGGACTTGCTAAGTGAAACCAATAAGGTGTCATTCCTTTGAATGTTATGAATTTTTATAGAAATTGGAAAGTATATAGCATGCAAAATCTTCGTTGTAAAATCATAAGAAAACTATAAAAGAAAATCATAAGGGCATTTACAGGAACAACAATTTTCACTCCACACTAGCAGATGCAAGATATATCTCAACTCTATAAAACAACAAAACCTAAATCTCACAGCACACAACAATCTCAATCTCAATAAGAAAGTCCCACAGAACAATTAAAGAAGAAAGATAATCCTCAAGCCCCTGACCTCAAGAACAAAATCTGAAGAAGCAAGGAAGTTGATACAGGACATAGCTGAATAAGAAAAGTAATGACCTTTAAGCAAAATAAAAACTACTGGTAGAAAATAACAAGAAACAAGCCAGATTTTACCCTAAAGTTTTAGTGATCTAAATCACTAAGTGGAGCATGCTTCTGGCTTCCAAGATTAACACTAAAACCCCAAATCTCTACCACAAAACAACAAATCACAATCCATGAAATCAAACAGGAGTCTAATTGGTCCCTCTGCTAAGTTCAGTAAAGTAATACCTTTTCATAGACAACCAAATCACCAAAAGTACAAGATTGAAAGAAAAAAATTTAGTATCCGAATCTAAGAATATACCACTTAGAAAAAAAGTCTTTGTTCCTAAGATTTTCAAAGACTGAATAATACAATCAGGTCGGCATAGGATATACAACTCAAACGGACTGAAAAGTAAAGCTGATAGGAACAAACCCTAAAAAACTCGGCTGCTGATGCTGATGCTTCTGCTGCTACTTCCTCTTGAGAAACCCTTAAACCCTAACAAGTGCAAAATTGTTTGGTAAATCTCGGTTATGGCTTCTCTCTTCTCTCAATCAACTCAAGTAGTAATTTTGTTACTACCGGTTGGGTCGTTATACGAGAGAGAAACAACAACACCAACTCTTCCTTCTTCTGTGTGTTTTCCCCTTCTGGGTTTATAACCTACTTGTGACTCATTCCTGCTTAAATGACATTTTTGCCCCTGATAGTGACCGTATTTACAGAATTAACATGTCAAAACCCTATGCGCCGAGTGACATGCGGCGCTATGCCTTGCTTTGTTTTTCTCCCCTAAACCCTAAAACAAAATACATCATAATTTCCTGTTTAATCATTTTGAACGTACAACTGCCGGAATGAACACGAGTACCAACTGTCAAGAGGTCACACCACATCATCACCTAGGGCTAGGAGGACTTCACAGTAGATGAATCGGTCGTATGAGTCGGACGCTTCAAGGTCAAATAATCGAGTTTGACCATTCTCCGGGTCGAATCGTCTAGTCGTACGAGCCAACAAACCAATTTGGAACCGTACCAAAGTTTGAATAAAGAAATGGTCTAAAACCCGACACGAAGCCTGAAGAAGGCTTAAACGTTAAACCCTATAAAAATTCCCCGCTGCTGATCTCACACTCCCTCCTCCTCGATTTAACCTTCCATCGAACCCTAATCTAAAGGTATGTTAATCTCTCTTCCTCAATATTCAATCCATTGCTAAATATATATTTTTTTTGTAAAATTTCGTGAGAAATGATTTCATGTATAATTAGTTTAATGAGTAATTTCAGAATGTAAGTAAGTTTAATCATCAACACAACTTTGCTCATCAAAACCCCAAAAAGTGATTTCAGAGTGTACTGTTCTGGATTAGGTTATTGTGATTTTGATTACAAATTCCACTAGCTCCTTGCTATTTATTTATTTTTCTTGTTGTTGATATTTTGAGTAATTGAGTAAGTTATCAGGGTTTATAATGAGTTTAGGCTTTCTATATGTGTAGTAGTTGAATTTGATATTGGACATTTTACTTCAGGTGGATTTTTCTCCACTTCAAATTTTTTTGTTCTTATGATGTATGTTTAAGCGAAATGGGCACTGTTGGTTAGATCTCCTTTCTTTTCTTTTTTTAATTAGGCCAAAAACGATTAATCGTGTTAATGCAGCTTGGTACATCATTGGCTTACCATTTTGGATCAGATTTATTAGCAATGGTGATCACCAAATTGCATGTTTCGTTCCCTTTAGGAGATAGGGTACTCTTACATCTTAACCCTCTAGCTTTCCAATTAGTTAAAGACTCCATATTGAGGGTTGCTGTTCTGTAAATCATGATCTACTTCTTGAGCTGACAAGTTAAAGAAAGAATGTTACTTTGTCACCAGCTAACTGATGTCAAATTAACCACCATCGTCTTATAACAGTAGGGGCTGCTTAAATGCTAGCTCTCATTTACACTCATCTGATATGGTGGATGTATAATCTGGCATTTGCACTTTCTATATAATCTCAGCATCGTGGATTTAGAAATCACCAGAATCATCTCATAGCATCATATCAGTACAGAATGCGCTTTCTCCTATAAGTTAGCACTATAGGGTTTTGACACTTAAGTTAGCACTATAGGGTTTTGACACTTAACACACCAGCCTTTGTAAAAATGGATATGTGAATTTGAGGGAAAACCTGAGAAATCCATTTAGAAACAAGTAGGGAGAGTTTGAGTTTGAACTGTATCTTGCGCAAGTGAGTCTCGTTTTGAATCAAATTGTATGCAATACGGAAATGACTACAACCAGTTATAGGCCTTCGTCAACAGAGATGATCTTTCTGGCGAAGTAGATATTGAAATGCTAAAAAAAGGGATCGACATCTTTTTTTTTAAATCTTAGTTAACAAATTAATCAAGTATTTATACAATGATATTTACATAATTAGCTTTTGTTTTTGAATGACACCTTTGTAGTCTGTTTATCTGTATCTAATCAATGAAGTGTTATTGCAGGTGCAGGTAAGTGTTGCTACTTCGGTGAGTATCTACAGACAGACACAATCTTCAGCTAAACCCTTAAAATTCAACAAATTTCTGAGAGAGAGAGAGAGAGAGGTGAAGAGATGTTTCGGAGCAAGTTGACCTGTCTTCTTCGAAGAAATAAAACCATTAACCCATTCTCAAACGTTGGAACCTCCTCTTCTACGTCTAGGGTGTCAAATGAACCTTTTCGTCTCTCTCACATCTTATTATTCTCATCTAAAACCTCATGTACATCTTTCACCAGAAATGCCGCTTTCTATGGCTTCAGATCCCTTCACAAGGTTTGAATTATTTCTCTGTATGGACACACATTTTGATCTTGTTATATTTGCAAGTGGTGTGAATTATTCTTTTTATTGGGTGCTTAGGGTCTGGGTTTTAATTTGGCATCTGGATACTACTCTAACAATTGCCACTCACACATTAGACTATTTAAGCTCCACTAATGGAGGTTAATGGACTTCAATATGCAAACGTTAGAAAAGCTACGTAATATAGAACCCTGGCATTTTTCTTTCTCCTTGGAGTTCAGTATTGTGGCTTATGCAAAGCCTTGGATATTACATTTGTGATGCTCAATGCGGTCAGTGATCAGTCAATTACAACCAAACACTAAACTGGACCAACTTCATATACCTAGACCTAAATTATCAAAAAACTCAATATTCAATGCAAACTATCCTATAGATTTTTATTGGGATACCTATCTTTTCTTCAAAAGTGGTTTGTTTGTTTATTGTTTGATGCACAAACATTGTGTTACTAATTGTGAAATCACAGTTGACATGAACTAAGTTTCTTATTTTCTTTTGTAATTTCATTGTTTGGTTGCAATCACGTTGGTTATTTGTAGATTGTGTGTTTTTACAACATTCAAATTGAGTCTGTAGTTTTATTGTTTACCTTACATTCTTAAAGATATGCTAGCAAAATACTCGTTAAGAGAGTACAATAGTGCACTCCTCCTGATCCTGTCCGTTTAACATCCCACCCATATGTCCTGTTTAACCTTGCTTAGGTTTCCGTCTCTAGGATGAGGAGTTGCAACCTGTTCTGTTCTAAAATAGTAGCTTGCTCGTGCTCATACTTTTATACCAATAGTACTTTATTTAGTTTCTTAGCAGATGTTCCGAAAACTGAAAGACATTAATGTGCTTTCAGGGATTTTCTTTTCCATCTTCCAGGAGAATGTGCACAGCTGCTTCTATCTCTCCTTCAGCTAAGGAAGGAGTAAAGTTTCTAGTAACTGCAGGACCTCATGCTCAGAAAATGGTTGGGATTTGGCTTTTTGGCTCTGCTGCTTGGGTGTTTAGTATGGTGATACTTGGTGGGGTTACACGACTGACCCGCTCTGGTTTGTCTATGACTGACTGGAAATTCACTGGTGGTCTCCCTCCTATATCTGACGAAGAATGGCTGGTTGAATTTGAAAAATATAAGCAGTCCCCTGAATATAAGCGGTTAGTCTTTTCATTGCCATTTTTTCCTTTTTTTTTCTTTTCAATCTAGCATTGCCAATGAAACCTTTGTTTCCTGTAAGTTGCAGCTGATACGTTTATACTTATTTCCCCTCCAAAGAAATCCGTATTTTTGTTTGTTTTCACCCTCAATGATTCATTTTTGTGTAAAGTATCTCCTGTCAAAAAGAGCTGTGTACTTGGTAAAAATAAACTAGAATACATATGGGTAATCCATAACTGAGTTGTATAATTTCACGATGTCATGCTATGTCAAGTGGAACTAAGAGATTTACTACCTTCTCGTTTGACAATCTGCAGTGTAAACAAAGGGATGAATGTTGAAGATTTTAAATTTATATATTGGATGGAATACGCCCATCGTATGTGGGGAAGGGGTTTGGGTATCATGTTTGCTCTCCCATTTTCTTATTTTGTTCGTAAAGGATACATGACTGTCCAACTTGGTGTGAGACTCTCAGCACTATTTGCACTTGGTGCGGGGCAGGGATTAATTGGCTGGTGGATGGTTAAAAGTGGTTTAGAGGTAAGAAGCATCATCCAGAGCAGAGTTGAAGTGACTTAGTATCTTTTTTTTTAAATCTTTTTTTTTTTCTTTCTGTTGCACCGATAAGTTGGCACTACCTTTTTTGTTGTAGCTAATCAGTGTTCTGCCGTTGATTGTTAGTTAGTGGAAGTAACAAATTGTACCTGTTTATGTAGGAACCTACTTCTGAATATGTGCAGCCAAGAGTAAGCCCTTACCGCCTTGCAGCTCATCTTACATCAGCATTTGGTATTTATTGTGGCCTTCTCTGGACTGCTCTATCAGTTGTCATGCCTGAACCACCTAGTGATACTGTAGCTTGGGTTCGTGGGGCTGCTAAAATTAGGAGACTTGCCATCCCCGTAAGCTTTGTTGTTGGAATTACTGCGATTTCGGGAGCCTTTGTTGCAGGGAATGATGCGGTACAAAGAAATCTCTGCTTATGTTCTGTTCTCATCCTTTATAACTGTATGATGGATAAATCTGGCAGTGCTTGCACAAAAACATGCCAGCTTAATGAACTTTGTTTTTCTATGTCAAGCTTCTTCTTTCCAGCTGAGACTTCTGATTACTCAATTTGTTTGCTTGTTTTATACGGGTCAACTCATGCTTGATTGCTGTTTGGCAGGGTCATGCTTTTAACACTTTCCCCAAGATGGGTGATACATGGATTCCAGAGGATATCTTGAGTATGGAACCAATAATGCGCAACTTTTTTGAGAACACTGCTACTGTGCAGGTAGCTCTTCGTTTGCCTCAGTCATGAAATATATTACTTGTATTACATTGTCATTTCTGTTGTTTGTTTGTGCTTCTTCTGTGCATATCATTTCTTAGCTGATGACATTGAGTCAGGCCTATCTGGTTGCATAATTCATATATTATTAGAACCAATTTGTAAAACACACCCTCGAAGCTTCTTCTTTAACAGCGTAATACATAACTGTACAGGGAAAGTGTTGATGAATAGTAGAAAGAGGATAATGTAGTCTGATGTCTCTAAAAAACAGTACAGCATTTTTACCAGCATTCGTTGTATCTTGACATTTTACAGTTCGATCATCGTGTTCTTGCAACTGCAACGTTGCTATCAATTGGTGGCTTATGGTGGGCTACACGAAAACTGGACATACATCCTGCTATACGCTCGTTAGTTGGGAGCACGGTGGGTATGGCAGCTCTTCAGGTAACTATCTATCTCTATTTGATCTTGTATAGTTTGTTTTCTGGTTTCTTTTTATCCTCTGAACATTATTAGCGAATGTTATAGCTTTGATAATTTATATATCAGAAGAACTAAAATAGCCTTGATGATTTCGGAAATAGGCCAATTATGGTGGTTATAATATTCTATTGAGGTAATTGCTGCAGGTCACTTTGGGAATTTCAACACTTCTATCATATGTTCCAGTCTCACTTGGCACTGCCCATCAAGCTGGAGCATTGACTCTGTTAACACTTATGATATTGTTGAGCCATACAGTTAGAAAGCCATCTCCAATCCTTCTAAAATCTTTAAGTTCTTCAGTTGCAAGGACAGCTAATGCTATTAGGTCATAGATTCTGTTTCCTGTGAAATTATTCATAATTTTGTTATAGCAGTTTGGAATGTGATCTAGCTTCATAAGTTTCGATATCTCAGTAATCAACCCACTGATTGTATATTATACGAGAGAATAGTTTTTTTACCCCTCGTCTTGGGTTTCATATATGTAATAAGGGATTTTTGTCCCAATTGATTAAACTTTTTCCGGTAGGATCCAGGCTACTCATTTGGATACTGACTGTTACTTTTGACTATCGTTGCTGGCGGTCTCGGTTTGTCACGTCATTGTCAATGGTGGCTTCGGCTTGTCATCATCCGAAGCCCCCATTCTCATGTCTTCGGCTCTAGCCAAATCCGTGTGCTTACATTAACCCCCTGACTGTTTTGTCAAGACTTGTAGGCTTGACAATCAGTCATAGTTCGTGTTAGAATGCATCTTTGGGGTTATCGGTTCAATGTGCCTTCTTGTCTTCCTGAAGGCCCCTTTTGGTCGCGACTTCGGGTCTGGATATTGGAGCCCTCTTTCTCTTCCAGTTTTATTCTTTCTTCCTCCTTGTCTCTTTTAGGATAGCGGTATCATCTCCTTGCCACATCCTCTTACCTCTTAGGCCTTAACCGGCAGTTATTAGCCATAAGGCGTGATCCTTCTTCTGCCATTTCACCTTTCCATTAATTGTCTGACACGCGTGTTTTCTCCTCAAGCGTTCCGACCCTTCGTCTTTCTGGTATCTTCGCGTATAAAATCCTCTCCTTTCATTTTCTTTCCTTTATTTCTCTTTTCAGTAATTTTCTTTTCCTCTCTCTTCTTCTTCTTCTTCTTCTTCTTCTTTCCTTCATTCTTTCCCTTTTACCGTCTTCAGTACTTCAATTGATCTCGGTTTCAAGATGGAACCACAGATGTCTGGTGCTGGTAAATCGATATCTGCGGAGGATTCTGCGGCCATGAGAAAAGCTCGTTTATTTGGTGTAGAATCGGTGGATAGTCCTAATTCTGGGTCTGTTTTCCAAGACAGATTCATCCCTAAACTGTGTGCCACGGGATTCCATACCATAGACAACAGTTCGATGTTGTTAGCCCCCGAAGTTATCCCCCCTAGAATACTCACCCTTGAGAATTTTCCTCGATTATGTATTGAGTGCGGGGATTATCGAGAACCTCCCATAGAGTTTGTTTCAACCACTCTCGTGAGCCATGAATGGTCTTCGTGGAAACATTACATCCTGTCGAAGCCACACCATTTACAGCGCATTCTGGAACTAAACATTGAGCATGCTCTAGAACTATCCGCTCATCGGAGTATCTTTCATGCTAACAAGGCCCTTTCTTTAGCTTGTCTTTGATGGGTTGATGGTGTGCATACCTTGATTTTTGCCTGGGGGAGGCTTCTCCTACATTGGAGGACGTCGTTGCCCTCACAGGGTTACCCATTCACAGTTCTCATAGTTTTAAAGAGGCCGACCCCGAAGGTGCCATGACTGATGCAGATTCGGAGTTGTACAAAGTGTTGGTGGGAGTTCGAAAAGCTATAGCTCGTAAGGTGAGTACTGACGCTGCCGCGGGTTCAGTTAAGGAGGACAAGCGTGCCTCTCTTTCGGGTTGGATGAGTTATTGGGCGCCTCGTGTTACTGAAGCAATTAGCAAGAAAGAACTTCCGTCAGTTGTGAAGTCTTATGACCCTCCATCTCACGGGCATAGTGATGATGTAGAGCTTGCTGCATTCTTGATATATTGGTAAGTTCATGACCTTTTCGAGTGCTCACCGAAAGACACTATCCGGATGACATTCTTCGGATGGCTGTCAAGATGTCAACGGGTATTACTTATCGGTTGGCCCCTATGTTTTTAGGTGGAGTGTACCGTCATTTGGATATGCTTGTCTCAGATATGGAGATCGTAAATAGTCATCAGCACATAGTTAAGAGCTATGTTCCCATCAGTTTCATACAAATGTGGTTCTGGGAGCGGTTCCCTGCTAGTAGGTCTGATGTTCATGATTTAGTTGTGAGGAGAGATAGTGTTGTTGGTACTTCTAGCCGACTCCCCCCTGCACCAGTTCGTCATCCCCGTACTTCCTTGTATGAGAATAAGCACATCAAGAAGGCAAGCAATGAGCTTATGTGGATAGTGGATGATCTGAAGTCGTTCCGAGCATGCCCGTATGACGATACTCCCAGAGGAGCATTATTTCTTGGTCCTAGCTTCGTGTTCCTCGATGATGTGTTAGACTCAAACAGTTCAACTCTTGATGACGATGAATGGGATTTTTTGGCAATGGTGACTCCGGGTTTTATACCTGGGTATTATGAAGGCAAGTTTTGTGTTGTTGGTTACAATGTGGACAGAATTGCTAGGCAGTTGGGCTATGATCAAGGACTGGTTGCCATCCAAACTCCACTGTTCCCGGAGGGTAGAGATCTGATGAAGGACTGCTATCGTCGATTTGTTTTTAAACCCGATGAGCCCAGATATTGTTGGGATCTCCCATTTCATCTATCAGTTCCTTCTTCGAAGAGGCCTCCTATTTTTTCGCAGTCTTGGCGTACAAATTGGTATGATGAGTTGACGTGAATGATTGACTTTGTTTGCTCTGTCGCCGATCCCGTGGGCATAACTAGTCCTCGTTCCTTAAAAGCCCGAGGACGGATCAAGCTTGCACCCGAAGTTGCTACTGCGCATGGGATCAAGCCCGGGTCGAGAGGGAAAGGTATTGTGGATTCGGCTCGGAAAGGCAAAGAAGCATCTTCTACTGTTGTTGTCGAGGTAAGTTTGTTGTCGTTGTTTAAAATATCCATGATGTTATCTGGACTCCGTTGTTTGGTTGTGCTTGATGCGGAATTGCTTTTCCTTGTGAAGCCATCAAAGCGTACTCGGGTGGTAATTCGAAATAGAGGGGAATCGACATCATCATCTGATGATCAAAGAAGGAAAGAAAATGAAAGACATGATTATGTAAGCTTTATGTACTGGTCCGTGATTGTCATAAAGTATCTATGAATTTTGTCGGCATGTTGTCCACATCAGCTGCTCTCAAAGTCTTATAAATACGCTTTTCCTGCTTGTTCAAAATTCATTCATTTGTATTGAGCCTCTCTCTTGTTTTGTTTTTGATTATCCAGTTGGCGGAGCAGTCAGTCCCCAGAATTCCTTCTCCGGTGTTGGTTCTCAGGTAAAATGTTTCGATTTTCATTTTTCAGCTAAATTTGTAATTTTGAGTGGTTGTTAAGACATTGGTCTGGCTTATAGGGTATGAACATGGGGCGTTCAGAACATCTAGGAGAGCAAACCAGTTCAAAGAAAATGAGGCATCCGAGTGGGCATGGTGGTTCCGGCTCGAGGTATCCCGATACTGTGTTGCCTCTTGCCATCGGCAGTCCTAATTCTTTATTCTGCCAAGCGACTTAGTTCGATTTCAAAGGGAATGTGGCTGTTGTTGCGGCTATTTATGCTCACTTTTTGCCGGTTTACAACTTCCCTGTTGCTCCAGAGTTTAAGGATTATTATAAGGAGGTTGTGGAGTAGCATGGGCATGTAGCAACTACGGAGATGCTTTCGGATCGAGATAACTTGATTTCCAGTGTATCCGCTTTGGTTTCTGTGGCGAAAGCGATGGCCGAAATTGGTGATGAATGTCCTTCCGAGACAACTCTCGAGACATGGAGGGGAAGCTTCGTTCTGCCGAAGCTGTTGAATTTCAACATGGGTTGGATTGAGGAGTTGTTCAAGGGTTTAGAGGAGAAAAGGGCGACTCGACAGTTGGTTTTTCCTGCGCGAGATTACCAGTTTGAAAGAGGAGATTAAGGTGGGGGCGCAGAGGTTGAAATAGCAGCAAAAAGAGCAAATTCGTATAACTTCCGAGGCATCTAGGATTGCCGCAGACGTTGCAGCGACCTCGATGAAGCTGAAGTCAAAGCAAAAGGAATTGGCGGACAAGGAACTTGAGTTGGCTAGTTTTGCTTAAGTTGTTTGTGATTCGGCTCATCTACTCTTGTTTTGCATCTTCCCCTCTTGGGGATATTGTATGTTTGGAGATTTCTTCCTCTTTTCTGAGAACAGAGCGTATTATGTCTGCACTTGTTTATGTTGTGTTGGAGGACTTCATTGACTCTTGTTGCTTTTATTTCGTCTTTTCTGTATTGCATTAGATTGCTTTTGCTAATCTCAAAGTAATTATCGTCTCGATCATTGTGTTGAAGGTATAAAATATATTGATTTTTGTCATTTTGGTTGTTCAGCCTCTTTGATTTGCTCTATTTAAGAAAAGATATGTCAAACTGTATTCGGTTGATCTTGGAGGTATCAATGCTTTCTAAGATGAGCATTATGTTACAGATAGCCCTTGGTTATTTCGAGCTTGTTACAACTGACAATCAGGAGTGGCTTGTGAGTTCGAAAATGTTCATGACGAAGGCATGGCAAACCAAGACAGTTGCAGATGGATAATCTCCGCCGTGAGCGCAAGGCGCAGCGGATAAGAGCTTCTTTCCTTGTTCAGGATATTAAGGTTGCTTTGCATCGCTCAAGGAGTGCTTTATCTCAAGCTCAGTGATTGAATTTTAGATAGTGGTAAGAAATGAGGTTGTCGTTCACTCGGATTCGTAGAGATTAAAGTTTTTAAAAATACTAAATAAATATATACAAAGACTATTAACAATGGGCAAGAGGTACTGGGACTAAGGATTTAGCCAATCTTTATAACATAAGGTTCACTTATTTATTCTCAACAATTTTAGCTAAAGAAATATAAACATGGACTCTATTTTTGCCAAGGTAGATTCTCAAAACATTGATTATAAATGTTAAGCATGGGACATCAAATCACCTAAGCTAAGCATGACCCATCTAATCAAATGACAACCAATTTAATCAAATCATATTTCAATTAATTTTAATGCAAAAGTCATAAAAAGAATAAAAATAAATTTACCCATGTATGAAGTTCGGCCTCCTCCGTCGTCCCAGTGTTGGGGTTTAACTCATCATGTCGAAAACACACTCAAAATATGTATTCATGGCTCAAAAAGTGTTTACAAGAAGAGAAAATAATGAAACAGGAAATCTGCAACAGCACAGGTGCGTTACAGACCGACTGTTTCAACTCTCAACTGTTATGATGAAGATAATCGTTACAAATCTGAAGATAAATGTTGCAGAAGAGGATGAAGAAACTGTTACAATGAAGATAAATGTTGCAAACCAGTTGAAGAAACTGTTATAACGAAGATAAATGTTGCAAACCAGTTGAAGAAACTGTTACAACCAGTTGAAGAAACCGTCGTTGTTTCCCTGTTCTTCACGAGCAGCAGCAGCAGCAGCAACAACAACAGAGTTCTGAAAACTCTTGATTCACGCCTCCTGAGCTCTCCTCTCGACCCCAAACTCTCGACACCCCTTCTATGTGATCCTAGGAACCTATTTATACATCATTGCGACATTGAATCTCCTCCATTAACTACAAATAATCTTCTTTTACTCGGGTATATTTTTTTCCATTTTTTTCATTGATTTTGATTTTCACGCATCTGCAGCTGTATTTATTTCCTTCTATACCTTCTTCACGCTCTATAATATCGATTAAATCTTCCAAACACGTGCAGTACACGTTTAAATTTCTCACAACTCATGCAAGCTCATGTTTTCCCTCCAACTCCTTGTTTGGATTAAACCAAGTTATCCAGCCAAATTTGATCGATAAAATCACCCATACTAGCTTTCTATAGTCATATCACGTCTACCCACTAAGTTTAAGGGATTGAATCTCACTAAATCACGTCCAAACATCCAATCGAAATTCTGTTGTTAATGAAAATATTTTCCCGCCAAAATTCATTTTTTGAATTTGAGAAGAACATGTCCTCCCCCTAATCCTGCACGGGTGTCCCTTTAGCACTTGTCTTATGGGGTGCAAATAGTAATTTTTGGGCGTAGATAGTAATTTTTCCAGGGTTCCTCCGACACATTTCTGGGGTGCTTCCGGTGCATTTCTGGGGTGCCTTTAGTACTCTATCCTGGGGTGTAAAACACCACTTTTCGAGCCAATTTCGCCGCAAGAGCTTATTTCTCTAAAAATACCTACAAAGACATAAAATAACAAAATAAATACAAAATCGAACACTAACAATATATACAATTGAGACATATTAGACACAATAATGCGTCTATCACTCAGGCTGAACTGGCTCTATATTCCTAGTTCTTATATTTATAGGATTTCGGAACCCATCGATAGTTGGGTGAATTGTAATTCGTAGTTTTAGAGTTTAATCTTTCACTTTGAATTGTTGTGTTTCATTCGTTTCTATACAAGTAATGAATTTCCTCGTTTTCGAGTTTAATTTCCGATTTTAGTTTAGATTCGGACTCTTTTGATTGCAGGTTTTAGCTTTGAAGCTTACGTTCTTTGAGACGTAAAGTTGTAATTAATGTGGTATCATCGTATGGTACTGGACTCGGGTCATTTTATTTTAAGTTGCAGCCTCGAGGTCCTGCACTTGTTTATGAATTTAAGTCATGTCAGATATCGTTGTATGATGTTGATCTAAACACACATCATTGGACTTGGGTTCTTTGTGTTTTGGATTGTAGCTTCGCGGCATGACATCTTTTAGGTCTGAGTCATATCCGATGTCATGTGCATCTTCTGTATGAGCTCGATTTTGGTGTTTGATATCGGATTTAGAATTCCTCTTGTTTTGAGTTGTAACCTCTGGGCTTGTCATCCTTTTAAAATCTAAGTCACAAACGATGTGGTATACATCTTTTGTATGAGCTCGAGTTTGGTGTGTGTGATTAAGTTGCAATCCTTCTCGAATTGAACTTATGAGGATAAGATTGTTCGTTTACGAACTGTTTCACACTCCTTTTGGTATTTCAGTGTACCGCTGAAAGTGTAATTAAGAAAAGATTGAAAGTTAAAAGATGAAGCCTGTTTTAAAGTGGCATTGTTGCTTACATAAGTTGGTATGGGTAGTCATTCTTCTGTAATCCCCATGCAGTCCCCTCCTATTCGGCATGTGTCCCTGGAGGTCTTATTGGAGGCTGTATTTCAAGTATTTCTAACTTTCGAGTTCAGCGTTTGTAGACGTATCCCCCGTCTGGGCGGGTGATTTTCCGGAATTGTCTTTGCTCATCTTTGTGGACTTATGCTCGCTTAATTGAGCTTCCTTCGGCTGGATTGGCATATGTGGTCTCCCAGTCAGGAATTGGTGTTGAATAAATGTGTGTGACTACCTCACTTGGTTCACTAAGCCCATTGTAGAAGGCTTCTTCGGCCAAGTGCACTTCCTCGGTGGTGAAGGGATCTACTGAGGCAGAGACACGTTTTTGTTTCCCCTTGAGGATGAACTTAATACATTGATGGTAAGTAGAAGGTACAATTCCGTGTTTGTGTAGCCAGGGCCTGCCTAAGAGCAAATGGTAAGATGAATGTACGTTCATGACATAAAATGGTTCACTGGCTCAGATAGGGCCCACTTGAATTTCTAGTTTAATGGTGCCGATGGTTTGTTGTGTAAGACCACCAAAACCTTAAATTCGAGTAGAAAATTTGTTGATAGCTTCTTCTTTAATTCTGATACTTTCGGCAATGTGCAAAGGGATTAAGTTGAGTGACGCCCCCGTATCTACAAAGGCTCTCTTAAATTTGTGCTTGCGGATTCCTGCAGTGACGTATAGTGGCCGTGTATAGTCGCAGTCTACTGTTTGATCCTTCTCCGAAAAGGTGATGATGTCAGTGGGTAATGGGTATTTGCAGTCCAAGTACTGATTTACTCCCTCATTTGCTGCTATTTTGGTTAGTATGACTGTGACACTTTGACGTTGTTCATCTGTGAAATTTAGTGTGTTAAAGAAGTCTGCAAACAATGGTTTCTTCGTGACGGTGGTTGCAATATATTCATAGTTGTCTGCTTCGGACACAATGCAGACTTCCTCAGTCACATCTGCGGCTCCTTCGTGTGTGATCATGAACACTTGGTTTGGTAATGGATTCTTTTGAATGTGTGTGTCGGATCCGAAATCAATCTCTCCTCTTTGTTGTTTGTTATATATTTTCTATTTAAATGTTCGACAGTTCCTTGTTGCGTGATCGAACTTTTGGTGATAATGGCAGTATCTAGCATGACGTTTGTCTTGTTCTGTCGGCTCTTTTGCAGGAGATGGAAGAGTTTTATCGTCGTCTTTTCGCCATTCTTCCAGGAGTTCGATAGCAGTTTCTAATGGACATGGGAAGTCGGGTGGTTCCACTATTTCGTCAAATGAGTCACTGCTCCTTTTGTATCCTTTTCCCTCTCTGAAGTTTGCTGACCGCTTTCCTTATCTGGCATTGCCCTCTTCTTTAGCATAGGCCACTGAGTGTCCCCATTGTTTAGCTCCTAATATTTTGAACTCTGCCGCATCGTCGGCTCGGGAACATGCATCTTCGAAGTCCGCGAAGGTTTCCAATTTGACAGAAGCTAAGATGAAACTGAGCTCTGTAGGTAATCGACTGATGCCAATCTTAACTAGTTCTTTTTCGGGAATTTTTACACTGCTACGCAGGCACTCTGCCCGAAAACTTCTCGCAAAATCCAAGTATTTGCTACCTGGTTTATACTTGTGGCTGCAGATATCAGAAATTGTGAGTTGCTTTTGTCGGGAATAAAACTTCTTCATAAATTGAGTATGCATCTCATTCCAAGACGAAATGTTATTTTCTTTTAATCCCACAAACCATGTGAAGGCTGCACCAGTAAGTGATTTGCCGAATTCTCTCAGACAAATGGAATCATTCGTGGCATACTCGTTCAGACTCATGAGGAAACAAAAGACATGTTCCGTTGCATTTCCGGAACCATCGAAGAGTTGGAAATTGGGTTGTTTGTACGTTACTGGCATGGATTTGTCTAGTAATGCATGGGTGAAAAGAGATTGCATAGCATAGTTTGTTGGGGGTGGGGTTAGCCCATAATGTTCTTCTAGATATTTAGCAATGTGTTCTTCCGCTAGCGTGACATGGTCTTGTTCCTTACTGGTTTGTCCTTCTGAATTTCGAGAACCTTCCTTTGGTGCTTGGACGGTGCATGGTGTCTCGCTACGTGGGGGGTTTTGTCTGAAAGACGAGAATCACCTGTCGAAAGAGTTTCGTTGGTTTCTACTTTGTAATAAGAGGGGATGTTGTGGTACCCCGAAAGGGTCAGGATCCTCATCACCTCCTTCAGGTTGAAGTTCAGCTAGTCTGTCCATTAAAACCAATCTTCTTTTATCCGAATCTGCCAATTCCCGGCGCATCTGTTGTATCTCGAGCTGTTGCGAAGTAGGTAAAGGTTGTTCTTGTACTTGTGTACTTACTCTATCCATCCCAGCTTGTGGTTGTGAAATCTCTTTGACATGCCTTGGTACAGCTCCAGGCGCGTCCGACTGATTTACTCTTATTTGTAGGTTTTGACGTTGACCCCCTGAATCTTCCATTAATGGCATTCCGAACTCGGGGTTTGCTTGTTGATTATGTACTTCATTAGGACCCGGGGCTGTCATTAGTCCTTCCACGTTCTTAGCGGGAAGGTCCGGTCTTGTGACATTGAGATTTCCTGTTACCGATGACTCCATCAGTTTGTTTTTGTAGTGGTAATGAGGATTAGTCCCCAGTGAAGTCGCCAAATGTAAACACCCTTAAATTATCATAGAGTAATGTGGAGACTAATCCCAATACACAGTACAATTCTCTGAAAAGCTTTGTCTCTCTCTGAGGGATTGCTCTGCTTTTATAGGCAAAGCCTGATATGGAAATACCGTACACGTGTACCCTAGTACCTTTTCTAGTAAGTCTTCTGTCATTAGCCGTACAAGTGTACTATTACAACTGGGGTTATTTGGGCAACCGCTAGTTATCTTCTGAGGGCAGCCCACTTGCACCACGTCATCGTTGTTGGCGGTCTCGGTTTGTCACGACATTGTCAATGGTGGCTTCGGCTTGTCATCATCCGAAGCCCCCATTCTCATGTCTTCGGCTCTGGCTAAATCCATGTGCTTACACTGTACAAAGCCAAGGCAATTGAGCAAACATTAGGTTTTAGATGAACCAATACAACATCAAAACGAACCAAGAAAATCATTCAGAGTTTCTGATATAACCAACACATGGCATTTAAGTGATTCACTCACGTTAGTTTTATCTGTAAAGTTAATGCGGAGAATATGTAAGGTTAGTAGACTAGAGTCCTCCTTGAAACTTCACCTAACATTGAAATCGAACTATTAAATTTCACATGTTAGTTACACCACCTAAAACATTAAACCCCAAACCACTGCACAAACAAGAATTTGAGTACAGAAGAAATTAAACACCAGAAGTAGTCCAAAACAGAAATCCACAACTGTAGAATCAAAGGGCATCACATAGAAATCTCAACGAAAGACCCAATTTTCAGATCACCAATTCAATCAAACCCAGATTTCAAAATTCAGTTTCAACGAAAACCAAGAATCATGGCTGAAAGTAAACCATTGATACCATCACCACAACCTCATGTACTCATCTTCCCCTTTCCGATACAAGGCCATATCAATTCTATGCTCAAATTAGCCGAGATTCTCTGCATATCCGGAATCAACGTGACCTTTGTCAACACACAGCAGAATCACTCACGTCTACTCAGTCTTGGCAATGTTCAATCCCGTTTCAGCCAATTTTCGGGGTTCTGTTTTGAGACAGTGCCGGACGGTCTTTCTGACGATCAACATCACTCTTCTGGATTTACTAGTCATCGAGACTTCGTTAAGGATGGGATTCATAGGATGCACAACGTTACCAGACCAGCTTTCCGAGAATTACTAATTTCAGATCGATTTAAGCTTGATGCACGGGGGCAAGTTTCTTGTATCATAACAGATGGTATGTCGGGTTTTGCAATTGATGTTGCTCAGGAGCTGGAAATTCCATCCATTTCATTCCGTACCGTCAGTGCTTGTTGTATCTGGATTTATCTATGTTTCCCAAAACTGGTAGAAAATGGTGACATGCCATTCAAAGGTATGTATAATGTATTTAGTTCCCATTGTTTTGTTGTTTATAAAAATTGTTCACAATTGTTGCATATTGATCATTTGTTATCGGTTGCAGTCGAAGATATGGATAGGTTGATAAGGAGTGTCCCGGAGATGGAAAGCTTTCTCCGGTGTAGAGATCTACCAAGTTTCTTTAGACCTACAGAAGCCAACCATCCTGGTCTAGATTTTATCAATAGAGAAACATCACATTCAATGAGAGCTACAGCTCACATAGTTAACACATTCGACGATATCGAAGCTCCAATTCTCGCGCACATGAGATCTTACTGGCCAAATCTATACGCAATTGGTCCTCTTAATGCACTGTTGAATGCCCTGAGAAGTAGCAGTACTACTAAAGTTTCTTCTTCATTACCTGTATCCTCAAATGCTAGTTTGTACGCGGAAGATAGAAGTTGCATGACTTGGCTCGATGAACAACCAGAGAAATCAGTGGTTTATGTTAGCTTCGGTAGCATTGCGATGGTGAGCCCGGAGCAGTGGGTGGAGATTTGGTATGGTTTAGTCAATAGCAGTCATAGGTTCTTGTGGGTTAGACGTCCTGATTGGAATCTTGCCAAAGATGGCCAGGAAAGTCAAATACAGGCGGAGCTGGTTGAGGCAACAAAAGAGAGAGGTTACATGGTGAATTGGGCACCTCAAGAGGAGGTGTTGAATCATCCAGCTGTTGGTGGATTTTTTACTCACAGCGGATGGAATTCGACTCTGGAAAGCATGGTTGCAGGTGTACCCATGGTTTGCTGGCCACATTTGGGGGATCAACAGGTAAACAGTAGGTATGTCAGTGAGGTATGGAAAATTGGAATGGACATGAAAGATAATTGTAACAGACTAACAGTGGAAAAGCTGATTAGGGAAATGATGGGTGCTAAGAGAGAAGAGTTGATGAAATTAGCAGTGAAGGTCGCGGAGATGGCACGAAAGAGTGTTAGTCATGATGGATCATCTTACCGCAACTATCAAGCATTGCTGGAATTCATAAGGAAGTCGCGTTAAAACTTATGGTGAATGATCTGTTATGCAAGATCAGTTACTGGCGTCCAATAAACGGTATCAGTATCAATATAAATAAGCTAGTTTAGTTGTTAGTTTCTGGTCATGGTGCATTACTGATGGTACGATAGTTTCTGGTCATGGTGCAGCGCTTGTTCTCCAGTTTATTCGGTTTGAGTTAGTGTGGCTGGAGAGTTTTTCCCTTTCACCACCAGGGTGCATTAGGCTGTGCTTCCTCTGTTCTGGGGGTTGCTTACAAACTTACGTTATTCTGTTTAGAAGGAGAAAGGAACTCCATTTCAAGGAGTTATACTATAGATAGCTATAGAGAATTATAAATTCAGTGTTCTAATCTCAAGTCTCAACATTTTTTTCTTTTCTGGTGTCTGTAATGAACTCATCCAATTTATCTCGTCCATTTCAATCTCAGACTATGACGCGCTACGAAACCTCACTAAAAAGAGCAAGTACAGAAAAGATATTGCTTATAGCCTTCTATTGTTGCTCATAGCTGCATAAAAAATAAATGTTGATGGCGACGTCCACCATTGGCTGTTTGTAGAACTATCTAGCGCTCCATTTTGCTAGTAAAATCTGTCACTGACCGTGTTATCCGAAAAAACAACTCTAGAGAAAGGGCAATTCAGCAGCAGATGATCAATGGTTTCAATCTCCGAGTTGCATAGCTGGCACTCGACCTTCAAGTTTCTCAATGATTCTGCCCACTTTGATCAAAGCCCCAACACCATTGTGTAGTTCACTCCGTAAAAACATTAGGGTCTTCGGAACCAGATTTTTAGCAGCCCATAATTTTTTCCAAGGAATATGGCTCACCTGCATAGAGGCTGATAATTAGCTTTTGAAAGGATGGTGTGAATTCGCCGTGGTTAGTGAGAGAACAAACAAGATGCCATATTGACTGGTGTATTGATAATATGGGCAGGCACAAATGAATCAAAAAGGTGATAATTTAGAGAAGCATTCCAGGAACCAGCTGTGTCCTTCACGTATGTCAGATGGAAATGAAGGGAGGGCCCATTTATCTGACAATGATGGAAACAGCAAGCAAACTTGAAAGATACTAATAATGCTGATCGATTGGAATGGGATGATAGGTTCGATAAGTTAGGTGCCGATCAAATACCACAACTTGGTGGAATCAATGATTGAAACCTACAATTGATGAGAAATTCAGTTCATACAAGGTGCAGAAAATCCTAGCTAGCTCACTAGGAGAGTTTCTGAGAATGAAGCGACTAGCCTACTAGTACTATGTTTATGCAGATGCAACCAATATATGTTCTTCAACCCTTTAACTAGAATAGTGCTACAAAAAGGTTCTACAATGCTACCAATGGGGGTGATAAATAGTGTGACTGCAAATGTATCGAATCCGAAGGTAATGCAGTATCCAATGACTGCAGTCCGACCAAGTGGAGACAATATTAACCAGGAGGAATATGGAAATCATCAAGGGCTTACTGAGTAGTATACTTTCTCTTGTGAAATCTAAGAATTTTGGCCGATATGTAGCTCAATCTAGTATACTGGCATCATGAAAAGAGAACTAGACTTGTGTCTACTAGAGCAAAACAGATCAATTTCCCTATATCTACCAGTACTTTAGTTGATTGAAAGTCAATTACAGCCCAAACTGGAGTACTGAACTTGAGCGTCGGAACTTATTATACTAGAGCCTGTTATGCAAGGCGACGTGCAATAGTTAAGTTAGAAGACCTACCTACTAACACATCTCATATGAACAACCCAGAACCACGATTCTTTCAAAGGGTGGACTATACATTCGTGAACTATTTCCAAGGTTCTTTGAAGCTAGAACTTCAAATCCACGCCTTTCTTTCCATCCAAGTACTCCCTTTTGGATTCTCAAAAAGCAGCTGATAAATTTAGGAAAAAAATGGACAATGAAAACATAGTAAATTAGCAATGATAATTGACATTACTTAAGAACTGTACAAGACCCAAATTGATGAAAAATGTAATTCAAATACTGTCAGGAATTTGGCTAAAAGAAATCAAATCTTTTCTTAGGACTTGCTTGACAAAATGTGAACTATTCTTACATCAAAACAATAACTAATTGAGTTCATTTCAAAACAAAATTCCTCAAAATTGACTTACAACTACTAATAAGAAACAGTAATATCATGTAATGAGATCCAAGGACCACCACTAAAGAATGTCCTGGGCTATACGAAAGAACCTTTAATCTGTATAAGCATCATCGAAATCATCTTCTTTTTGGGACTTGCTTGACAAAATGTGAACTATTCGTACATCACAACAAGAACTAATTGAGTTCAATTTATAACAAGAAACACTCAAAATCGACTTAGAATTACTAGCAATAAGATCACGTAACGGATTAAGGTCCAAGGAACACCAACAAAAGAATGTCTCGCTGTATACGTACGTGTGTTATCATAAGAACCATTAATTGATATCAGCATCATCGAAATCATCTTCAAATTCATTGAAAAATTCAGATTCATCACCTTCCACAGCTTCTTATAGCCTCATATACTATGCATAATTGCAGCTTCTAAATCACACTTTAAAAGCAGGCTTAGGCCTTGTTATATGAGAAGAACATCTGAACCTGGCTTATGCAGGTTCCTGAAGATTTCAGATTCATGTTCACAACTTTTTCACCAAAAACCATGTAAATACTCGACCAGGTTGCATATCAAAATAATACAGAAAGATGCAACTACTGTACCTGCACATACCTTGGCTTATCGCTCAGACTGTAAGAGAAGCACAGAGGTCGTATTTGACCACTCTGCAGGGGACACGGTTTGTTCCAGTTTTGGGCTTTGCCTTGGAAGCTCACTCCATCAAAGAGACATCTGAAATGGAGGACCTTTGCAAATAAGACTGGTGATAATGACCCGTTCGTGTTGGTGGTCCATCAAAGTATCAAACCCTCTCACTGATGGTGCTTGATACTGCCATAAACACCATTGCTCACATTCTGCCAAACCAATGGATATGAAAAATGAAATACATTATGCTTGCAAACCGAATTTCTAGTCAAATGAATGGTTCAAGTAACAGGTCTAGTAATCTGAAAAATCTATGAACAAAAGCAAAAGGTATGATAATAATATTTGGTTACCTATAATGCTGTAAATTGGGATTCAAAAGTGAAAAGCAGCACATCCACACCAGGAATGAGCCTTTGTCCTGCACATTACATTCACCTCACGAGCAATGAGAAGAGGGTTTCATGGGGTTTCACATTGTTCAGCTGACCCGTTACCAATCACTTGAACTGCCAAGAGATTGCAGCAACAGGTCTAGCATATGCATATCAAGCCGAAATGAGCAATGAAGATGAGGTTAAAAAGACATTATATGCATACGATTTAGGGTTTCAATCCAATTAAAATTAGGAATTCAATCCAATTGGAAATGGGGAGTTAATTCAATCGAAATTAGGGGTTTCAAGAAAAGGACGAAATCAGAACATTATAATCAAAAAAAAAAATAGAGATAACACTGAGAATAAAGTTTTCCATTAGATGAATCAAATCAGAACACAGAGAGTTCCAACAACATCAAAATAAAAAGACACAGTTCCCAAATCCATAAACCTCCAACACATTTACACAGAAATTAGAGATTATCAAGCTCGTTCACCTCTGATTCTCCTGGCAAGTTGAATATCTTTAGGCATAATAGTAACCCTTTTAGCATGAATAGCACATAAATTAGTATCTTCAAACAAACCAACAAGATAAGCTTCAGCCGCTTCTTGTAGTGCTGCAACTGCTGAACTCTGAAACCTCAAATCAGTTTTGAAATCTTGAGCGATTTCACGAACTAATCTTTGAAATGGTAGCTTACGAATCAACAACTCAGTACTCTTTTGGTATTTTCTGATTTCACGAAGAGCAACAGTTCCTGGCCTGAATCTGTGAGGTTTCTTCACTCCTCCGGTTGCTGGTGCTGATTTACGAGCTGCTTTTGTTGCTAATTGCTTCCTTGGGGCTTTTCCTCCTGTTGATTTCCTAGCAGTTTGCTTAGTACGAGCCATTGCTGAAGATCAAAGCTGCACAGATCTGATAATAAATTATGGTTTTGATTTGTGAGGAGGAAGGATTTGGGAATGGGGATTTATAGAGGAGAACAAGGTCGAGATTGTGAGTTTTTATCAACGGTTGATAATGAATTCTAAGGTTTCATACGGATTATGGGGTTTTAGTTTTGCTGGTTTAATTATCAACGGTTGAAAATGAATTGAAAGGTTTCATACGGATATGGTTTTTGGTTTAATTATCAACGGCTGATAATGAATTGAAAGGTTTCATACGGATATGGTTTTTAGTTAGCTGTGTTTATTGGTTTAAAAGTTGTCATACGGATTGGGTAATTAAGTTTTGTTATCAGCGGCTGATATTAGTTTATAAGGTTTCATACGGATTGTGGATTTGAGTGATTTTTTTTTATTTTCGCTTGATTGGGTATACCCAGATTAATTGGGGTATACCTAATGAGACAAAACCTGGGTCATTTAGAAATAAAACATGACACCCCTTAACCATGTATTTCCTAAATGGCTAATATATCCTTGTTTAATTAACACTAAAAATTCTGATTAGGTTAATTAATTGAGTTTAGATTAAAATTTTGAAAATAAGAATTCAGTAGATTTAACCTTTTGTCTATCTTATGAGTTCGATTTCGATCAAAAATTTCGGTTCTCAAAATGTGAAAACGTCGGCCAGGTCGAGGAATTAATAAGGTGCCAACTAACCTTGGCCGGCAAGGTCGACGTTTTAATAAGGTGCCGACTAAGTATAGCCGGCATGGTCTGCGGATGAAGAAAACGCCGACTATTTCTGGCCGGAATGGTCTATGAATGAAGAATATGCCGACTATCTTGGGCCATCTATCTTATGGTCGGCATATAAATATTTCCTACAATGCCGTCTATCATATAGTCGGCATGCAAATAATTTCTAACATTGCCGGCTAACTTATAGTCGGCATGCAAATAATTTCTAACATTGTCGGCTGTTGAAAAGTCGGCAATGTAACCTTGCCGACCTTTAGTTATGCCCAACAGAGAACATAATATGGGAAGATGTAATTCACTTTATTAATGCAATTTTGGTTACTACATTGATTGAAACATATAATCTAACTCCTTGTCGACGGAACAACGAATGCACTTAGCATGTTCATGGATCCTTCTCATTGTTGTTATCTTCCTCCACATCACTAGCTTTTTCACCATCACTAGCTTTTTCACCAGCATCAGCTTTTGCTTTTCCCTTCACTGGACCTATGTAGTCACCAGCTTCATTGTAATAGGGGTTCACTCCAGAAAAGTCAGATGCCTTGAAAAAAGTTCTTGGATCAACCTCCTCTTCTTCCTCCTCTGATGATGCGTGTATTCTTCATAGTTGGAGCGTCTATTCCTTTATAACCCAAACCTCGTGTATCACGATGCTGCTTACAAGCTCCCAGCATAGTGGATAATTTTGTTGAACTAACATTAAACTTTTTCAAGTTTTCTTCCAGCACATTTACCCTGTTCTAAGCAGCATAAAGATCAGCCTCCAATTGTTTTTCTCGTGAGAGAAAAACTTTTTCTCTGTTTTTAAAACAATATTGTTGATAGCTACATCTTGCTTCAGATTCAGCAAGTTCTTCTTTCAACACAAAGAGATTTCGACGAAGCACATTCGGAATTCTTTGAACGCACATCTTCTTCACGATCTTTAAGAATAGATTGTAAGAGATTATACCCACAATCGTAACCCTTAAAGAGTTTCCTCATTTTCTTGTTTTGTAGACAGAGAGGAGTCAGAAACTCAGTCAAGCAAGATGTTGACTTCTTTTTCTTTATGAGATGGTCAAAAAGCTTGATATATTGCGAGACTTCCCCATCAACATCTTGTCCATCATCTGAATCACTTTCATCTGAAAGATCATCCAACTATTCATCTAGGCATGCTTCCCAGTTATACCCAGTTTCATACAGTGGCGAAGACGTGAGAGATTTCTTAGGAGAAACAAGGCTTTGGACCAAATCAGAACGTTTCTGAATTGGTGATGCATTTATATAGATAACATTTCTGTCCATAAAGTCAGATTGCTACAAACACATATTTATGAGGTTTTAAACGTGTTTGCTTGCTCTGATGCTGATTGAAAAGGCGGGGGTACAACAACCACACCTAATATTTTAGTTTAGGCAATCTGTATGGACTAACTCCAATATAATTCCAAGAGAATCAACAAGACAGTCAGACTCAATCAAGGAACATATATCCAAGAGTTATATCTCTATTTCTCAATGCAATCAGCAAATCAAACAGATAGAAATCCGCGAGCCTGATTATTATGAGAAACAACTTGAACGGTACCAAAGACCAATGTTCAAGTGTCAATCAATTTCAATCAACAACCAAAGGTTGGATTTACCAATTGATTGAACTACCCACAACCTATGATATTTCAATTATATAGAAAATATAATGCGGAAAATAAATAACACAGACACCAGAAGTTTTGTTAATGAGGAAACCGCAAATGCAAAAAAAAACCGGAACCTAGTCCAGATTTGAACACCACACTGTATCAAGCCGCTACAGAATCTAGCCTACTACAAGTTAACTTCAGACTGGAATGTAGTTGAGCCCTAACCAATTTCACACTGATTAAGGTACAGTTGCGTTCCTTACGCCTCTGAATCCCAGCAGGGCTCTTAGAACTTGATTCCCTTAGATGATCTCACCCACAACTAAGAGTTGCTACGACCCAAAGTTGAAGATTTGATAAACAAATCTGTCTCATACAAAAAAGTCTATTTGAATAGATAAATCTATCTCCCACAGAAATACCTACGAAGTTTTTGTTCCGTCTTTTGATAAACCAAGGTGCACAAGAACCAATTGATAATCCGGTCTTATATTCCCGAAGAACAGCCTAGAAATATCAATCACCTCACAATAACTTAACTATATGGTAGTAGAACAAGTAATTGCGAAATCACAAAGAATGAGACGAAGAGCTTTGTGATTACTTTTTATATCTTACGTATCGGAGATAAATATCGAGAAAATCTTAGAGAAGATAGGCATCAATACGATAGAACAAAGTAAGATCAGAACACGCAACTACAAAGAAAATAGTTGGGTCTGGCTTCAGAATCCCAATGAGGTCTTTAAGTTGTTAACCTATAATGGTTTTAGGAAAAACCTAGGTTAAAGGAGAATCGACTCTAGTAGCAACTAGTATTATACAGGAGGTGTGGGGATTAGGTTTCCCAGTTGCTAAAGTTCTCCCTTATATAGTCTTCAAATCAGGGTTTGATAACTTTGTAACAAAGCAATCAATATTCACCGTTAGATGAAACCTGATTTAAGATTCAAGCTAATATCTTCCAACCATTAGATGGTCTTTAGATTGTTACACACAAATGAAATATACCTTCATTTATATATGGGTAACAGGACCTAAACGTGTAAATTGAGTTGGCTCAATAACAATTAACCGAAGTTAGCCATATGAACGTTTTTTTCTTAACCATGTTCATCTTAACACTTCTATATCAATTGATAATCAAATGAATCTAATTGTGTTACTCATAGAGTTGTTCAATTGTTTATATTCTCATAGAAGTATACAAGACACACTTGAAACAAAATCGGATTTGATTCAAGAGAATCGATTCATGAACAATTTAGCCACGGTTTGCAAAGATTACATTCCTTAATATATAAATGTGTTTGTTCATGAGTATGAAATCATACTTAACCGATTTAAGAACTTGAACCACTTAAGTTTGCAAATGGGTACGCAAATGTTAGCTCCGGACCGAACTCAGTTGAAACCGTTTGCGAATGGGTACACAAACTTGGTTCCCAGACTTCAACAGTTAAATCAGTTTGCGAACAGGTATGCAAACTTAAGTACCCTGACTTACACAGTTGAATAAGTTTGCGAACGGGTATACAAACTTAACTTCCGGTCCTGAATTCCAACAAGACAGTACATACACTAAGTACACAAACCGTAATGTATCCAGACATGGGTTTTAGCTTTTAACTCCCATTTCAATCATTGAAACATTCTTAGAAGACGCCAATAGCTTTCTCACACAAACTATTAACTTATAAACAATTTTTAAGTAATCGAATGATCAATACGAAACATTCCGAGTCTATATCAAATGACTGTCTCACACAAATCATATAAGATGTTGCCAGGTGATTTTCACATGATCATCTTTTGACTTTCGTCAAGAATAATGATGAACGTAGTTAAAGAAAAAAGCTTTCCAACACATATTTCGAGAAAGATATAAGCGAGTTAAACTCAACTCGAAATATCAAATGTGTATAATGTAAAGTCTATATAGCTATACGACTTTTGTCTCACTAGGAGATAGAATAAAATAGACTTTTGAGTGATAGATGAGTTCAAGTCTCCATATACCTTTTGTTGATGAAGTTCAACAATCTCCCCTTAGTAGTTCTTCATCTTCAATCGATGAACGCCGTGAAGTTTAAAGCTCAACTAAACATTTTATCCTAATCCGAGACATAGCTATAAGTAGACTAGAAATCAAGACTTATAGTTTTGACAACTAAACTTCCAAACAAGCTCTAGATAGCAACGCTTGCGAGTTCGACCGAGTAGTGCTCTAACAATCTCCCCCTTTGTTAATTTTAGTGACAAAACTATCAATACATATGGATTACAAAATAAATAAACTTTGTAGCTTCTCATCCAAATGCTTGATTTCCTTGGTTCTTCAACATTCCTTGAATTCTTCGTCACTCCAAGTACTCCAGTGATTTTGAACGTGTTCAACTCAGCATCATAGTTGTTGAAGATTCGTATCCATAACAATAATTTCACAAGATTGTGTTCTTATTGTTATTGTTAGAGCATAGCTCGGTTGAACTCACTAAGCGTTGGTATGTCAAGTTTGGTTGTCATATTTTAGTTAATCAAAACTCATTTAAAGAGTCGCTTGATTATATACTAGAGTCAACTTTGTATAGGTTAGCTTGAAAGTGTTAGGATATGAGACTTACAAGTACTACATGAAGACTTGAAGAATGTGAAGAAGTATGGAGCTACAACGACAACATCATCCTTCCTCTTGAGGTTCGTAATATTTGACTTGAACTGTTTCATTCCCCAACGTATCTTTCAAGTCGTACATATTGAAAACATAACTGCGAAGATGTTTGAATGATTATACTCTAGTTAGACATAGTATTAAGGAATACAATACGAGGTTTATTGCTTAACCATTAAACTTTGTATTTAAGACAATGACATGATCATATGAATGCTATTGTGATTATGTATGGGTATGAGTGAAGATTTCATCATAGGAAACAATGTTTTACATTCATTTAAAGGAAGTAAGTTCATAAACTCGTTTTGTGATCCAAAGGGAAATCGCTAGGCTTATTGTATTGTTATTCATTGCAAATCTATTTTGAATTAACAATATGTGTGTTTAGTATAACCACTCATAAACTTATTTATGTATCTTGGTAAAACTGTTCACAATGCCTGACTTATGTATTGGTATGACTTTTATTAGTGAAACCGATCTTAAGTAATCACTCAAGATGGTATGATCGATGCCTTGTAAATAGCAACTTTTATCTAGCCATTGGGGAACCGATCCTAGTAAGAGGTGCAACAAATTTACAAGAGGGGAATCGATCCTTGTAAGAGGTGCAACACGTTTTTAGTAGATGGGGGAACCGATCCTATGAACATGTGTAACAAGTTCTTAGAAGATGGGTGAACCGATCCTATGGACATGTTCACCAAATACAGGTAGTTACCATAAGTATGTGGGGAACTGATCCTAGTACCTAGTCAACCGAGTTTTGGTAACTAGCGTGACTATGCACAGTACTCACATGGAGGTAGAACCGAACTTGTTTTGGTAGAACCGTGAAACCCATGATTGGTGATTTGATAGGATAATCAATCACATAGTTCTTGGAAGTCAGATGAACCAATTCTAATTTCGTTTGGAAGTGTGGCAAATCGGTTCCAAGATTGTAAGTATGAAAAAGGACTTGCAAAGTAAAGATGTCGACATACTTTGAACATGTGCAGTAACTCTTATCATTAATTGTTCAAAGATATTCCTTAATAGCTAAAGGAGAATCCCAAGAACGAAATAAATTGAGACTCTTTTAACTAAGGTTTCTTAGTTTTTATATGCTATTTAATTTCCAGCAATTAAATGTATATCTTTAGAAAATAATGCATTTACTTATTATGAATTTTTCTATTGGGATTTCGGTCAATATTTGGACAGTGCATTTCCAGGAGTTCTGAAAACCGATTTTGTGTTTATTGCATATCTTTGAGAATATTCGGTTTTGGAAATTCCTTGGTGTCCAAACTTCCTTGTCTATAAATATTAAAGTTTGCATTTCTAACAAACTAATCCTCAGAGCCAGCAAAACTACCTCAGTTGTCTTGTTACTGGTGGAGCCACCTATCGGAGAGGAAAGTACCATAATTAGGAGAAATCTCTTACGTACGCTCGGTTTAAAGACTTCTTTGGGATAGAGAAGCTCTATTAGTACCGTTGGTGGGAAACTAGATAATTGCAATTTATTTTAGTTTTTGATTGATTTGATTGACTAACGGTTGTTGAACTTTGATTGCACCTAGTTTGTTTATGCTTGAGAATCTTCTCTTCTGATATAAGATTCACTCAAACTAGATCGAAGTTTCGACGGGGATCTTTAGACTGTTTGTAGATCTAAAGACGTCTTGTGATAATCCAACGTTAACAGACTCCATTCTGTGTGTGATTGATCACAAGAGATTCAAGTTGATTGTGTGCCGTTGCTGATTAAAGATCAAAGAAGATTTGAAGACAAGAATACTTTTTGGGTTCATAATCTTTGGTGTGCACAATACTTGTTTCGGCTGGAAAGGGATCCGACTATAATCGATTTATCTTTGTGATAGATTGGATTGATTAGTTGAGTAGATCGGCATCAATACACTTCTTTGTGATTAATAGTATTGATTGCATAGTCTAACAATTACTTCGGTAGTTGTTGAGAGATTGATCTAAGGACCCGACAAAGGAGTTTATTGGATATACGGAAGAGCCTTTGTCAAAATCATATCACGTTGTTTGAAAAGAGTTGTTACCGAACAGATTTGTTGTTCATTTACTATTTGGAATACGAACCAAAGGAATTGTTCCAAGTGCGTGACTCACTGCAAGTTGGAGGCGCAGGGATACCGAGGAAACTAGGTGAACTATAGGTTTAGTTTCTTGGTCTCAACTATACGAAGTTGGTTTGATTTTCTATAGCGGCTTAATTATGAGAGTATTCAATCCTGGACTAGGTCCCAGGGTTTTTCTGCATTTGTGGTTTCCTTGTTAACAAAATCTTGATGTGTCTTTTACTTTTCTATTTCCGCAATTATAATTGTTTTATTATAATTATAAGTAAAATATACAAACGTTAATTCCTATTTTACTTGATAGACAATCCTTAGAGTTTGGTTAAGTCCGAACCTATTATCAAGTAAACATACTTCGTTGTTGTATTGTCTCGATCTCATATCCATGGACGATCACAAAAGTGTGAACCGATTAGTTGTATTGTCTCGACTCAGTCCATAGACAATCACTTTCGGAAAAGTACTTATGGGTGGAAAAGTTTTAGATTTAGGTATATTTGGGTACCCTCGTCTTTTCAATTAGTATCAGAGCAGGCAAACACGAAAAAGATCTAACAATCTGTGTTTAGTGCGATCCAACCTATAAGAAATAAATTCGAGTTCTCATGAATCGACTTTGATTAACGTACCACCATGATTTGACAGATCAAACTATCTATGGTGGAAATCTGCTATGAGATCTTTTCTTCAATCACGAGACTTTAATACATGGCTATTAGTCGTCGATGGTTATGATCGCCCGAAAGTAGCAAATTCGGAAATTGAGTTTAAACGCTTAATAGATTACTCAACTGAAGAAATGGCTTTTGCTAAGCAGAATTCAGATGGTGTGAATGCTATTGTACATGCTGTGTAAGTCGTGATCTACAACATCATGTATCAACATGCCTAACTTCGAAAGAAGCTTGGGATAATCTTCAGATCGTATTCGAAGGAAACACTTCAGAGAAAGAAACTAGACTTCAAACTCTATTATCCGACTGGTAAAACCTTTGAATGGATGATAATGACACTTTTGAAGAGTTTTACCTCAAACTCTTTGAGATAATTAATGCTTCTTTCTCTCTTGGAAAGACTATCTCTGAAAAAGACATAGTATGCAAATTTCTCAGATCGTTGCCATCAAGATACGATTCTAAGAAGCATGCAATCATAGAAGCAAATGATCTTTCAACACTCTCACGAAGCACACTCGTTGGAAAGTTAAAGATCTTTGATCGTGAATCACAGTCTATTCAAACTAAGGGAATTGCTTTTAAAGCTGCAAAGATTCCGAAAGCTCCAATGGAGAAAAATAGACATTTGGATGATTCAAATGAACAGATTGCAGAATTGTCTGATGATGAAATTGAACAATCATTATCACTGATCACTAGACAGTTTTGATATCTCTTAAAGAAAAGGAGTAAGAGATTCATTAAAGATACTCATCGATCGTCTCGTCCACATGATCGTGTTCCAGTCAAGAAAGATCAGGAAGAAGACGATGAATATCAGCCACAATGCTTCAAGTGTAAAGGGTTTGGTCATATTGCTAAAGACTGTCCCAATCTTAAGAAATACATAGGAGGCAAGGA